>JADLZN010007962.1:0-98479 GCA_018155175.1 Sinocyclocheilus anophthalmus
AAAAACACTGCTTGTTATCAATGGGCTCAATGAAGAAGTGTCACAGCAATTAGCCTGGAGGAAATAGCCATACTTTTCTTTACCAGACAAAACTATTTCTGAGTGGCATTAAACTTGCATTTCTGTACATTCTAAAAAATGTCGAGTTGTTTCAACCCAACTTTGGGTCAATTATGGACTAACCCAGCTGTTGGGTTAATTTTTTTTATTAAATTTTTAACCCAAAAGTTTGGTTAGTCCATATTTGACCCAAAATTACGTTGAAACAACCCAGCATTATGTACCTAACAGAGTGTAGCCAAAACAAAACTTTGTTTCTGTTGTGAGACTGTTTTTCAGATTATAAGCAAACCTCTGTAATAATGTGAGAAGGATAGTTTTTCTCTCTCTTTCACATTCCACAGAGTACTGGCAAGAAAATGTAGTGGCAACAACACCACAAATTGTAAACACTGTCACAGTCAAGTTCTGGCTGATTGGCCGTTTTCACTGATTAGTGCCTCTATTCTATAACCAGATCTCAAATTTCAGCTTCAATTAAATCAACCCAGGCTCACTAGGAAAATATGCCTGTGGTGACATTTCTGCAAAATATTATGTTGCTTCTTGCACATTTCACAACACTTTCAAAGTGAAATGTCCAGTGAGCAGTGCTATAAGCACGTTTAGATTTAACTTCAATCTGGCAACTGTTCATTTTGTTATATAGGTTGTTGTACATTAAAACTGCAGTGAATTGTGTGTATAGTAGGGATGTGTGAGACTTGTCGACTAAACAGAAATACAGCTACTATTCAAAATTGGAAATACTAGTCGACAAGTCAAAATGCAGTCGTTTTAATGTTACTTTTTAAAAATAATACATTATCTGGAGCGGAAAACAAAGTAATTTAATTTGACCTCAGACCTCATGTATGCGTTTTCTTCATGTCACTAGGAAGATGAGCAATGTGTGGGAGCATACTGGTTTAAAGGGGAAAACATTATGAATCAAAAGAAACTGACTTTCTTCAGTTTCTTTGACATTGTTTTCATGTTATCCCCACATAAAATAGTGTTTATATGCGCAACGCTACTTTGTTTACAGGGGTAACCATGATAACCACCGTATTTCTGATTGTCCAAAATTGCCACCACTGTCAGAGAGTGAATTTGCATTTTCATTCATCCAATCTACCGCCTTTGTTTCTCCGAGGTACATTTTTTGGTGGGTTTTGCAAAAATGTAGGTAGAGGCATGTATTTCCAATGAGCCTGTATTTAGGTTAGTAACACAGAGCAATGACCAACTGTACTGTATTTTCCCACCAGCAGAATCAGAGAAATAAAAAAAACAGGTGCTCAAGTCGAGGAGCGCGTCTATGCTAAACCTGACTTGTGCTGCAAATCCACGGCTCTCTGCTCTATCAGCGTGCGGCTTCATCTGCATTAATACTTTATAGAGCAAAGAACAGCTACAAGTGCTTGCTAATGGCCTGGAAATAATATGCTTTTCTCCAGCCCTTTATGAAAGGAGATAGTGGAAAAAAACATGTACGGCCCATTACTGCTTGCTCCGCACTTTCCTCGCCATTTCATGTTCTCACAGCAAAGGGCAAACCGACGTTCTTGCACATCAACAAAAGGAACTAAAAAATAGCTGTCGGCCATAATAACTATTGTAATAGTTGACTGAGGGACAAGGGCTAAGGGAAATGAGAGAATGTTAGCAAGAAGTGATGGGCACAAAAGGGCAACGGGGAGGCTGAAAAGCCCAGAGAAAACACCCCGTTTGCTTACATTCAGTCTGCAGCATCACATTCTCTTTAACTCTTCTTCTATTCCTCTCCATCTCTGCTGCTCTGTTATGAAATCTAATCAGATTTTTGGGCATTTTAAGGTACCAGATGCTAAGAATGTTCCAAAAGGTAGGACACAGATGTGTCACAAAATTGATAATCATTATTTTTGTAAAGTTAATAGGCAGGAAAAAAAAAAAAAAAAAAAAGAATATTGTTAATATTAATGGCAGTGCCTAGTTGGTTGACACTCCAACAATAAATTCGTTGCACCAATCATAAAACAGGGAAAAAAAGAGTATAGGACAACAATGCAATGAATACTTCTGTTACACAAAATCATGTCGGAAGAGAAGAAAGCCGAAAACAAGACAATTTACCCGCATCCAAAAAATCTTTCCTGCCACTGCCAGTGTTAGACAGCCCGGTCTGTAGGGAGTGCAGATCAACAAGTCCTATGTGTATGCTTTTGTACAGTTATGGTTACAAAATCTCTCTGCTTCCCTACACTAGAATTTTGATTGTGATACATTGACTGATTGCATTATTTATTAATAAATTTTTAATTTTATGGATATCACAATAATTATTGTGAAGTTTTTGACCACGAAAATAATGTAGTGAACATGGTGACAGTCATAGTAGGAAGCATAATCATTATGCTGACATCAGAATCCATTTTTTTTCCAGTGCTGAAAATATCAATAAAAAGCTCAGAGTAATTAAAATGGGTCGATTTACTCAATATTTGTGTGTTGTGCTTTTTATGCTTACAGTTCAGTGCTATTAACTTAGCAGCATACTAACGTCAAAATCAATTGTGAGATTATGCTGCCTACTATGATGGAGATTTCATTTTGGCCAAATTCTTAGTATTGCAGCAAAAGCAACCCTGACTGCATTGTGCCGAGCTGAAATAAAAAAATAATAATAATAATCCAAGACGGCTGACAAAATGCCATTTATAAGTTCATTCAATACTGAAAAAATATCAAGAAGAACAACTCAGAGTCTTTTTCTTACATGTGTGTTGCATGTGTGATGTGTATTTTTTTGGCTTATTTAGAGTACATGCTACTATCTTTCTCATCAGAAACTTGCTGTTTAGGAAGGTTGCCACCAAAGTACTGTAGATAAATCCAAATCGACCATTTATAAGGTTTCATGACTGTTACAATATACTCCCTTAGAAGACAGCATGCCTATATAAGCAGCACGCAACAAAGCAGCTCACTAGGGTTTGAGACCGCTTGCATCTCTTTTTCTCTCTTGTGCCAAGTTCCTCATTCTCTTTTACTCTCTATCACTGAGAGATAAATTCCAGATTCCCCAGTGATCGCTAAAGAAAGACAGTTTAGAAGAGAAATCTAATGCACAGGAGTAGTGTCGTCCCTGGAGAACGGCAACCTTTTAAACACAAACAGCTGAGCAGCAGAGACTAAAACCGACAGACCCTGTAGGAGAGACGAAAAGAGTAAGGGGAAAAATTGGAGGGGAACAGGACATGTTACTGGAGTAAACACTAAATCCCCAGCAGTAAACTATCAGCAATGATAATCCATTAAGAATCAATGCATAGAGAATATGTGCTTATGCCTTACTGCAGCAGCGGTTATTGATTGAGAGCCGGTCCATGCCGAGAGGGGGCAGCAGCATTATCATGCAGCCTACGTAATGTCATTTCATTCAGGACGAGACCAGCAAGCTTTTGATTAAGAACAGATTAAGCGGTCAACATACACAACTGTGAGCAAATCATAGTGGTGCCGTTTTACTTCAGAGTCTAAGATCATATTCAGAGTCGCCCTATTCAAACAGAGCGTTCTGATGAAGGGCGTCAAAACAGGACATAAAATAGCCTTTTACTTCTAAATTATGATGTTTTTCTAGGAAAAAATCTTGATGACATTATTAGTGGACCTCAGAGAACATACAAAATAATAAAAAAGGCAGGTCATGACCCCTTTAATCAGCCACTTTTTCCTTATATTAAAATCATTCAGAACAGCCAGTAACAGCACAAGGTTTTATGATACAATCCCCTCTGTGAAGTTAATAATTTTCAGAAGTTCCAAATGAATCATTTTTCATCTTGGTTTCAGTAAATGTTCATGATATGACTGACTATTTAACATAATTAACACGCATTTCTAAAAGCAATAATTTCCAAAGCTGTTCTAAAGTGTTTTATCTTTCCAAAGGCCTATTTGAAAGCAAAACAAACAATATAGACCTATTAAATAGGCTCTGCCATTCATCTCAGGCAAACTCATCCGACATTCCTCTAGGCCAAATAATTTCATACTGATTGTTCATTGTAATATCAGAGTGTGTCCACAAGCATTTCAAGCTTTAGACATCATATCCCATTGAAGATTCATTCATTTATTCCTTGTCCAGCCTAAAGCAAATAGAAGAGAAATGAAAGGTGACTTACCCGTCCAACATTGAGCCAATCCTGTCCAAAGTTATTGCTGCATGCCACTGTCAGGTCAGCCTCAGGGCTGTGTAATCCAGGACAATACTTTAATTAAACACAGGTTTATAGGCTGTTTACACTGGCAGCGAAGGGGGTGGATAAGCATATGCTTTTCTGGCAGGCAGCCGGTGGGGAACTAGATTAGATAAAATGTTACATGAACAAGATTAAATTAGAGAGGAGGACAAAATCCCACGGACTACAGGTACCTTCACGGCTCATAGAACATGCCACATAGAAGATGCATGTTCTAGTTATCCTGTTTTGCCCTTGTCTTGTGAGCTATGCACATTTTCTATAGGTCAAAAGCATCTTGTAAAACAAGGGGACAGTAAGAGGTGGAGGGGTGGGCCTTGTTTACTGCTGAAAACACCTTTAAAATCTCATGCCCTTTTCTGAACTAACAGATGTTCACTTTTTAATGGAAAAGCAAAAAAAAAAGAAAAATTCTGTCATAATTAAATGTTGATACAAAACTGTGACTTATTTTCTTCAGTTGAACACAAAGGAGTTCTGAAGAATGTACTGGCCGTTCTTCACTGCAGCTACAATGAATGAAGGAGATTCTAAAAAAGATACTATATTAAGATATTATCAAGTAATATGAGCACATAATATGAGTTCTTGTGAGCAGGGATATCTGATTCGTGAACAAATTATTCATTGAGTTGAACTATTGTGGACTATTTCTATGAAATTATTATGTGTTCCACCAAAGAAAAATGTCTTCATACCTTGTTTTGGAACAACATGAGGGTAAGTAAATGATGACAGAACTTTCCTTTGGGTACAATATTCCTTTAAATGTGAGCAGCGACAAATAGGCAGCGCTCATTGTATAGTGCTTGGCAGCAAAGTGGGATCCAGATCAAAGAGCAGAAGGTGTGGGAGAAAGTCTCCAAAGAGCATCTAATTCTTGGCACCCAGGAACCCAACCACAGAGGGCTGACCGTAGTTCACTTCCAGTTGTTGTTGACTACACTGGAGGGGTGAGGGGGTATTGACTTCCTGCAGGGATGGGAGGGAGGAAGCTCTTATAGAATTGCATGTGCTGAAAGTGTTTAGAGTTGTGGCAGTGAACCCGGCAGGTCATTCATCATGGACTGTAAACCTCCTTTTGCAGTCCACTGTTTTCTGTGAGCTTTGACAACACTAGAGCAGCAATGCATACATTGCACACTCTACATGTTGTAAGGTTTTTCAAGGGTTTCTTGATAATATTAGCATCATAGGAATAATTATAAGCAGTAGCTAACCGCATACATGGTGTTCGAGTTGGATAAAAGTGTGGTTGTATGTTCACCCATGCATGACTTCAGCTTAGACAAACACAAGGGCTTCTGAAACAGTGTTTGCATCTTAAGTTAATTTGCATATGCGTGTTCATACACCATGATAGCACTGTAATCTATTTAACTTGAAGAATTTGGCTTTGTGCTTTTTTATGCCTGAAATTCAGCAATTCAAATGCACAGAGTGGCTTTATAATGGGTTTCGAATTTAGCAAAGCAAACAATCAAGATGACACCCATCTGGCCTCTAGAGGATCTCCAAAATAATGGAGAGAATTTTTCAAATGGCTCAGAGTTTTGTTAACACCATTCCAAATGTATTCTGATTATGTTTATCATACAGTATAGGAATCATAAAGAATTTAGTAGGTCATATTCTGATTATTAACATTACAGTTAAAGAAAAAATAAGAAAAAGGATTCCACACACTACAGCTTGTATATAAAATTTCTATATTAACTACTTTGGACACTCAATTTTCATTGAAGACAGAAAGAATAAATATATAAAATATAAAAATGCCATTTAACTGCCAAATTACAAGCTAACTGTTAAAATCAATACACTTTCTTGCAAAATGTGTTTAATGATTTTTCAAAGTCTTTTCAGAGGAGGCATACATTTTATAAAATAACTGGTCTTAACTATATATTAAACAATATGCTAAAACAAAAAATATGGTTAAATAATTCAATTTAATTTCATAAAATACTACGGACAAAACACATAAGTGTATATTTCATTCGTTCAGGAATCGGAATACACTCTTTGCATATATTTTTGAATTTATAAGAATGCATGTGTGAGAAACAAACATTCACCGTTATCTTTCAAAGGAATAGTTCTCAATTTTATAACTTATACTTATAACTAATGTTTTTCCCTCTCCAACATATTCAGAACAAGCCAGAAAAAAAGAAACCCCTGTGGTAAAAAAAGGAATAACCATCCACATACATGTCATACTTCATTACGAAACTCTAGTGCACACTGGATTTAATTTACTGGCCAATTTGGTTTTGATGAGTGCCCAACTGAATAAACAGACTGCCATGACGAGTCCATTAAATTTTCCACTAGGCCTAACAATCACCTAGGGGAGTTTCATATTGTGAAAACTTAAGAAATAGCACTTTTACAAAAGAATAGTTGTGATGTCTCTGCAGGGGCACCCAAAATAACCCTGGAGGGAGTAAGCAATTTTTCTGAACCTTGGACTAAACAAGCACAAGGCCGTCTTACTGATATTAATGAAAAACATCAGCCCTTGGCTGAGTCGCCTCTTTTCCACTGGTCATAGTCCCTGCATTAAACTTCCTCTCTTCCCTTCGCCTGGAGAGTTACTCCATCCCTCACTGAGTCAGCAGGTCTAGCATCTCCATTCACTGCCAGCTACATCTCCTCTTCGCTCTCACAATGATTCACGTGTTCTCACATACACACACAGATGGGCAGATACTGATACGCTCACTCATGACAGGCTAATATATTGTCTCGTTCACCGTCACATGTTCATTTGAACATACACATCAAATCACACACTTGTCTTGACTTCTTTTCTTAGTCTCTTTCTTAGTGTGGGGAGATCCAGGACATTGCACAGCTTGATTAAAGCTGTGGGGAAGAAGACTCAATGTAATTACCTGGAGTGATTCACAGGGGTAATTGGAACACAATGGTGTACATCCCAGACAGTGTGTGTGTGTGTGTGTGTGTGAGTTTGTATGTGTGTAAGAGAGAAACACTTGCAATTACACTGTTAAATGTTGCAAGCACCCCAAATGAGGAAAGGAACGCAACTGAGCAAGGAGAGGTAAGGCAACTAATGCAATAGTTCAAGAAAAAGCTTGGATAATACACACTGCTCATACTGAGTACAACAGGAAGCAAAGATACAAAGGAAAATAAAGAGTAAGCTGCAAAAAATTAGTGAACTGCAAAAGAGGAGAAAAAAAATTCACAAAAAATGCCGATTTGTGAAAATGCTCCATATTAAGCTCATTTGTAAACTGCTTTTAGTTCCCGAAAGAAAAAAAAGGAATTTAGAACAATGTCAATACTATAGTCAATACTACCCTGACCCTCAGGGATTCAATAACATTAGCAAAGCAAACAACACTTAACAACACAACATTATCATAAATTACCAAAACATCAACCATCAAGTGTGGCCAACACAGCATAAACAGAAACAAAACAAGGAAATCACTCATAACTGAAGTGCACTGGATCACTAGGGGTTTCTAATTTAACTGGGTTTCCTAGGGGAAAACAGACAGAAACTAAGATAAACAAATGCCTAACTTCTTTGTATTAGGGATTATTAACATTTATTTTTACATTGTATTGAATGAATATGAATAATGTATTGTCAAATTATTCATAATCACACAAACTTGCAAACTGTTTCAGTTCTGTCCAATCAAGTATTAATTTAGACTTGTATGTGAAAAACTACATATCAAAATAAATCAAAGAGCAATTCAAACCAATTCTGTATGCAATCACGAAGGTGGGTTGCACTGCCCCTGGTGGTTTCAGAAATGGCTTATTACAAACTTACAAAAAAAACTACTGATGACACATTGTGATATTACTTCTGTATTGTAAGGGAAACAGGTCAATAATTTAGCTCAAAGGGAATCATTTAAGATTTTAAAGGGAACTCCACCAATAATATGTAAGGAAATTTGGACAGAATCACTGTTTTACGGCTGATCACTGAGACGGCCAGCGAGTCGGTGAACGAGCCGTATGACTTCAATTCTGCAATGGATATTTATATCCAAAATATAGTGAAAACACTATTAATTAGCTCAGTAACAAGATCGGCAGTTTAAGTGATTAACTTGTGAGCACAAAACACGAGATACTTCTCTTTTCAATATAAATAAGGCTTTATTGGATAAATCTAAGACATATAAACTAATCTAACACACGCATTCACACAAGTTTGCAGAAAGAGAGAAAGTGAGGAAATAATTAGTTTAAGAGAATGAAAATGTGAAATCCCAAGTTTACAGCAATATGCAATTGCTTTGACTTGAACAACCATCAATCATTTAATTAACCCTCTCATTGAGTTCCTCAATGAGGTTAAAATTTATATTAAATGCACCAGTTCAGCTAGGATCTGGAGGTACTTGCTTTCTTGTGTGCGGGTTTCCTTCCTTGTCTGGTTGCCGAAAGGGGTTTCCCGAGGTTGCTGATTGGCTGGAGGTTCAGTCTTGGGAAGCCAGTGGTTGGGCGTTGGCTGGCGACGCAGAGCTGTGGTCTGCAGTTGAAGTTTATACGCCACTCTTTCGGAGATGCGGCGTTAGGCAAAAATTAACTCAAAACACGAAACTCTCAACAGAAAATAAAACAAACTAAAGAAATAGAAATATAAGGTTGATGAGCCCATGTGACGTTTCCTCCTCATGGTTTTTCTTGAGGAGATTGCGTGTAAGCGCCTGAGCACTCAGTTGCCTCGTCAATACATCACTTAAAGTAGAGCCATTGACTGAGAAGTGACAACTTCACAAGCACGTCATGGCTCAAGCTTAGACACAAATGACAAAGCTAAAAGCTAGACACAAAAATAAAATCTAAGTTTTGGTGGGTTTCTAGTATTTAACCAGGCTGTTTAACACAACCCAAATGGGGTTGATTTGACCCATTAATGTCGTCGATTGCTAGCATTTGCGACGGACGTGTGTTGTATATACTATTCCTCCTCCCATGGTTCATAAATCACTGTATCTGGCATCATCGGTTCACCATGGTCCCCCGCGTTTTTCCCTGCTCTGTTGCACATGTATATTTTTGGACAGATTCTATAACACGAATATGAAACATTTGACAAAGTAGTGATATTGGAAGAAGACGTTCAAGCATGATTCCTCATAATCATCCTCACCTACCAAAGCCCTTATACGAACCATTAGTCGATTTTTCAATAAGTTTATTAAAAAATACCTACACAATACATGATTAAGACCTGATAAGTCACATGTAGGTTACATACATGATATGGAGTTATGCATAGAAATGATTAGTTGCTCATAATTCATTTTAGTGTCGTTTAGGTGCATGGAAAGGCAGTTTCTGTGCCATTCTGTGAACATAAGGACATGTTCTGTGAATGTATGAAGACCAGAGGTTAAGAGGTCTCTCATAAGGAATTTCAGTCTGTTCTCTGTCTCAGAGGTGGGGGAAGCCAATTCAAAGAGCTTGTGATTGCTATCACTGTTTTCCATGTGATGGTCACGCTGTGCATCTCTTTTGACCATTATTCTTGATAACTTGCCCCCAAAATTGGTAAGTGTTCTTTTGTTTAAATGCTGTGAGCTACTCAAAGCTGCTAGTTGGTTCAGGCTTGGGTCCAGGATCTGATTTATGACATCCTGTTGTCTTGTGGAATTTTTGTGCTCCTAATGTTTCAACCATGTTTTGACCAAATCTTAGATTGTCTGATTCGGTCTGATATCCTACAGTATCATGAGCATGGGAATTAAATGATAGAAAAATCTGCCTTAACAAAAAGGCAGAAAACAAAACCTTTTTTCTTGTCCATTCAGATTATTT
This sequence comes from Sinocyclocheilus anophthalmus, assembly GCA_018155175.1. NCBI lineage: Eukaryota > Metazoa > Chordata > Actinopteri > Cypriniformes > Cyprinidae > Sinocyclocheilus > Sinocyclocheilus anophthalmus. Next base: position 10,116 of record JADLZN010007962.1, read on the forward strand.
ATAACAAGCATAAATACTAAAGTAATGATTTAGGTCAACTCTCCTTTGATTACTGACCAAGATCATTTATATTCTTTGATAGCAGAGTGCTGGCCATATATGTGGTTGCACATTGAAACAATATGTACTTTCTAATTACTTGTTCGATTGACTAAGGTAACCATGCAAATCGTGCTCTATTCATAAATCATTTATGATGACGTTATGCTGTATCTAGTGAACAATCAGGCTCACACACGCACACACACACTTGTCCTGTCTGGGCTAATTGGCTAGCAGAGGTGGTGGGTCAATCAGAAACCATATATAAACTGATAGTCCTAAATAGACTCTCTGACCCTTGTGAAGGTCCAGGGGACTTCATTACTCCAAGCCTCTTTGTCATACTCTCTTTTTAGAATTGAAACTGGGAGACCAGGGACCCAAATTATCTAGCATTTTCAGAGCCAGTGGTCCAGAACTTAGTTGAGATCACAATGCTCCACTCCACAGCTCTTCACAACTACAGCCTCAATGAGAGGTGTTCATCATGAGGAAGGTGTGTAGGATATGTCACCTTCTCCCAGTTCTCAAAGTGGACTGCCATGTCATTGAGGTACACCGTAGCATATCTGCGATGAGGTTTCTTGCTTCATGCTGTTGGGTTCAGGCATGTGACCATGTACTAAGAGCATTCCTCCCTCATGAATTTCTTTGTGACATGGAGACCCAGAGGCTGCCACCAAAACAGCGACTCAAAGGGGTGAAGTCGGTCAAAGCCTGAGGCACCTCTGAGATTAAAGAAAAGGTAGCAGAGCGTGAGGTCCCAGTCACATCCATCATCCAACAACACCTAAAGCAGAATCCTCTTGCAGTGTTGTTATACCATAGGGTCTAAGTATCTCTCTGGGGATATTCACTGGACTGCACAACATGAACAGCTCTTTGGTGACATTTTTAGAATTGGCCCTACGGAGCAGTATGATTTCAGGATATCAAATGGCATAATCCATTAGAATCTAAGAAGTACTTATTGCCCCAATGTACCATATCAATGCTGATGTATATCACACCACTGACAGAACTGTTCAACCTCTCCAGATCTAGCCTATGAATTCACTCTCTAATTTTCTGCATGCTCTGATTGTCATCCTCCAAGTTGGGTCAGTGCTGCAGCTGCCCCATAAGAAGGACAAGACAGACAAGAAGCTCCAGCTTCTGAGTGCACTCTGGTAAGTTCTCTAGTGCAGTGTTTCCCAACAAGTGGTCCTGGTGTAACCCCAACAGTACGCATCTTGGATGTGTCTCCTTTATCTAACCCTCTTATCTGACCAGGTAGAGTCAGATATATACAGATCTAGACATCTGATCAGTTGAATCAGGCTTGATTTGATTAGTGAGACATAAAAAATGGGCAATGTTGGGGATATTTCAGGATCAAGGTTGGGAACCAATGTCCTCAAGGTTCCACTCTCGTTTGCAGAGTTTATCTCCAACCCTAGTTAAACTCATCTGAACAAGTTAATCAAGGTCTTCAGGATCTGAAAGTTATAGGCAGTTGAGCTTGATTAGGCTTGGAGCTCAACTCTGCAGGACAGTAGACCTCGAAGGCCAGAGTTGAGAACCCCTGCTCTAGTGTGAACTCGTACTATACTGTCCGTCTGTGGTTCTTAATTTCTCTCCCTTTAGATAAGCTGCAGGTGTTACTCGTTGTATTGTCAAAGCTCGTTGGGTACAATTAGTTGCCAGGTGCGACGGTGTTTCACAAAGGTGGGCCAACAACACAGTATGAATAAATAATTATGAGGTCACAAAAAGGAAATAAACTCGCTTTTGTGACAATTTGTGACGCTTACCTAATGTGAATGTTTGTAAAGTTCAAAAAGAGTATTTTCTTATTAACTTTATTGAGCTCAAGATAAGATCAGTCAAAATCAGTGATGTTACTCTCAAATAGCATCCAGTGAGGAATGGAGGGTAAGTCATCACTGCTCAAGGATAACTACAAATTAAGTGAACAATTTTATGAGGAAATCTGGCATCCTTGCAAATAGTTATAGATGCTCTATCTCTTCTAGAATCAGCTTGTACCAAAATTTAGATCTGTTCAAAAGGTCTGAAGCTACTTCCCAGGAGGAACTTGGTGGCTGAACTTTATGAAAGATACTCTTAATGAAAGATCAAGAAAGACTCAAGTTTGTTGAAGCAAATCTTCATACAGCTATACTGAATGGTCCAGTAGGTGAATAAAGAAATAATCTGAAGAAAACACTGGGCAATGGTGTGTGTGTACAGTATGTACACACATTATTGTTTTAGAACAGGGGTGTCCAATCCTGCTTCTGGAAGGCTAACGTCCTGCAGAGTTTAGCTTCAACTTGCCCCAATCTTTTAGTAATCCTTGTAAGATTTTGATTAGCTGGGTCAGATGTGTTTAATTGGGGTTAGAGCTAAAATCTGCAAGTGGGTGGCCCTCTAGAAGCAGGAATGTACACCGCTGTATTGGTCAAAAGACAATCATTCACTAAATATAGTTTTCGTCAGTAACCTGCTGCTCTTTAAAGAAGTGATTTCACATTGAACAGTCGTTTCTTTATTGCTTTATTGCGTCTGTGTTGCAGTGGCTTTGCATCACATTAACAGTGATTTAACATTTTCTAGAATTCAGTATATATGCAACTATACAAGAGACTATTTGGAAGCAAATATCCAACTCTTAATTATTCAGTGGCTGTAAAGCAGAGATGAGTATATGCTTCAAAGCAGGCCAGAAATGACTAAACAGACAGAAACAGCCTGATAATGTTGAAAGACATTAATATTTACAACATATTGGATCTTTGAGAGGCAGCAAAAAAACAGCTGCTCTGACCTCTGCATTTGAGTAAGTTGCTTAACTGGATCTATAAATCCACAACGTACATAAAAATGGGTCAGTACAACGACTTTGAGTTATCACATCGGTCAATCTCTACATAAAATCTGAGACAGAAACGTCTCCTCATTTGTGCAGCCAATCTGTGCAAATAGTTTTTTATCATTGTTAATAATCCCATATCTGGCTACCACCTAGAAACTGTCTGGCTTATCTGGAGTCAGACAGACCTGCCAGGTCCTCAAGTACACCTGTGCGCTCCTGTTGTCTCTGCCACAACGTGTGATGAGAGCAGTTCTCCTTCCACTATCACACACACATCTTTCACCTCATGGCTTCTAAATGATTGCAAAAGTATTACACACTCAAATAAATTCACACTGGGTATGTGCACAAAGTTCCTAACACACATGATTTTACATGTCTTTACAGACACATACATGCAATTCCAGAGTTCCCCTTCTTGACTGTTCTCTCTGAGTTATCCAGCCTGTAAACCTTTCACCCTCATAAACCCTAGAAATCTGGAAACGTACCTTTTCAAAGCACGTCACGGGGCACACCTGCTCCAGGCTATATGAGAGACTCCCTCTCTCTATTAAACAGACTTCCACACACATTCTGGCTGTCTGAAGAATTCCTGCGAGACAGTGGAAAGGTCAGGGTTGGAAGTTAATAAAATATACATTTCCCTCACAGTTTTGTGCATCCTGGCTTCCTACTCCCCACAGTAATTGCATTTCTGGTAGCAGTCAGCAGTACTCTCCCCATCTTGCAGCTCCTGGAGGAATGTTGAGAGGAAACGAAGGCTAATAAAATGGCCCTCCGCATTCCGTCTGTTATCTCGCTGTCAAAAAACATGTTTTTTGCTGTTGCGAGGGCTTTGAAGCAGGTGGTATATTGTGGTGTGTTGTACTGTGCGGGACATGGTGTGGACAGATCTGGCACACACATTCAGTGATAGTCTACAGCTCCTGCTGAGAACGTGTTATCATGCCAGCCCATCACTGCGGTTTCCTCTCATCTAAAGAGCCATGTGAGTTGGGCCTCAGTATGGAATAGAGGTTAAAAAGAGGGAAAGGAAATCTCTAAACCATATCTGGCATTTCATTAACTTTTATAATGTCTAGATATTGGACAGCATCTCATACACGGGGCATACAAGAGAATCAGCCCCCTTTAAAATAATCACATTTTGTTGCTTTGCAGCCTGAAATGAAGATGGACACAGTTCTTGTTTTATCCAGCTTTATTTATTCAGTGCAACTTATAACATTCAAGTGATGGATATAACACCAACATGTCAAAAAAATAAATAAATAAAAAGCAATCACTGAGTTGGAAAAAGAATCACCCCCTTGTGTCAGTATTTTGTTGAACCCCTTTAACTTATCAATTTAGTTGCACATGTGACGTTATTGTGTGGCCAAGTACCTGTGTGGACCCATACTAGAATTTGTGCCTCTGCTACTCTTAAATTTTAATCTCCAAGTGTGCACACACCACAAGATAGCTAGTGAACACACACGACACCGTAAGCGTGGGGTGCCATTCCTGTTGCTTCAGACGCCCCCTAACCTTGCGCAGGTCTACCTCAGTCATGGTACTGAGGGTGAAGGGAGCGCTTGATTATTCACAAGAAGTCCCACCCACCGACATTCTTGCCGAGCCCTGAGACCTCGAACCCACACCTTTGGGTTACAAGCCCGACTCTCCAACCATTAGGCCACGACTTCCCCAAGTTACCGCATTTAGTCTGTTGGGATACGTCTCTACTAACTTTGCACAAACTGCTCAAGTTCAGTTAAATTTGATGGTGAGCGTTTGTGGACTGCAGTCATTCCACAGATTTTCAATGGGGTTTAAGTCTGGACTCTGACTAGGCCATGCAAGGACATTTACCTTTTTCTTCTTCTGTCAATTTTGCTGTGTGCTTTGTCATTGGTCATGATGGAAGATAAACCTTCTTCCCATTGACGAATTTCTGGCAGAGGGCAGCAGATTTTCCTGAAGATTTTATTGTATTTTTGCCCTCATTTTTCCATTTATCCTTATAAGTGCTCCAGTCGCTGCTGCATAGAACCACCCCCATAACAGATATTTACACCTCCATGCTTTACTGGAGGAATGGTGTTATTTGGATGATGAGCTGTATTGAGTTTCTGCCAGACATATCGTTTGGTGTAGAGGCCACATAATTCAGTTTTAGTCTCATCTGCCTCAGAATCTTCAAGGTGCGTTTTGTAAAAGCTCAGTCGTGACAGCATGTGGCCTTTCTTGAGGAGTGGCTTTTTTCTTGCAACCCCCCCATACAAGCCACATGTCTTGCTCTCTTTCGATTGTAAGTGTTGTGATATCTGTTTTGCACTTGCACACAATGCCCACTCTTGTCCATAAATTTCCTGCAACTGCTTCAGGAAAGCTCTTTTCATGCTGAGCTAATCAAAATGACCACATCTTATCACAGTTGAAAGTCAAATGGCTTTGAGAAGGTGATTAGCTACACCTTATTGAGTTTACACGTCATTTTTATGAGGGGGGTGATCCTTTTTCCAACTCAGTGATTCTGTTTTTTTTATTTTATTTTATTTTTCTGATGTGTTGGTTATCTTTCACTTGGATGTTATAAGTTGCACAGAGTAAACACAGCTGGATTAAACAAAAACTGTGTCTGTCTTCATTTCAGGCTGCAAAGCAACAGAATGTGATTATTTTAAAGGAGGGTGATTCTTTTCTATACCCAATGTATGTGTCTTAATGTCTTTCTTAATGTCTTAATGCTTTTTTCAGTTTCTTAGACCATAGCATGATTGTAAAAACACTAATTATGTGGCATCAGAGTAGCAACTGTTAATTAGCAGCAAGAAACTGTTAAACATAATATGATTTTTTAAAACTGCCAGAGTTGGTAAATACAACTGAGGGAAAAAATAAATGATGGTGCAGCCAAACATATTAATGATGAAATATGTCACACATTAAAAAGCCCTCGCTAAAGCGCATGTTCAACATTTAAAAAAAACACACACAGGTACAATTTTAGTTGGACTAAAGTGTGAACATAGGCTGACTTACACTTTTAAAGTGCATGTAAATGCAGTTGGTGATTTAGTTACTATTAAAATAAATGAAGAAAATAAAATGATAACTGAATGACCGAATAAAAATTACAGTAAGAATAATTTGTTTAACATAATACAAGTGAAAAATGTAAAATACATAAGTAAAAGTATGTAAATCAAGAGAAAAATCAAGATTTAAGACAAAATATGAAGCAATGGTGCTGCTTAAAACAATAACCTACTGCTGACAGCATTTACGGATTATGCATGGCTGACAGAGGCTGTTCCAGAGATTTAAAGTGCAAATCACAGTGCATATTTTCTACACTAAACGGTTTTATCTAATGTTTTGCCAAATTAGCTGCTTGAGGGACAGAAATGTGTAGCTTTAAATGTGAGGCAGGATTTTGAGCTGTTCAAAAATGGCTGTGTTCCAGTTTAGCTTTAGTCACTGTATCTGCTCTGCCCACTTGTATTCGGCAACCCATGGGGCACAACATGTTGACATACTCAATACTTTCCTTTGTGAGATAATATGCTTCGGATACACATGATTCAATTTGAGAGACATAAAACATGGTGATGCCAGATGTATGTCCTGATAACGCCCCATTTCAATTGCACAAGCGGCCATAACTGTTCTTCTTTTCTTTAACAACCCAGTAGATAACTTTAATAAAGAATCTTACATTATGCCATTGCCATAGCTAGCCATTTTTTTATTTCAAAGCAGGAAGTACATTCTGGAAAATCAGACTATTGAGGTAATTAACATTAACAGGCATGTAAAAATGGCGGGGGTGCAGTAGTGTTAAATGTCTAACAACCTTTAATAGCTTCCCGATTGCCTCTAATGTTTGATGAATAGACAATTAATTGTTCTACTAGTACAGGCATAATAAAAGTCAAGGGCTTTTTGTGCTTCCTTGCTTCTGTAAGGTGTATACAGTAACTAATAACGAATCACTTGTTCTAACCTTTATGAACACAAATAACCATTATAAACCATTATCTACTTCCATTAAAAGCCTTATCGTTTTGAATCCTGTGAATGCTGATACACACATGATCTAAGAAAACTAAGTGTCAACACTTCTCTCTCAAACAGAAACCAACAGATTGATGCATGGCTTAAACAAAAAAACATAATTTTCTCATCTACACATTTCTGCATATGGCTTTTATTGCGTGAATCAGATATGGTCCTTAATTTCTCTTTTAAATTCAATATCTAAATAAAAGTACTGCCAATTCAAATCATAATACAATTGCATAGAGGCATAAGTGTACCACATGACATTAGTAAGAGTAGAAGAAACAGCACACAAACTTAATTGATTTTTGTGTATAGAGCGATGCAAGGAGTGCAAACATGAATGAGTTATGGCGACAAGGGCAGAAGTCAAGGTTTTCAATGAAAAACGACTTAAATATCAGTCTGTTCCTTACGCAAAGCTATCACGTGGCTTTACAAATGCTAGCATTAACACAGTGCAGTACCGCAATACTCTCCTGTCTGTTCTTCTCATGAATAGCCTGACTAGACTGCAAATTATCCATAAGTGCTGACTAAGAACAGCAGCACAGCATACATTACATTGGTTTTATACGTGAAATCGCTTATTTGGCTTCCCATAAATTTTAGACTTGATTTGAAATGTTTATGGTGTGCCCTCAATGTGCTTACACATAAATGCATATCCAATATACTTATGAGACACATTCTCAGTACTTATGGTTTTTATTTGCCTGTTACTTTTCAAGGATACAAATGTAGGTTTAACAGGGAGGAAGGTTTAAGTTTGCATAATACCTATTGAACAGACCTGGAGCTATCTCAGTCTGTCTATATCTGTAAAAGACTCTTCAATGTCTTCATTACTCATCTTAGAAACTGTTAACACTCATCTTAGAAATTGAACACTTATGTATTGTGTATGTGTATTTATTTTATATCTATTACAATACTCTGTCAGTTTATTGATACTTAAAACCAGTTAAACTCTGCGGACCCGAATACGGGTCCAAAATCGCGTTAAAAATGTTTATGCTTCATTTACACAGCCTTCCTTATATGGTATCAGCCCATATATGGGTTCATTTGAAAGCTTGGGAGTGTCTTCTTTACAAAGAATACCATTTCTTTTGGTTTTTATATTCATAAAGCAGTAAAATTAATCTTAGAAATGTATTAGTCCCACACACGATTTTCCGCCTAGCCATTGCGAACTTTTTTTACGAAGAATGGGCATTTGATATATTTTTTACAATAAAGTCAAGTCATATATCACAAGAAAGCTCTCATTCTCAGGAATTACGATGTAGATTATTTCATTGTGTGACAATCAAAGATCGAATTATCTTCAATAGAATCGCGATGAAAAAAAAAAAAAAAAAAACGGAAATTTTTTATTGTGTAACATTTCTACTTGTAGCACTGCTGCAGTTAGCCACAAAAAGCCACAAATATATATAAACTCTATACTACCTTTTAGATTAGGATCTCTTCTTTCAAAAAAGACCATATTCACGTTTCTGCATGCTTCCATCGGTGAGATAATCGCGTTCTGCCCAGGTAACGGAATCCAGAGCGTCTGGGGATAATGCGCTCTCCATATCATGCCAGCGCGCATTCAGCCCTTCTGATGTTATAAAGATCTACGGCCAGTTCTGGGCTCCAATTGGTCAGATTACACATCACTCAGATCGGCCATTACAGACTCTGTGAAATCTGACACCGACCCGTCAGCACAGTGGGCACAGAAAGGAGGGGTCGCCTTCCGCTCGCTCAGCCAGTGCTCTGTGGGGAATGAAGTCCACTAACGCGAGAATTGAAGGCTTTTGACCACACGGAAGAGTTGTAGCGAATGCGTCTCGGATCCTTTCAGTCTATGATGATCATATTACAAGTTATATACGATGAAGAACGGTCAGCGCGCCGTGGAGAGCCTTGGAGAGCAGTGGACGCGCGTCTGGGGAGACTTTAGGAGAGATTCTCGGTGAGTTTTGAGCGTGTTTGGCTTTGTTATGAAGCGTGCTAGCTATAGTAGCACGCTGATACACTGTTTTGCTGACAGAAAAGGAGAGTACATTATGCATTTCAGTAAGTATACAGTAAATATACAGTAAATATAGATGGATTATTACAGTGCGCTGTAGATGAGCTAACATTTCCACCTGGCCTGGGTTATTATTTGTTTAAACAGACAACCAACAGTTATATTTTTTGCAAATGTAAAGGCCTTTCACATCAAAAGTGAAATTAATAAGCCTCAGGCTGAAGAAAATGCCTCTGCCTCTGCACTTGCTACCAATTTCTCTAAACACAGGGATAGGAAAGATGTCAGTGAATAAATAGGAAAACAAAGTAACTTGCGCTACTCATTTGAAAAAGTAAACAGATATTTTCTTGTTAATTTAAACGTAATGTTTTCTTTACTAGTTACTTGAAAATAGTAATCTGATTACGTAACTCTGGTTACTTGTAATGCGTTACCCCCAACACTGACGATAAATATAAATTGAGCCCACTGATGTCAAATGGACTATTTTAATGATGTCTTTACTATCTTTCTGGGCCTTGAACGTCTCAGTTGTGTTACTGTCTATTTAGGGTCAGAAAGCTATCAGATTTCATCAAACATATATTAATTTGTGTTCCGAAGACAAAATGAAGGTCTTACGGGTTTGGAACAAAACAGGGTGAGTATAGTTGGTTTGGTGCATCATATGCCCCCTTTATAAATCACTGGAGATTGCGAGCGAAAGATGCAGACGGTCCTAAAACATTTAAGGCAATGAAAGTTGCCAATCATTTTTAAAATGTGTGCTCAATTTTTATATATGTTTTTGACATGACTTACTTCATTTAAAAATAGGCACTTCAAGCTTTCTTTAGATATATTTCTCATGTAGTTATCGTTCACGTAGTAAATCGTTTCAGGAAGATATTCGCGGAGACTGAGAATTAATTAAGCGCACCCTATTTGTTTTCTTTATTTCAAAATAAAATGATTGCGAGTGTAGTACAAATAAAACTTATGTAATTTTTCTGTCAATATTACATTAATAAAATAACTATGAGTTTCACTTTGTAGTGTTTTTTTGTTTTTAGATTTGATTGCTTGAAAAGTAAAGTAAACTTGAAAGTAAAGTAATTAGTAGTCTGATTACTTTTTAAACGCAGTAATCAGTAATATAATCAAATTACAATTTTAAAGAAGTAATTAGTCATTTAATTTGTAGTGCATTACTTTTTTGAGTAACTTACCCAACACAGTTAAGGGATAGCAATAAACATGGGATTTTAAACATTTATGTAAAAAAATAAATAATACGGTTTAAAACAGGTAAACCACTGAAAACATCAGAAAAAAAAAACATTCACAGGCTGAAGGTTCTTTGTGTTTATGTTGGATCAAAATGATATGTGCACAAGTTTATAAAAATTATCAGAAGTATAAGTCAATTAAAGAGAAAGGCAGTTCACCCGCCATGAAAGTTTGCTGTTAATTTCCTCCCCCTCAGGTCATCCAAGATGTAGATTACTTTTTTTCTTCAGTAGAACAGTAAAGAAGATTGATAGCAGACATACTGCAATGCTGCTTCTTTTTTTCCATTGGTGGTTAAGACTGTGAGACCTTTATTAAAATAAAGGTATCAACTGTGCTCTCATTTCACAGTTAAACCTCCACTCTAGACAAAGGTGAGAGTTGTTGGTTGTCAAGTGTCAAAGCCAGTGGAACATGTTTCTGGTTTTGGTTTAGCACTTGAGCGTTTGAGTTTAGTTACTGCGTAGTGTTTTTATTTTATTGTTATTATTGTTATTTATTATATATTTACAGTGAATCTGGAAATAGTGCTTAAGTTTTGTCTGTCCACACAGTCATGGACTCCAAATTCTTCAATATTCAATAATAATTAAGATTAACATGATGTTGGAATTATTTTGTTATTGAAGTAAAATGCTGTTTATAGATATTATAGAGGGACTGTAGTGGATAACCAGCTAAATCGTTCTCATAGATTGTCAATGGCATACTCAAACACACACAAAAACATACACGTGGAAATGTATGAAGCAACTTTATAATAAACATATTTTAAAAAATCGCTTCGTTATGAATTCCAGGTTATAACAACTGAAATTTGTTCTTAGAAAAAGGGTGTTTTTCATAAAAGTCAAGTCGGGACAAGTACTGAATGCAAGTTTTAAATATTGTTATTTTATATTTATGTACTATTTACATATTGAGAAACTAATTGTTACAGGAAGGTATTAAAGGCAGTCATATTAATATCATTTCAAGCGTGAGACTGAAATAAATAAATTTAAAATATAAAAAAAACGTTTTTCCGTCTAGAATATATTTCTGTCATTCATTTGTTATATATACAAATAGATGTTTTCTCAAAATAAAACATTTTAAAAACCATAGCAGACAGACTCTACATATTTTAAACAGGGCAACAAAAAAAAAACTGAGGGTTGAGAAAAGTACAAGCCACAACATTTAACTCAGACTTTAACATCTTATGAGCATTTAACTCGTTTTAAAATACAGATTTCATTATAGGCATCAGTTAAACCATCTTGACAAAATAAACAGACCTCTGTATCTTATTAAATGTAACCTCTTCTTGGTCCAACAACATTGAAAACACAGCTGATCAGGCTTCACAAAAATAATGAATAATGTGCACACAGTCCATTCTAAAGTCAAGGTGGCTGAAAAAGAAATATCCCCCTCGACAAACACTCACAGATAAACAGAATTCAGCAGATACTGATTAAGACAGTGATTCCAAAACAAAACTGTTCCAAATGACAAAGAAACCAACAAGTAATAAAAAGTTCCTAAACACACATTTCATCTGAAGCAGGAGATTGCAAATGTTTTAATGCCTCTGACACCAAAATATGATGATTCTCTCCAGGACCCACTAAAATACAAAGGCAGGGACATATTTGCATGTTTAAAATATTATTACAATATTTATACAATGAACAACAAGTGTCCACTTCATAGACAGTAAATATTTTCAATGCAGTGTTTTCTACACATGATTAGAGTACTGTTACATGTTAATCCTAAAAAGAAATATAAAAGCCTTCAGTTAAATAAAAATAATTATGATACATTTTTCAGTGGTTTCCAACCAGTCTTTAGAAAGCAGAATGAAAGCTGAACACTAGAAAAAAGATGTAAAGTTGCTTTGCAACGATTTGTATCATGGAAAGTGCTATATAAATAAACTTGAATTGAAATTGAATTGAATTGAATTAAACAATATAAAATATATTCTTTTTTTTTTTAAGTTAAGAACTTCCCCATAAATGCCTGTTTGAAAACCCCTGATCTGAGTAAAACATCAGGAAAAAGTAAACAAAATAAATATAAAAACAGTCATGTGTTCATGACTTCAGGTTTAGAGCAGCATAGGTGCTGCTGGATTGGTTGGACTGAATATTTTTACACAGTATGGAAAAGCTGAACAAAAATGAACCAAAATGAAGAAAGCCATTCCACATGTCAGCAAGAATCCTTAATAATTATCAAGACAGAAATTAATTTTAGTAATAAGGATGGATTCACAGTTTTTTAAATGTAAACGGTCTTGTTGCTGTTCTGTATCTTGTGTCTGCTGTAGATCAGTGTTGAGTTGTGATTGTTCAGCTGACCTTCTGCTTCCAACAAAAACATTTAATAGCCCTAGAAATGGAACAGTTTATTAAATTCAGTATTTACAATTGTATATGTATGGATACATATATACAGTATGTGAGATAAACTGTTCTATTTTTCTATGTATGTATATATAGAATAATATACAAAAATACAAAAATATTAGAGCAATATATATATTGCTCGAAATAAACTTAAACTTAACTTAACAAAAGGTTGCACATAATGTAGTCAAAAGCCGAAAAAGAAATTCATGATACAAATGTTTTTACAGATGGCTAAAAATTAACTCACCGATCAGCACAATGAGCAGAAGTCCATTCATAAGACCCGATATGATGCTAATAATCTTCCACTGTGTTTGATTCTGCTTGATATACTCAGTCACTGTATGATTGTGACACCCAGTTAACACAGTTAGAGGAGTTGGTTCTGTAATAAAAGTGTCGACAGTCTGTTACTGTAAAAAATTTACTGGCTACAGGTTTGTAGCACTTAAGATAATTATAATATATTATGGAATGTATAAATATGATTGTTTTTCATAAGTATTTAAAAAAATATAAGTAGTTAATGACTAGTGTGTATGTAAGCAGTGATCATCATTATGTCTTGATCACTGAAGAAGAAAATTAACTCACCGGTGAAGTATATTCTGCTGCTGTTGCTGAGTTTTGGAGGTGTTTCTGTGTTCATACAGTAATAAACTCCTAATTCATCAGCAGTCACATTATTAATAACCAGACGATGTTTAAACTGCACTGAATATTTCTTTCTGATTGCTTTATTATAGTAATGAGGTGATATTGGTGTTGGGAATGATCGTAGAATGACTGTTGGAGGATCTGCTGTTTTCAGAAAAATCCAATAAACCTCATTTTCATCAAGATCACAGTTTATGCTCACATTTGATCCAAAATCAGTTAGTAGATCTGATACTGCAGCTTGACAACAGATTAATACATCTGTAAGATAAAAAAATAAATAACCCCCTGTGTCATGCATAGCATAAAACTATAATTTTAATAGTTATAAAGCATGTAAATATACTGATATCATGTAATAAACTCACATAGCTGAAGCTGAATGATCTTCATGTTGTTGCAGTTAAGACACTTCAGTATGAAATCTGCTTTCCTCCAAACAACACTGAAGATGAATCTACTGCAGCTCTAAAGCAAAGACAGGAAGACAAAAAAAAACTAACTTCCCTCATCAAGAGGAAGTCAAAATCAAATCTGCTCTGCTCTCAACACCTAATTCCCCCTCACCATCATCACTTCATTAAGTTTAACACGTTTGATATTTCTCAAATATTTGGTATATTTCTCAGATTATGTCTGAAATTTTTAAATTCTCATCTATTCAGGACACTAGAAGGCTGGTATCTGGATCCTGACGCAATTATTTGGTTTGGTTTCAGTTTAATGTCAGGATCTGGATGCTAATGCTCTATGTTTTGTTTTGTTTTGTATTTTGTTGTGAGCACATGGTTCAGGACTGATGCTCTTGCGCCCACTGGAGGCAGTGGACTGGGGTCTCATGGTCACTCTGACCTGTTTGTGGCTATGCAGCAAACTGTGATTCACTGTGTTGTGACACCTTTCTACCATTGCCAGCATTATGTTTTTCAGCAATTTAAGCTAATCTGAGATCAGACCAGACAGGCTATATGGGCTTTGACTTGCTAGCCAAGACTTGTTGTTTTGGCGATGTTCTGGCCCATTTGTCTAGCCATCACTATTTGGCTCTTGTCAAAGTAATTCAGTTTCCCTGGATCCAACACATGAAATTCAAGAATAGACTACCAGATGAAGTTATGGGAATTATACAAAGACTGTTTAATAAGATATGGAGAGAAAGGCACATTGCCTCATAATTGGAAAAGTGCTTTGATATTTCCTTTTAGTAAGCCTGGTAAAAACCCTGACAATGCAGGGAATTACAGGCCTATAGTGTTAACATCTCACCTGTGTAAATGGATGGAAAAGGTAATATTTCATAGACTGTCATATTATTTAGAACAGAAAGGATTGAGTAGTGCTCAACAAAGTGGTTTTCATAAAGGTAGATCTACAATAGACGCTCTAGTGAAAGTCAATAATGAAGCTGAAAAAGCAAATAGTATGAAAGGGGTTATGGTTATAGTGTACTTTGATATAGAGAAAGCATATGACTCAATGTGGAGAGAAAGACTACTGATTAAATTACAAAATATGGGTATTGGCGGAAGGATGTACAACTGGATTTTAGACTTCTTATCAAATCGGACAATTTGTGTTAAAGTTGGAGATGATGTTTCAAACGATTTTAATATAGTAAATAGTATTCTGCAAGGTAGTGCTATTAGTCCAATTCTGTTTAACGTAATGATAAATGGCATCTTTGAGAATGTTGGTACAGGTATTGGGTATTCATTATATGCAGATGGGGCTATATGGAAAAGAGGGACAAAATATTAGACATAAAATTAGTAATATTCAGAATGCTATAATTAAAATTGAGAGGTGGACATATGACTGTGGATTTAAGATGTCAGTTATTAAATCATGTTACATGCTTTTTACTAGAAAAATGAAATTAGAAAATATACAGTTTAAATTACATGGTCAAAGTATGGAAAGGCTGACAAAGTTCAAATATTTATAATGATGGTTTGATGAGAAATGTGTATGGAGAACACATGTTAAAAAGATTGAAAATAAATGTAATAAAGTACTAAACCTTATGAGATCAGTTTCAGGGTATGACGGGGGTGGAGATAAACAGTCATTACTTGATATATACAGGGCCTTAAAATACGATCATGTTTTATATATATGGAGCAGCAGCTAAGAGTGTCCTGGAAAAACTAGACAGAATATAGTTCAGAGCTCTTAGACTTAGTGTTGGTGCTAATAAAACAACTCCTACTAATGCTTTACTTGTAGAAACTAAAGAACTACCACTTAAGACTAGTAAAGCTGTCACTAACATGCTGGGTTAAGTTAAAATGATCTGGGAAAGAACAACCTGCTGTAGAGGTCTTATGTGATTGCTGGGACTATTCACAAGAACGAAAAGGTAAAGGATTCGGCTGGAATATTAATACAGTAGCCAAAGATTATGGTTTAAAGAGACTTGTGTATGGTCCAAATACGGTATGGGGTAATGTTCCTCCATGGATATTTCCAGTTCCAGTACCAGTATTTTGGGGACACATGAGAAAATGTGGGAATTTAGTAAGGCTGTCATTAATTTTCTTAAAGATACATGGTTAGAGCACAGAATATAGATTTTTTTTTTGATTATGTAAAGTAGGCTACATGAAGCCCTGAAGTTGCACACCCTGGTACAGTAGGTGGCGGTATGCACCTGAACACGTTGGTTGCGACCCACCATTAAAACCAGAGAGAGAGAGAGAGAGAGAGAGAGAGAGAGAGAGAGAGAGAGAGAGAGAGAGAGAGAGAGAGAGAGAGTTTAGCCTTAATACTTTGATGCACAAAATGGCTCTAAAGTGACTTTTATATTTTCTATATCTTTGCAATAAATTCATTTAATCATTCAGTATTCCAGGAATTCCTCAATTAACTTGTTTTTGATCATCATAAATCCTTATTTTCATTTTTCCTTTCTTACTTTTTTAATAAAAACTTTTTTGTATCACTACCCTGATCTTTGATCATATTTAGGTACTAAACTTTTATCAAGGTTGGAGCAAAACTCTGCAGGACTGTGGCACTTCAGGACCGACGCTGACCATCCCTGGCCTACAACTTCACTTAATTTTCTTTTATTCAGTCACATTCACTATAATTCACTACAGTTGAAGACAATTTCAGTATTATCGGTTATCATTGATATGTGTATGTTATATGTGACAAAGTGGCAAATAAACATTTCAAGTGGTTTAACGGTCGAACCTAAATAACTACAAAATAATTATTAAAAAAAAAAAAAAAAGAAAATCTTTATTATTTTGTTTTATAAAGCTTACATAGATGGTTCCTTTTGAACCCATGTGTGTAAACTTGATGTAGTAACACAAAACCTGAAACAATTACATATTTGTGTTTGAAAAAAATATATTTTGAATATTCACCAGAGGCGGACAAGTAAACAACTCCATTACTGAGTGAAAGACAGATATGCGCGTCAAATATTACCCCTTACAAGTAAAAGTTGTTAAGACAGATTTTTTACTTAAGTAAAATTACGAAAGTACTTGACTTTAAAGATACTAAAGTACCAAGTACATTACATTTTGGGTCAATGCACGTTTTATATTGTGGTATTAATACTGTTAAAATACTTTGGCGAACTTAAATACACATTACACATAATGATACACTGACTAGCTTGTAGTATCTTTGGAATAAAGCGCTTTTAGAATGTTAAAAACCTATGGGGAAAAACTAAACAAAAAAAAATAATTATTATTTAACACCCCTACCCACCCCCACAAAAGAAGGATGGTAGTGATCTCACACAGTTCTGGACACGTCTATGTGTAGCCATTCATCCACATTTCAACAGAGAGTGGACAGTGAAATTGCTGTAAATACAGACTGATAAGGAAGAGAGAAAAAAAAAATCAAACCTGCTTTAAAACCCAGCAACACAACTGTAGATGTATAACTTTACAACAGCAACACTGCTTTAACAAAAAATCAAAACAGCAAGACCTATTTGACATCAAAACAAACATTTAAAAATGCTGTCTACTCGGCTCTCGCTAGATACAAGACAGAACGGTCTGCAGTGCTGCTTCAAGTTTTCAAGTTCACCTTTTGTGTTTTATTAGGAGACGCAAAACAGATCTTCTGTGGCTTTATAGGTAATATTTTCACTTACACAATTTAGCAAAATCAGACAATATTGTGTCTAATATAAACCACAATATTAACTTCTTATTATTGAATTGTTGTAAATAAATATCACATTTGGAACTGGTCAGTGCTCAAAAAAATGCTGGGAAATCACTTCATGTAGCCCCAAGAGTGATTACTGATAAACTGTCTGAAAAAAAATATAGTTTTTAGAGAAGAAAAAAAATCACCCACTGACTTTCAAAACTTCTACAGAGGAATGAGTTTCTACTTTGAGGATCTTGATAGAAATCTAGTGGAGTGAAAAGTACAATATTTGACTTTCAAATGTAGTGAAGTTAAAGTCATAAGTTTCCAGAAAAAATAATACTCAAGTAAAGTACAGATACTCAAAAAGTGTACTTAAGTACAATACTCAAGTAAATGTACTTAGTTACTGTCCGCCTCTGATATTCACGGATCATGGAATTTATAGATCAGGGAATATTAAATGCTGAAATAAACTGATTTCAAAAGATTAAAAAAAATAAAAAAATGCCCAGCGAAGTATGAAATATCATAGGAAATGAATACGGGTCATTTTAGACCCGTGTTGTACATTAGAAGGGGTTTGCATAGCTTGAGCATTAAAGGTTTAAAAATTCGAAAGTTACTTAAAAAATATATAACCTGAAGTTAGAGCAGGTTTCTGTGGTTCGATATTTGTGATTATGGATGGATACTAAGTTGACATTTGGAGTTCATATTAAAAAAATAATTGACAAATGCAAGAAGTTGCATTTTTGTTTGGCTGGAACAGAATGGGGAGCTAGTCGACAATCTCTTTGGAGATTATATTGTGCTCTGATATGATCAACAATGGTAGTTTTGTACATTGCTCCGCATCAATGTCTTTGAGGAAAAAAGTAGAAATAGGGAAAATGCCATTAGAATTTAGAAGAATGCAATTAAGAATGGTATATTGTATTTCAATTAAAGGTCATGGAGAAATGCACCCAGTTAAAAAAAGTCCTGGAAAAATGTTGGGAATATGAATATTCAAAGGTGGAAAGCTATGGCTGGATAGCAGATAAAGAGGCACAGAGAATGTGTATAAGTGAAATTACCAACGGTAATATTACCTACTGTCCCTATATGGCTGTACATGTTACCATTAGTTGATCTTCAGGTGAAAAATATAATTCTGGAAAAACAAAAAAATATGTCAAAGGAGTTGGTGAGACAATATGGACATGGAATATAATCATTGTTTACAAACAGAGATGGCTCAAAAGATCCAGCATGGAGTAGAACAGCTTCAGCTGTTGTCGTTCTAGAGTTAAATTATACAATAAGTAAAAGGATCACAGATAATTTATCAGTTTATACAGCAGAGATGATTGCAATTATGTTAGCAGTTCAGTGGGTGGAGAGTCATATTCTGTGTCACATATGCTCAGAGTCATATTCTGTGTTAACAAGTATTATGTATGGCAAATTCACATCCAGACAATATATACTAATAGAAATCCTTCACTCGACATAGATGACAAAGTCAAGGAACAAATATTTATTTTGTATGGGTACCGGCTCATGTTGAGGTGGAAGGAAACGAAAAAGCATATATTTTAGCTCAGAAGACCTTAAAAAATACAGAAATAGGACTAAGTACTCCATTAAGCAAATTTGAAGTTAAAGGAATAATCAAAAGAGCAATAAAAGGTTTCTGGCAAGTGAGCTGGGATAAGGAAGGAAAGGGAAGACACTTGTACAGAATTAAAAGAGAAATAGGTCATAAAAGAGAGGCTTGTGGAAATAGAAGGGAAGACGTGGTTATTTCACGTCTCCGTATGCTCTCAACCGTTCTTTAAGTATTAATAAGAAACATGAGTCAGGTTTATGTAATAATTGTAAAAAAACCAAAGCCAGTGATTCATGCTCTGTAGAATGCACCGAATAAAAATAAAGGTATACTAAAATCAACCAATCAATAGGTAATTGTTTGTCAATTCAGATTTTAAGAAATTCATCACAAGTTTTCAAGATAATATTATAATTTATAGAGGTCACAAAAAAAAAAATATATATATATATAATATCTTTCCATTCTTTCCCTTATTTTATTACCTTATTACACTAACTACTCATTGACGCACCACAACTCCATCTCAGTAGGTGGCGGAAATGCACTATAAGTTGGTCTGCCAACCGCCACTAAGTTGAAAGAAGAAGAAGATTTTAGCCTTATGATCGATGTTTGTGTATTTCAAAATAAATGATATATTGGGCATAATATATAATTTATATAATATTGGGCCACCACGATGAACAGGTACGTTTGATTAATTCTGACTGACGCTGTTTGGACAGCGGTTCTCTGTGTATTGCTTGATTTTAGCTTTCGGTTCGCTCTTCAGTTGCTTACACTAAGGTCGCTTCTCCCACTAAAGTCGGTCGCTACTACCACTAAAGTCGGTCATCACCACTATAGTCGGTGATCACTATGATCGGCCATGAGCACTATGATCGGCCATGAGCACTATGATCGGCCATGAGCACTATGATCGGCCATGAGCACTATGATCGGCCATGAGCACTATGATCGGCCATGAGCACTATGATCGGCCATGAGCACTATGATCGGCCATGAGCACTATGATCGGCCATGAGCACTATGATCGGCCATGAGCACTATGATCGGCCATGAGCACTATGATCGGCCATGAGCACTATGATCGGCCATGAGCACTATGATCGGCCATGAGCACTATGATCGGTCAGGAGCACTATGATCGGCCACGAGCACTATGATCGGCCACGAGCACTATGATCGGCCACGAGCACTATGATAGGTCAGGAGCACTATGATCGGCCACGAGCACTATGATCGGCCACGAGCACTATGATCGGTCAGGAGCACTATGATCGGCCACGAGCACTATGATCGGCCACGAGCACTATGATCGGTCAGGAGCACTATGATCGGCCATGAGCACTATGATCGGTCATGAGCACTATGATCGGCCATGAGCACTATGATCGGCCATGAGCACTATGATCGGCCATGAGCACTATGATCGGCCATGAGCACTATGATCGGTCATGAGCACTATGATCGGCCATGAGCACTATGATCGGTCAGGAGCACTATGATCGGTCACGATCACTATGATCGGCCACGAGCACTATGATAGGTCAGGAGCACTATGATCGGCCACGAGCACTATGATAGGTCAGGAGCACTATGATCGGCCACGAGCACTATGATAGGTCAGGAGCACTATGATCGGCCACGAGCACTATGATAGGTCAGGAGCACTATGATCGGCCACGAGCACTATGATCGGCCACGAGCACTATGATCGGCCACGAGCACTATGATCGGCCACGAGCACTATGATCGGTCAGGAGCACTATGATCGGCCACGAGCACTATGATCGGCCACGAGCACTATGATCGGTCACGATCACTATGATCGGCCACGAGCACTATGATCGGTCAGGAGCACTATGATCGGTCACGATCACTATGATCGGCCACGAGCACTATGATCGGTCAGGAGCACTATGATCGGTCACGATCACTATGATCGGCCACGAGCACTATGATCGGTCAGGAGCACTATGATCGGCCACGAGCACTATGATCGGTCACGATCACTATGATCGGCCACGAGCACTATGATCGGCCACGAGCACTATGATCGGTCACGAGCACTATGATCGGCCACGAGCACTATGATAGGTCAGGAGCACTATGATCGGCCACGAGCACTATGATAGGTCAGGAGCACTATGATCGGCCACGAGCACTATGATAGGTCAGGAGCACTATGATCGGCCACGAGCACTATGATCGGCCACGAGCACTATGATCGGCCACGAGCACTATGATCGGTGATCACACACCACTATGATCGGTGATGATCACTATAGTCGGTCATCACCACTATAGTCGGTCGCTACTACCACTACTACTACCATGAATCTGTAGATTATTTTTTTTATTAATTGGATGACAAAAAAATAAAAAAAAACATTTTTTAATTACAATTATTTGAATCCATTAATGTAATTTCACATCCTGCCTATGAAAACAAATATAATGAATGTATCTATGTAGGTTCTGCTGTACATTATAAGCATTAAAGTGTTTAATACAAACATTACATTCTAAACCTAAAAACAACAGATTGTTTGCCGTTTTAAAATATAATTTAAAACATTTTAAACAAAAACACAAAATGTTAACTTGTAAGAGGTACGAGGAACAAACACAATCATTCATCTGAACAGAGTAATTATATTATATTAATGGACAATTCCAACAATAGTGCCTTTACTGTTACTGCTCTCATAAATATGATTACTTGTGTTACGTGTAGGGTTTTTAACCTACACAATTATTCTAACAAAAAATATTTTAGCAAAATGTGTATTTTCGTCAGAATTATGAGCGGTCTGTTTTGTGTGTTTAGTGTTTTGATGCACTAATCAAATTCGTTGACAATTATTTTCATTATCGATTAGTTGTTGCAGGCCTAGTTTTATACAAGCTGTAAACACAAGCCCAACACAGGCAGATGTGTGCAGTCCATAGGGTGCATCAAGGTCGCATTAACAACCTTGATTACAATATCAATAAAGGTAAAAAAGGTTTTCATTGGAAAAGTTTTGCACATACTACAAAATACATTCACAAGAAATGAGAAGTACTTTTAAGAATGTTTAAAATTATATAACTCACATGAGATGAAGATTTCAGTCATTTCAGGCCTAAAGCAAGATGATTTATTCTACATCAAATCACCTCATGGGGGCCGATGAAGGCCAGATGAATCCTCCACTCTTTTACTTGGTGAAGAAAATGCCCCTCTTTTCAAAAACTTTTGATGCTGCATACATGGCAGTTGTCAGTATGAAGTCTATCATATAGTCCAGTAGGTTACGGTCCACCTTTGGTGTGGTTGTCTTGATTAGGCCTGTCATGATAACAACTTCCAAATGACAACAAACTTTTAATTTTTAAGAATATTTAGATCATGGAAATTAAGTATCAATATATTAGATACCTTAAAAAACCTGAATAAATAGTAAATAAACATTTTCTAACAAAAGTGCAAAGTAACAAGTAGAAAAAAAAAAAAAAGTTATGGAGATTTTTTCATCTACAGATTATTCCCTGACAGTTTTTCTCTGTAAATTAAGGGTGCACACTATTGCTGACAAACACAATCCCTACTTAGCAGTCAGATGTCTGTATGCACAAAGGCACAGATCCCTAAACAAGGCCAAATCTGCAGATGAAACTTTGCTTGTAGAAGCATTTTTTTAATTTGAATTATCAAACCTCAGACTAGCACCAGTTATGTACAGAACTGGCAAAAGACACAGGTCAAGTGTAGGTAAAAAAGACACAGGTGCATTTTTAAGTAAATATAATGGGCGATATATTGCGTCACCAAAAATGATTGAGGTTATGTATATATTGCGCGATTAGTCGATATATTGATTATTGCGACAGCCATAGTCTTGATCTTCACCCCATATGGTCTCAGGACCTAAAAATGAGAAGAATATATATACACAATATTAATAAACAGCTTGCCGGAATACTCAGTTGTTATTGGTCAGTTCAGTTGCTTATGGTCGCTCTTGCTTATGATCGCTCTTGCTTATGATCACTGTTCAATTGCTTATGATCGCTGTTCAATTGCTTATAACCGTGTTGCTTATGATCGCTGTTCAATTGCTTATGATCGCTGTTGCTTATGATCGGTGTTCAATTGCTTATGATCGCTGTTGCTTATGATCGGTGTTCAATTGCTTATGATCGCTGTTGCTTATGATGGGTGTTGCTTATGATGGGTGTTGCTTATGATGGGTGTTCAATTGCTTATGATTGGTGTTGCTTATGATCGCTGTTCAATTGTTTATGATCACTGTTCAATTGCTTATGATGGGTGTTGCTTATGATGGGGGTTCAATTGCTTATGATCGGTGTTCAATTGCTTATGATCGCTGTTGCTTATGATCGGTGTTCAATTGCTTATGATCGGTGTTGCTTATGATCGGTGTTGCTTATGATTAGGCATGTCGCAATAATCAATATATCGACTTATCTCGCAATATGGTGACGCAATATATCGCCCATTATATTTACAAACAAATTAATGTTTAATGCGACCTTGATGCACCCTATTGACTGCACACATCTGCCTGTGTTGGGCTTGTGTTTACAGCTTGTATAAAACTAGGCCTGCAACAACTAATCGATAATGAAAATAATTGTCAACGCATTTGATTAGTGCATCAAAACAAACAGACCGCTCATAATTCTGACGAAAATAAACATTTTGCTAAAATATTTTTTGTTAGAAAAATTAAGTGTAGGTTTAAAACCCTACAAAGTAATCATATTTATGAGAGCAGTAACAGTAAAGGCACTATTCTTGGAATTGTCCATTAATATAATATAATTACTTAATTTGTGTATTTTGTTTAAATTGTTTTTAAATTATGTTTAAAATAGCCAGCAGCGTTGTTTTAGGCGTAGAATGTAATGTTTGTATTTTAACCTCCGCATTATTCTTGTAATGTACAGCATAACCTACTGATACTTCATTATATTGTTTTTTTTTCATAGCAGGATGTGAAATTAACATGTTTAAAATAAGGGATTCAATCATTTAATGACAGGTAGGCAGTATATGTCCTTGTGTATGTTCCCGAAGCATGTTTATTTGTACCATGTAATTAATTTCTTATAGAGATATGCATTATATTACAGTGAAACTATTTGCCTAGTTTATATTGTTTAAATTACAGAAACCCATTCTCTAACCACTGCAGTGCTTTATCACCATGTTTTTGTATAAGATGTATTCTAGTTTCTGAATCATTTTTTGTCATGTGAAACAATATGGAATAGTAACTTGTCATTCTGTATTTTTTTGTAGATGTTTGTTGAATAACTAGGCTTAAATGTAATTTGAGGTGCTTTAGTAAAACCATGGTTAAACTATGGTATTGCAACCATAGTTAATTTGTGGTACTTGAACCATGGTTTGCACAAAGAAAAAAACATGGTTACTACAGTCATAATTTACAATAGTTTTACTGTAGTTTTACTACAATATAACTGTAGTAAAACCATGGTATCGCACCAAAAAAAACACGGTTATGACAGTCATGGTTAACTACAGTTTTACTATAGTAAAACCATGGTTCATTTTCATAAGGGGGATAAGCATTGGAGAGCGACCGAAGCAATTGAAGAGCAAAACCCAGAAGGCGCCACAGGAAAGGCACTTTAAGGTAAAGCACTTTAAGGATTTGTCCCTAAAGGCGACTCTAAGGTAAAGGCGACTTTAATGTAAAGGCGACTTTAAGGAAAGGCGACTTTAAGGAAAAGTCCACTTTAAGGTAAAGGCAACTTTAAGGTAAAGGCGGCTTTAAGGAGAGCGACCCTAAGAAAGGCGACTTTAAGGAAAGGCGACTTTAAGGAGAGCGACCCTAAGAAAGGCGACTTTAAGGTAAAGGCGACTTTAAGGAAAGGCGACTTCAAGGAAAGGCGACTTTAAGGAAAGGCAACTTTAAGGAAAGGCAACTTTAAGGAAAGGCGACTTTAAGGAGAGCGACCCTAAGAAAGGCGACTTTAAGGGAAAGGCGACTTTAAGGAGAGCGACCTTAAGAAAGGTGACTTTAAGGAAAGGGTGACTTTAAGGTAAAGGCGACTTTAAGGAAAGGCAACTTTAAGGTAAAGGCGACTTTGAGGAGAGCGACCCTAAGAAAGGCGACTTTAATGTAAAGGCGACTTTAAGGAAAGGCGACTTTAAGGTAAAGGCGACTTTAGGAAGGTGAACTTTGACAATATGGGACCTTTAAAGGGGTCATATGATGCTGCTAAAAAGAACATTATTTTGTGTATTTGGTGTAATGAAATGTGTTTATGCGGTTTAAAGTTTAAAAAAACACATTATTTTCCACATACTGTACATTATTGTTTCTCCTCTATGCCCCGCCTTTTTGAAACACGTAGATTTTACAAAGCTCATCGTTCTGAAATAGCGATGTGTGCTGTGATTGGCCAGTTATCCAATGCGTTGTGATTGGCCGAATTCCTCAAGCGTGTGATGGAAATGTTATCATATTGTGATGCCGTGTCCCGGCCGAGCGACGAGACAAAAACTTTAAAACCCATTACAAACAAGGCATTTTTTTTGCAACCATTGGGGACATAATTACTGATTATAATGACTTATACTGTCTTTTTACGCGTTGCGTTGCATTGCATCGTGCCGCGTAAACATAAAACCCTGTCTGCATTTGTGATCAGAGAAATGACAAACAACAAGTGCTACTTTACTAACTCGCGTTTGAATCGTCAGTGGCAAACCCTTTAAATGAAAACTTAATTACGTGAGTCAGAATAGCCGGCATTGTAGTCTACTCTACCATGTTCAGGAAACATTCCTCCATAAAATGCGCTGGACACAAATATTTGGGTTGAACTGTTCTGGAACAATGTTGTAAATACCACTGATTTGTAGTCGTGTCCTCTTTTGGAAGACCAAACAAAGTAGTTTCGCTTTCACAACGAAAAACACAGCGGCCTAGCGTGAGGGGAAGCCCCGGCTTAGCATGAGCTGAGGCCGGGATAGAGTGAGCTGAGCCGGGCTATCGTTGGCGGAAGCCCCCTTAGCGTGAGCTGAGGCCAGGCTAGAGTTAGCTGAGGCGGCGGAGTCGAGAACGGAACGCCCGGCGGATCCGACGAATGTGCGGCAACCACATGTGATGGACCCTGGGCTTCCTCCACGGTGAAAGTTGATGTATTCCTCAGCGACCAGCACAGATCACTCTAGGCATGACGAAGCGATATTGTCCTCTTTTGGAAGACCAACAAAGTAGTTTCACTTTTCCACAACGCAGCACACAGCGTCTTCACGACATGGCGGCAGCGGCAACAATACTACAGCGAGAATAAAAGTTACGCCTTCTTTCTTTGCGTGAACATTTGGGCGGCGTTATGCAAATCTTCCCACATAGTGACGTAGATATGTGGGGGCGTGTTAGAACGAGGCGTTTTAGGTAGGTGTGGCTGACTCTGAACTTTTATAAAGAATATCTCTTTGGATTTGAGACTTTAGTCTTTGCAACTTTACAAATCTATTTTTATTCACCAAGAGCTTGTAACACTCCAAAAAAAAAGTAAAATTGAAATCGCATCATATGACCCATTTAAGGTAAAGGTGGCTTTAAGGTAAAGACGACTTTAAGGACAGTGAACTAAGAAAGGAGACTTTAAGGTAAAGGCTATTTTAAAGAAAGACTACTTCAAGGTAGAGGCGACTTTAAGGACAGTGACCCTAAGAAAGGCGACCTTAAGAAAGGCGACCTTAAGAAAGGCGACCTTAAGAAAGGCGACCTTAAGAAAGGCGACCTTAAGAAAGGTGACCTTAAGAAAGGCGACTTTAAGGAAAGGCGACTTCAAGGAAAGGCGACTTTAAGGAAAGGCAACTTTAAGGAAAGGCAATTTCAAGGTAAAGGCGACTTTAAGGAAAGGCGACTTTAAGGAGAGCGACCCTAAGAAAGGCGACTTTAATGTAAAGGCGACTTTAAGGAAAGGCGACTTTAAGGTAAATGCCACTTTAAGGTAAAGGCGACTTTAAGGAGAGGCGACTTTAAGGAAATTAGACTTTAAGGTAAAGGCGACTTCAAGGTAAAGGCGACTTTAAGGAATGGTGACTTTAAGGAATGGCGACTTTAAGGAAAGGTGACTCCAAGGTAAAGGCGACTCCAAGGTAAAGGCGACTCTAAGGTAAAGGCGACTTTAATGTAAAGACGACTTTAATTGAAGCGACTTTAAGGAAAGGTGACTCCAAGGTAAAGGCGACTCCAAGGTAAAGGCGACTCTAAGGTAAAGGCGACTTTAAGGTAAAGGCGACTTCAAGGAAAGGAGGAAAGGCGACTTTAAGGAAAGGAGGAAAGGCGACTTTAAGGAAAGGCGACTTCAAGGAAAGGCGACTTTAAGGAAAGGCGACTTTAAGGAAAGCCAACTTTAAGGAGAGGCGACTTTAAGGAGAGGCGACTTTAAGAAAAGGCGACTTTAAGGAACGGCGAACTTCAGTGAAAGAGCTACTTTAAGGAAATGGAGTAAAGGTGGCTTTAAGGTAAAGACGACTTTAAGGAGAGCAACCCTAAGAAAGGCGACTTTAAGGAAAGACGACTTAAGGAGAGCAACCCTAAGAAAGGCGACTTTAAGGAAAGACGACTTAAGGAGAGCAACCCTAAGAAAGGCGACTTTAAGGAAAGACGACTTAAGGAGAGCAACCCTAAGAAAGGCGACTTTAAGGAAAGACGACTTAAGGAGAGCGACGTTAAAGGAGAGGCGACTTTACTGGGAATCGACTTTAAGGAATGACTTTAAGAAGTGACTTTAAGAAAGGTACTTTTAAGGAAGGGACTTCAAGAAAGGCGCCTTAAGGAAAGGCGATTAAGGAAAGCCAACTTAAAAGGAGAGGCACTTTAAGGGAAATTAGACTTAAGAAAGTCGACTTTAAGGAGAGCGACCTTAAGAAAGTCGACTTTAAGGAGAGCGACCTTAAGAAAGTCGACTTTAAGGAGAGCGACCTTAAGAAAGTCGACTTTAAGGAGAGCGACCTTAAGAAAGGTGACTTTAAGGAAAGGGTGACTTTAAGGTAAAGGCGACTTTAAGGAAAGAAAACGTACTTACTTGAGTCAGAACAGCCGGCATTGTAGACTAACGTTACTCCCCCCCATGATCATAACAGTCCTCCATACAATTCGCTGCACACATCTGTTATTTGGTTAAACTTTTCTGGAACAGTTTGTAAATAACTACTGATTTGTATCCATGTCCTCTTTTGGAAAACAAACAATTAGTTTCACTTCCAACGAAAACACAGCGGCCAGGTGAGTGGAAGCCCGGGCCTTAGCGTGCGCTGAGCCGTGATAGAGTTGATCATAGTCCGGGCTAAGCGTGGCGGAAGCCCTGGCCTTGATGACAAGGCCAGTCCTATAGTGTACTGAGCTACCTTAGTAAAGGCACTTTAAGGAAAGGGCTACTTTAGAAAGTCGACTTTAAGAAAGCGACTTAAGGAAAGGCGACTTCAAGGAAGGCGACTTTAAGGAAAGGAGAAATGCGACTTAGGAAAGGCGACTTTCAGAACGGCGACTTTAAGGAAAGCACTTAATGAAATGCGACTTCAGGAAAGGAGCCGTTAAGGAAAGGAGAAAGGCGACGTTAAAGAAAGGCGACTTTAGGAAAGACGACTTAAGGAGAGCAACAACCCTAAGAAAGGCGACGTTTAATGAAAGCACTTAAGGAGATCGACTTAATTGAAATGCAACTTAAGAAAGGCGAACTTTAGGAAGACCGTCCCTAAGGTAAAGGTGACTTTAAGGTAAAGGCGACCTTAAGGAAAGGCGACTTTAATGGAAAGGTGACTTTAAGGAGAGCGACTTTAAGGAAAGGCGACTTTAAGGAAAGGCGACTTTAAGGTAAAGGTGACTTTAAGGTAAAGGTGACTTTAAGGTAAAGGTGACTTTAAGGTAAAGGCGACTTTAAGGAGAGCGACCTTAAGAAAGTCGACTTTAAGGAGAGCGACCTTAAGAAAGGCGATTTTAAGGAAAGCCAACTTTAAGGAGAGGTGACTTTAAGGAAATTAGACTTTAAGGTAAAGGCGACTTCAAGGTAAAGGCGACCTTAAGAAAAGGCGACTTTAAGGAGAGGCGACTTTAAGGAAATTAGACTTTAAGGTAAAGGCGACTTTAAGGAAAGGAGGAAAGGCGACTTTCAGGTAAAGGCGACTGTAAGGTAAAGGCGACTGTAAGGTAAAGGCGACTGTAAGGTAAAGGCGACTTTAAGGTAAAGGCGACTTTAAGGAGAGGCGACTTTAAGGAGAGGCGACTTTAAGGAGAGGCGACTTTAAGGAGAGGCGACTTTAAGGAGAGGCGACTTTAAGGAGAGGCGACTTTAAGGAAATTCGACTTTAAGGAAAAGCGACTTTAAGGAAAGGAGGAAAGGCGACTTTAAGGAAAGGCGACTTTAAGGAAAGGCGACTTTAAGGTAAAGGCGACTTTAAGGAAAGACGACTTAAGGAGAGCAACCCTAAGAAAGGCGACTTTAAGGAAAGGCGACTTTAAGGAAAGGCGACTTTAAGGAAAGGCGACTTTAAGGAAAGGCTACTTTAAGGAGAGCGACCCTAAGAAAGGCGACTTTAAGGTAAAGGCGACCTTAAGGAAAGGCGACTTTAATGGAAAGGCGACTTTAAGGAAAGGCGACTTTAAGGTAAAGGCGACTTTAAGGAGAGCGACCTTAAGGAGAGCGACTTTAATGGAAAGGTTACTTTAATGAAATTTGACTTTAGGAAGGTGACTTTAAGGAAAGGTGACCTTTAAGGAAGTGACTTTCAAGGAAGGGCGCTTTAATGGAGGAAAGGCGACCTTAAGAAAGGCGATTTTAGGAAGCAACTTTAGGAGAGGCCGACTTTAAGGAAATAGACTTTAATGTAAGGCGACGTTAAGGAGAGCGCCTAAGAAGGCCGACTTCAAGGAAAGGCGACTTCAAGTAAAGGCGACTTCAAAGGTAAAGGCGACTCAGGTAAAGGCGACTTCAAGGTAAAAGCGACTTCAAGGAAAGGCAGGAAAGGCGACTTTTAAGTAACGGCGACTTTTAAGTAAGGCGCTGTAGGTAAACGGCGACTGTAAGGTAAAGGCTACGTTAAAGCAGAGCGACCCTAAGACAGGGCGACTTTAAAGGTAAGCGAACTTTCGGTAAAGGTGACTTCAAGGGTAAGTCGACTTTAAGGAGAGCGACCTTAAGAAAGTCGACTTTAAGGAGAGCGACCTTAAGAAAGTCGACTTTAAGGAGAGCGACCTTAAGAAAGTCGACTTTAAGGAGAGCGACCTTAAGAAAGGCGATTTTAAGGAAAGTCAGCTTTAAGGAAAGGAGGAAAGGCGACTTTAAGGAAAGGTGACTTTTAAGGAAAGGTGACTTCAAGGGAAAGGCGACTTTAAGGAAATTCGACTTTAAGGTAAAGGCGACTTTAATGGAAAGGCGACTTTAATGGAAAGGCGACTTCAAGGTAAAGGCGACTTCAATTAAAGGCGACCTTAAGAAAGGCGACTTTAAGGAAAGGCGACTTTAAGGTAAAGGCGACTTTAAGGAGAGCGACCTTAAGAAAGGTGACTTTAAGGAAAGGGTGACTTTAAGGTAAAGGCGACTTTAAGCAGAGCGACCCTAAGAAAGGCGACTTCAAGGTAAAGGCGACCTTAAGAAAAGGCGACTTTAAGGAGAGGCGACTTTAAGAAAAGGCCACTTTAAGGTAAAGGCAACTTTAAGGAAGGTGACTGTTAAGGGAAAGGCTACTTTAGAGAGCGACCGTGGGGTTTTTGGGTTGGGTTTTTTTTTCTAAGAAGGCGACTTTAAGAAAGCCGACTTTAAAGGTAAGGCGACTTTAAGGTACAGCGACTTCAAGGTAAAGGCGACTTTAAGGTAAAGGCGACTTTAAGGTAAAGGCGACTTTAAGGTAAAGGTGACTTTAAGGTAAAGGCGACTTTAAGGAGAGCGACCTTAAGAAAGTCGACTTTAAGGAGAGCGACCTTAAGAAAGGTGACTTTAAGGAAAGGGTGACTTTAAGGTAAAGGCGACTTTAAGGTAAAGGCGACTTTAAGCAGAGCGACCCTAAGAAAGGCGACTTCAAGGTAAGCACAATCAAGCAAGGGGAAGGCCCTGTTAAGAAAGCGACTTTAAGAAAGGCACTTTAAGGAAAAGGTTCTTTAAGAAAGGCTACTTTAAGGTAAAGCGACTTTAGGTAAAGGCGACTTTAAGTAACAGGCGCTTTAAGGTAAGTCGACTTTAAAGGTAAGGCGACTTAAGGTAGGCGCTTCAAGTAAAGGCGACTTCAGTAAGGCGACTTTAAGTAAGGCTACCTTTTGTAAAGGCGACTTCAGGCAAGGCGACCTTTAAGAAAGGCGACTTTTAAAGAAGGCGCGTAAGGAAAGGCAACTTTATGGAAAGGCACTTTAAGTAAAGGAGTAAAGGCGACTTTAAGGTACGGCGACTTTAAGGTAAAGGCGCTGTACGTAAAGGCGACTGTAAGGTAAGGCGACTTAAGGTAGGCGCCTTTAGGTAAAGGCGACTTACCGGTACATGTGATTTCAGGAAAGTGCCTTAATGGAAAGGGCGACTTAAGGAAGAGCGACTTTAAGGAGAGCGACGTTAAGGAAAGGTGACTTTAGGTAAAGGCTACTTCAAGAAAGGAGGAAAGGCTACTTAGGAAAGCTACTTTAAGGAGAGCGCCCTAAGGAGAGCGACCTTAAGAAAGTCGACTTTAAGGAGAGCGACCTTAAGAAAGGCGATTTTAAGGAAAGCCAACTTTAAGGAGAGGTGACTTTAAGGAAATTAGACTTTAAGGTAAAGGCGACTTCAAGGTAAAGGCGACTTTAAGGAGAGCAACTTTAAGGAAAGGTGACTTTAAGGAAAGGCGACTTCAAGGTAAAGGCGACTTTAAGGAGAGCGACCCTAAGAAAGTCGACCTTAAGGAGACCGACCTTAAGAAGCGACTTTAAAAAAGGCGACTTTAAGTACAGGCGACTAAGGACGCGACCTTAAGAAAGTCGACTTTAGGAGAGCGACCTTAAGAAGCGACGTTAAGAAAATTCGACTTAGGTAAAGGCGACTTTAAGGAAAGGCACTTACGGTAAGGCCATGTACTACGTACTTAAAGAAAATTTGTACCTAAGTGGAATGTACAAAACATGGTGATATTAATTTTTAAGTAAATATAATGGGGGATATATTGCGTCACCAAAAATTTAGGTTATGTACATATATTGCGCGATAAGTTGATATATTGATTATTGCGACAGTCATAGTCTTGATCTTCACCCCATATGGTCTCAGGACCTAAAAATGAGAAGAATATATATACAAAATATTAATAAACAGCTTGCCGGAATACTCAGTTGTTATTAGTCAGTTCAGTTGCTTATGGTCGCTCTTGCTTATGATCACTCTTGATTGCTGTTCAATTGCTTATGATCGCTGTTCAGTTGCCTATGATCAGTGTTGCTTATGATCGCTGTTCAATTGCTTATGATCGTTTGCTTATGATTGGTAATGCGATTTTTAATGCGCATCTTGTCAGAAAGCCGGTTCTGTAATCAGCGGTACATCTCCATCACCTGCAGGCTTTCACATTGAGCAGCATTAACTACACAGAGCCGTTGTTCACTGACGAGCTGCGCAAAAAATCACGCGAATATGAAAGGCTTGTCACAAAGGCTCTTACTGCATGTTATGGTTATTAAACAGTCATTATGAAAACCATTATAATTACACAATTTCCTTATGTTGTATTAAGGGGTTTTCATTTCAATCTACAGGCTAAAGTTTTTGAACGAAAAATCCTGACCTTGGCCATTGGTCCACTGTACAAGGCTGACTCTATTCGCGTCGCAATTTAATCTGACTCACACCATAAAAATAAATAAATAAATAAAAACTTGAACAAAATAAGTTGTGAGAAATCAAGATTAATAGACTTAAACTGTTATATTAAAAACACCTAGAAATCTTACAAAAAGTAGGATATTAACTTGGAATGTTTAGATTACATTTAAGGAGGTGTGCCTATGCCATAAAAAATAAAACAATTGAAAAGGTGGCTTATAGTTGAGTGCTATAGGCTAGGCCTAGTTCTAGCACATATTTTAGCACTATAGTCACAATAATGTCACAAATGAAACTTACATTTAATAATTTGCTGGTGTATTTCAGCAGGTCACACATACTTATTTGTTATTTGGCCTTTTGTTAACACATTTATTCCCGTGTACAGAGCCCATGACATGCCGAAAATCATGTCCATGAATTAAGAAATTGATCACTTTTTATCATTACTTTGTATTAATTAAAAAGTTTTTAAATAATAATTAATCCATTTTTACAACTTAATACAACTTAAGAATTTTGTCACACAGCTGCTGTTGCAGCCATAAAAATAGTTCAGTTTGTTTTTAATTGCAAACTTATATTTCTTATTGTTTCATTATTAATTAATTTAGAAAAATGTTTTTTTTTTTTAAGTGACAACCAAGCGGATTATTCAAATCAAATCAATCAAATATCAAATGCAATTATCAATCACAACTTTGGGGGACTTTTGTGCCCTAGGGGTACAACTTATACCCCACTGCGGGGTATGTTTTCGCACAGCTTGATAGCCTCTTCAAATGTGCTGATTCACAAGTTTCTACAAAATTCTCAATCTGAGCTATGACCCGCCAAAGTTGGCCGCATTGCAAAGTCTATGGGATTTTTCGGCTGATTTTTCGCCCACTGTACGAACATCGTGCACCTGATCGCTTATAAAAGTCATAGCACACCTCTCCTCAATAGGCCGCACAATTTGACGCCTGTTTCGTGGGTCTGTGACAAACAATGCGGGACGAGTTACGCGCCGAACTTTGTATGGAAGAAGAAGAAGAATAATTATGTGAGATAATAATAGTGATGCCTTTCCTTTGGCAAGCACCACTAATAATAAGCTTAAGTAGCAGATCAGTAGGTTGGCTTTCTCAAGCCAACCTAATAAGTGATTTAAAATAAATATGTAAAGCACAATACACAATAGACAATAACTGCATGAACAGATGTGCTACGTATAAATTATACAAGGGAATTTGGATAGATGGAAGATATGTGAAATCAATAACATATGTATAATAAATATAAGTATGGATAAGTGGCTATTGCACATGTTTTATTGTACAGTGGGGAAGACATTTAACTGTTTGAGATGTAGATGGCCTGAGGGAAGAAGCTTTTCCGATGTATGGCTGTTCTAGTGCTCAGTGCTCTGTAGTGCCGACCAGACGGCAGCAGTTCAAAGAGGAAGTGTGCTGGGTATGAGTGGTCCAGAATGATTTTGTCAGGCCTTTTGCTCACTCTGGATGAGTACAGTTCTTGGAGGGTGAGGAGGGTTGTACCGGTGATTCGCTCGGCAGTCCGCACTATCAGCTGCAATCTTCTAAGGTCAGTTTTGGTAGCCGAGCTGAACCAGACAGTTATAGAAGTGCAAAGGACGAATTCAATGATGGCGGAGTAGAACTGTTTCAGCAGCTCCTGCGGAGTGAACTTCTTCATGCTGGCGAAGGAGTACAAGCCCTGAGGGCCTTTTTGACAGTCTAGGTCATTGTAATTTTCCCACTTCAGGTCTTGAGAGATGGTGGTGCCCAGGAACTTTAATGACTCCACTGTTGTCACAGTGCTGTCCATGATGGTGAGAAGGGGGAGAGTAGGGGGCTTCTTCTGAAGTCTACTATCATCTCCACAGTTTTGAGCATATTGAGCTCCAGGGTGTTAAGACTACACCAGACAGCCAGCAACCTTTTGTCTTTAAGCAGACTCGTCACCCTCCTGGATGAGGCCAATAAGTGTGGTGTTGTCTGCAAACTTCGGAGCTTGACAGAGGGGTTAGAGGTGCAGTCATTTGTGTAGAGGGAGAAGAGCTGTGGGGAGAGGACGCAACCCTGAGGAGTGCCAGTGCTGATGGTGCGGCTGTTTGACATAAATTTCCCCAGTCTCACTAGCTGCTACCTGTCTGTCAGGAAGCTGTTGATCCACTGACAGACAGAGGTAGGCTTGCTCGATTACTCAAATGCGTTTGTCCTGCGCAACTTGTAAGTAAAACCTTGAAGTAATCTCCCATTGGTTTCAGATGGAGCAGCATTTACTACACAGAGCCGTAGTTCACTGACAAGCTACGCAAAAACTTGCAGACGATATAATCGCGCATTATGAAATCATGCTGTGAATAATGAAATCTGATTTTGTGTAGCTTCTCAGTGAACTACGGCTCTGGGAAGTAAATGCTGCTCCATCTGAAAGCACGTGAAAATACAACATTTAATAACATGTTTTTACTCCAAACTCACTTCGTAACATCAGTCGAGTGTTTGAAATAAAATCCTTCTGTGAGATGATGTGGCTTCTTACAAAGAGTAAGGCACGTAACATATTTCAGAAGTTTCTATACTGTAATACATGCTATGTCAATTAGCATTGCATTATTATATACTTTATTATAATGAAAATTTAAATTATTATAATAAGAACTCAGATAAATCATATATTGTCGTAGTCCTGTGTTTATTAGTGACCTTGAATCAATGAAAGCAGTTAAATCTTCTGTTTATTCAGCAGGGATTTCCTGGATTTCTTCTGCAGGGCGTTATTTGGAGTTTCCGTGCGAGAGCGCCCTCTGGCCTTTCGATGGAGATTTACAACTAAAGCAGGCATGGACATTGCACAGCTCCAGTGATCTGTTGAAGACCTGTGTAAAGATGTGGGCCAGTTGGTCAGCACAGGTTTTCAGACAGGCTGGTGTGACACTGTCTGGGCCTGGTGCCTTTCTTCTCTTGTTCTTTCTGAAGACCTGACACACATCAGCTTCACTATTTGAAGTGCAGGCATGGGGGAGAGGGGGATTGCTGGAGGTGTTAATGGTTGTGTTGAGAGATGTTCAGTGCGGGTGTGGGGTGTCGTTTCGAGTTTCAAATCTACAATAAAACTCATTCAAGTCTTCAGCAAGTTGTTGATGTTGGGGTCTTGTAGTTTCTAATGACTTTTAGGCCTTTCCACACTGAAGCCGTGTCAGAAGATATCAGCTTTTTAGTGTAGCTCATCTTAGCCATTCTAATCTCCTTATTCAGTGTGTTTCTGGGCTGATTGTACAAGACTCTTTGGCCTGGTGAAGCTGTTTGAGTTTTGTTGTGAACCATGGTTTGTCATTTTGTATGTTAAATAAGTCCTGGTAGGAATGCACATGTCTTCACAGAAACTGATATAGGATGTTACAGTCTCTGTGAGCACATCCAGATCTGTGGCAGCAGCTTCAAAAATACTCCAGTCAGTGCAGTTGAAATATGCTTGCAAATTCCATTCTGTTTCGTTGGTCCATCTCTTTACAGTCTTTAGTACAGGTTTAGCTGATTTCAGTTTCTGCCTGTAGGTCGGTATAAGATGAAACAGACAGTGATCAGAGAGCCCCAAAGCTACTTGTGGGACAGAGTGATATGCATCCTTTATTGTGGTGTAACAGTGATCCAATATATTACTGTCTCTGGTGGAACATGTAACGTGCTGTCTGTATTCTGGCAGTTCACGGGAGAAATTTGCTTTATTAAAGTCCCCGAGAATGATAATAACAGAGTCCGGGTTGTCTGTGTTTTGATCAGTGAGTTTTTTTTTAAGCCGAGCTCACGTGCGCTTGCGGTGGAATGTAAACACTCACGAGAATGAAGGAGGAAAACTCCCGCGGTGAATAGAGAGGATTACAGTTGATGAAGAGTGCTTCTAGATCGGGACAGCACATCTTCTTCAATGCTGGTACATCTGTACACCACCTTTCATTGATGTAGAAGCATGTCCCACCGCCACACGATTTCCCCACTGAATCTGCGTCGCGATCTGCTCTGAACAGCTGAAAGGCTGTAAGAAAGAAAGAAAGATGTAGCGCGCTGTCCGGAATGGCATCATTCAGCCAGGTTTCAGTGAGAAACAGAGCACCAGAGTTTGAAAAATTCCAGGAGAGCAGAAGAAGTTTGTCCGTTTTGATGGGTAGAGAGTGGAGATTCGCCAGATGGATGCTAGGCAGTGCCATTATGAATCCGCATCATCTGAGCTTCACGAGCGCGCCGGCTCGCTTCCCCCGTTTGCGTGTCCTAAAGCTTCTGAACACGCGCACGATTCTACTTCTGCCACTTTTTAACTCTTCCTCGACTACAACGTTCAGCAAAACATCCGAATAATCGAAAACTGGTAGAAGATTTGTGTGGTGTTCTGCTGAATATTCAGCAGTTCATCCCTGGTGAAACTGATTGTATTAGATAAACAAAAGACAGGAAAAACGATCAAAAACACTAAAACAACTGGAGAGCAAAGCATTATGGCAGCTGTGTTCAGCGCTATCTTGAAGCATAGAATATTAATATCATAATTAATAATTACAATAATGTTTCAGGTTCAAACTTACCTTAGTTTATGCCTACAATTCACCACAAACACACTATGAAAAGTAAATAGTAGGCTAACTATTGCAAATACTAAATGGCTAAAAATAGGATAACAAAATTATGACTTCACAAAACACATTAAAAATAAAACAAGTATGAGAACATAGGATAAATAAAACAATTTTACCCTCTATGAGACATATTCATTTACAAATGACGCTAAGGAAATTGCATTTAAAGTATAATATTAATTTTCAACAAGCAAAATTTAAATTTAGTGATGTCATATGACTTCCCCTTCAACCTATAAAATTAAAATGTATTTGCCATGTGCTTCACATTTTTGGTAACAAGGTAGTAAATGAGACATTAGCACATGCTAGGTCACATGCTCTCAAGGCTCCATAGTGAGCTCATTTTAGACTAGAAAATACTGTGTACATACGTGTGGAATGTTTGGGCTACATTGAAAAAGAAGAGTCTTGTTGACTTTCACTTGTGCTACGATATTTGATTTGAAATTTTAAGAGGGAAACAATGTTAAAGTTATTTTAATGCTTTTGAAACACATGGTTTCCAGGCAGTGAAATTGCATCTCATTTTGTGTCAGGTTTTAGACATTTTCACATGCGAGTTCCAATTCAAATATAGCAGCACAAGAAAAAAATTGAATGTTCATAAAGATTTTATGTTTTTTGAAACAGTAAGACCTTTTCCCTTCTTTTCAGATAGTGAAAAAGCATTTGATTGTATGTGAAGTTTGACAATTTGCCAAAAGTTATTTACCCTAATGGGACAAAGTTAGTTATAAATGATGGAACCATAAAAAAAGGTCAAAGGTCATACCTAGAAAACAAATTTTGTACAATTATTTTACTCCTAAATATATGTAAAATATAAAGTCAGTTATTTTTTCAAGCTGTGAATTCTGTGAGTCCCATAGAGGGTTAGCAAAATTATTCTTTACATTTTCTGACATTTTCACAAACTGTGAGTATAAAGTAGCCTAATTACAACTTTTAAAATGATTTTTGCCCACTTATTTTATGTTTACTTTTTTGTGCACTCTAAAAAATGCTGGGTTTAATATAACCCAGTGCTGGGTAAAATAGGGACAAACCCAGCAATTGGGCTGTTTTGACCCAGCAGTTGGGTTAAATGTTTAACCCAACCTTCTGGGTAGTAACCCAACCGCTGGGTCAAAACAGCCCAATTGCTGGGTTTGTCCCTATTTTACCCAGCACTGGGTTGTATTTAACCCAGCATTTTTTAGGGTGTATCATGCCTTGTTATACAGTGCACACAAACAGTATTACTTTGTTTTAACATGTATAGTTACTATGTGACTACCCTGCAATAACAGTGTCTGCTTTGATAATTGATGATAATAGCGCTCTGCTCTCGTCCATGTTCTTCATGGCTACAGTAGCAGCACGGCGGCAAGTAATCGGTATAGCTCGCAGCACCCTCTGCTGGTGAAAGTAATCGTTGTTTTGAACGTGCTGTAAAACTGGGACATTTACGGGGACAGGATACCAAAAACTGGCACTATCTACCTTTATTATGTGTGTTATGTGAGAATCAAGCCCATTACATTGGTGTTGCTTCAACCATACAACACAAGTTAAGCGGAAAGTAGTTGAAGAAACTTCATGAAGGTCTGCTGTTGTTTTCATGCTCATATGCATTTGGCCTGCTGTGTTTGGTTTGCCAAATGCTTCATTTAAAATAGAATGAAGGAAAAACTTTAAGCATCATTAATACATCAAACATAAATGATTATAAACCAGTTGATTAAAAAAAATCTATTCGTATTTTGTTTTATCAGTATTGTTGCTTGAACCATGCTATTCAAGTTGAGGAAGTTTAAGAATCTTTTTCTGTTTCTGCAGTTGCTGCTTCATCTGTGTATTTGCAGTGCTGATAAACAAAGGTGAGAACAAAAACTACATCTGAGAGTTAAATTCATACAACATAAATGCCAGACTTTGTGTTTACAGTTAAAGTTTGTGTGATTTTCAGTGTGTCTGCAGGTCACAGTCGAGGCTGTTATTGGTGGTTCTGTTGTCCTGCCGTGTTCTTCAACTCAACATGATCATAAATTTCAAGACATTGATTTGAGCTGGAGACACAATGGTAGCATAATTGTAGTTGATATAATTCCACACCGTACTTCACCAATGACACAGGACCCAAAGTACAAGAACAGAACTGAAACTTTCCCTGAAGAGTATCTAAGAGGAAATTTCTCCATCAAACTCAACAATCTTCAGCACACTGATGCAGGACAATACATATGTTACATCCTACATTCATCTCAATATCAGACTGTAGAGCTGATCATCAACGGTATGTGAAAATAGTAGATTAGTGCTAAGTTTTTTAATTTAAATTAGTGTGAAGTTTTTTAAAGTTGTTGTTGTTTTATCTAAATA
The DNA here is from genome assembly GCA_018155175.1 of Sinocyclocheilus anophthalmus. Lineage (NCBI taxonomy): Eukaryota > Metazoa > Chordata > Actinopteri > Cypriniformes > Cyprinidae > Sinocyclocheilus > Sinocyclocheilus anophthalmus. The sequence continues at coordinate 49,983 of JADLZN010007962.1, forward strand.
CTGTAAGTGATTGATCCAGTATTTGAGGCTCCCTTTCAGTCAGTCACGTTCCATGTTACGTCAGTCGTGACTGACGAATTGGGATCTCGCCCGAGAGCCCAATCACCTTTGAGTGTTAACTAAACAAGCCAATGACAGTTGGCGTGCGTGTTTCGCCACGCGCAACCCGCCCCGCAGCGCGGGTATAAAAGAAGAGCGCGTGCAAACGCACATCAGCTTTTTGCTTCGGAGCCGAGCCTTCTCAGGACGAATCTCCGCGAGTGTTCGGAAAATGGCTGGTGTTGGTGTTACGGCGTGTCAGCTGGGGTTGCCATCCAGGCTGCTGAAACTTCGGCGAGCTGCAGCTGCCATTCTGCATTCTTCCCGCTCGTGCGGTTCTGGATGTGGTCGCTTCCTGGCTTCATCTGACGGTCATGATCGCTGTGTCTCGTGCCTGGGCTTACAGCACACTGAAGCAGCGCACATGGATGAGTCATGTTCTCAGTGCAGGAACATGACCATCGCGACATTACGGTCTAGATAACTCCTCATTAAACGGGGGGGGGGTATCCCCGGGTATCCCCCTTGCCATGCCCCCCGCTCTAGCTCGGAGGGCTGCTTCGGTTCATGGTCAGGGAGATCTGAGGATCACGGTGAAAGCTTCCCCGTCGAGTACGTCTCCGCGGGGGGGGCCCTCATTTTTTCTCTAGCCTGCCGCAACCACGCTGAGACTTGTTCCCCGGACGGTGGTGCTGGTCCTCCGGACAGGGCGGTCCGCATCTTTTGGGAGCACAGGCGGTATGACAGGATGTTACACCTGCATGAGGCGAGCTAGGCTCTGAGATGAGATTCGCTGTGCTGCCACCATCATGAGATGGCGTTGCCCCGTCGATCCAGAGCTGACTGCATGCTTCACGATTCCGCCGAGAGTGTGTCGTCTTCACTGGAGGCTCCCTCCTTCTCCCGAACGTCGAGGCGCGATTATTTGTTTCCTGGGGCTCAGGCCGTCGTCGGCAGAGCCCGCCTCTTGTTCCATTTTTCTTCCGAAGGCATGAATGATGTTACTACTTCCTTGCAGCACCTTTCTGTCTGAAAACATACTTTGATGCCTCCTCCGACCTACCACCCTCAATGGTGGGCGCCCAAGGGTATGTGGCATCCCCCCATTCTACACCTATTGCTATGCAGCTCTGGCCGCAAAGCACCGCCGCCTGGATAGGTGTCCAAGGCCCCGCCTTTCCGTCCAGGGCCTGTACGTTCTCGGCCGCTTCTCTCTGACGGCTTAAGCTTTTACATGCTGCTGGACAGCCGCTTTCCTCCCCCCTGTGCACGCCAGGCCCTCCTGCAAGTCCAACCAGCCAAGGCTTTGACGGCCATTGGCCGAGGGTGGTGCGGACCAGGTGTGCGCATGAACTGCGCACTGCGTGGAACCTCGCTCTTAGGGCGAAAGCAAGTCCCGGCGCAGCCCTTGGTTCAGAACAAGGGTCCACATTGGTGGTCCAGGAGCGCTACCTATGGCTGACCTTGGCGGATATGAGGGAGGCCGACAAGCATCGCTTCCTGGACTCCCCCATCTCCCAGGCCGGCCTATTCGGCGAAACGGTGGAGGGCTTTGCCCAACAGTTCACCGCCGCGCAGAAGCAGACGTAGGCGTTTCGACACATCCTGCCCCGGAGGTCTGCTGCTGTCTGCACCCCACCGACGGCTGCAGCCCCTCTGTCTGCTCGTCACCGAGGGCGCCCTCCTTGGTCCTGGCTCTTCAGGATATGTGACCGGGGGGGGCCCACTCCTTCTCCCAGAGGAGGCCGGTTGGAGAATCTTGTTCCCGTTTTTTTTTCTGTTCTTGCCACTGGCTACCCTCCCGGGTTGGTTCCCTGTGTTCCACTTCGCTGCCCCATTGCGGGTACGTCGGTGGTCTCCCTGGTTCCGCTAGTTCGGTCACTGTGGGCCTGTTTAGCGCTCCCCAGGCCGTCTCGCTGGCTCTTGAGAACCATCAGACTCGGCTACGCGCTTCAATTCGCCCGGCGCCCTCCCAAGTTCAGGGGCTTTCGGTTCACCTCTGTGCTGGACAGGAATGCTCCTGTCTTGCATGCAGAGATCGCAGTCCAACTGGTGAAGGACGCGATAGTGCTGGTCCCTCCAGCCGATATGAGGACGGGTTTTACAGCCCTTACTTCATTGTACCCAAAAAAGGCAGTGGGTTACGACCAATCCTGGACCTGCGCTTACTGAACCGGGCCCTTCACAAGCTCCCGTTCAGGTTGTTGACGCAGAAACGCATCTTTCAATTCGTCCGTCCTTTCGATTGGTTTGCAGTGGTCGACCTCAAGGACGCGTACTTTCGTGTCTCGATTCTCCCTCGACACAGACCCTTTCTCCGCTTTGCGTTCGAAGGGCGAGCCTATCAGTACAAGGTCCTCCCCTTCGGACTATCCCTGTCGCCTCGTATCTTCACCAAGGTCGTGGAGGCAGCCATAGTTCCATTGAGGGAAGCGGGCATTCGAGTTCTCAACTACCTCGACGACTGGCTCATACTTGCCCAGTCCCGAGTGCAGTTGTGCGAACACAGGGATACGGTGCTCGGTCACCTCAGCCGGTTGGGGCTTCGGGTTAACTGGGAAAAGAGCAAACTCTCTCCTGTGCAGAGGATCTCTTTTCTCGGCATTGGAGCTGGACTCGGTCAACCTCTCAGTACGTCTCTCAGTAGAGCGTGCACAGTCTATGCTGAACTGCCTGGGGTCCTTCCAGTGCAAGATGGCGGTTCCACTGAGACATTTTCAGAGGTTCCTGGGGCATATGGCATCCTCAGCCGCTGTCATGCCGCTCGGGTTGCTTTATATGAGACCGCTTCAGCGTTGGCTTCACGACCGGGTCCCGAGATGGGCATGGAGACACGGCACTTACCGGGTTTCTGTCACCCCGTTCTGCCATCAGACCTTCAGCCCGTGGGCAGATCTTGCCTTTCTTCGGACAGGGGTGTCCCTTGGGCAAGTATCCAGGCATGCTGTTGTGTCAACAGATGCCTCTGCCAGGGGCTGGGGTGCCATGTGTAGTGGGAATGCAGCTGCGGGGCTCTGGTCAGGGCCCCGACTGCAGTGGCATATCACTGCCTCGAGTTGCAATCATTATGGCGGCTCTGTCCCTCTTCAAATTGCTGCTAACGACGAAGCATGGACTTTACCTACTGACAACACTGCGACGACCGGTTGCGTACATCACCACCAGGGCAGTCTACCGCTCCCGGTCTCATGTCGCACGTCCCATTGCTAGTTGTTTTACTCCCTGGCCGAGGGGACCCTCGGCATGGACGCACTGGCGTGCAGCTGGCCTCAGGGCCTACACAAATTTCGTTTTCCCCCAGTGAGCCTTCTCGCACAAACACTGTCACGGTCAGGAGGAGAGGAGGCCGGTCCTCTGGTACGCCTAATGGCCCATTCGGACTTGTGTTCCCCAACTCTGTGCTCCTCGCACATCCCCTCCTTGTCAAATTCCTCTGATGTGGATCTCGTTTCTCAGAGAGTGGTTAACCGCTGGCACCCTCTCGCCAAACTTGGGGGAATCTCTGCTTGTGTCCCTGGCAGACTCGGAGTTCTAAGTTGGAATGAGCTACCTCCAGCGGTAGTATACACCATCACTTCAGCTAGAGCCCCATCTACTAGACACCCTACAGGCGCATGGACCTGTTCGTTGATATTGGTGCTCTTCCCCCTCTTGAAGACCCCAGTAGATGTCCCATCGGAGTCAGCTTTCTTTCCTGCAGATGGGTAAGTGAAGGCTTCTCCCCCACCTTTAAGTGTTTTTGCCACCATTGCTTGCTGCGCATCATGAGGCAGTAAGACGGTAAGTCTTTTGGGGAAGCACGACTTGGTTCATCTAGGTTTCCCTCATAGGGGAAGGCGGTTAAATCCTCCGGCCATCCCTGTTTACCCTCTTGGGATCGATCCCCTGGTCCTGATGCCTAGTAAAGCTTAAGTTTCTGTCGTTGAAGACAGTGCTCCTCGCCGCATTGGCCTCGGTCAAGAGGCTAGGGGACCTGCAAGCATTTTCGGTCGACGATTCGTGCCTGGAATTCGGAATGGGTAACTCTCACATTGTCCTGAGACCTGGCCTGGATATGTGCCCAAAGTTCCCACCACACCTTTTAGGGATCAGGTGGTGAACTTGCAAGCGCTGCCCTGGGAGGATGCAGACCCAGCCATCGCTCTGCTCTGTCCCGTTCGCGCTCTGCACATTTACGTGGACGGTACGCGGAGCTTCAGTACCTCAGACCAGCTCTTTGTCTGCTTTGGAGGACAGCAGAAGGGAAAGGCTGTCTCCAAACAAAGACTTGCCCACTGGTTAGTGGAGGCTATAGTCTTAGCTTACCAGGCCCAACGGTTACCGTGCCCCCTCGGAGTGAGAGCTCACTCTACGAGAGGAGTGGCATCTTCTTGGGCATTGGCGCGGGGATCCTCGATAGCAGACATCTGTAGAGCTACCGGCTGGGCTATGCCTAACACGTTTGCGAGATTCTATATCTCCGTGTAGAGCCCGTGTCCTCTCGTGTACTCGCCTCAGGTTGGCAGTAACACCGGACCAGCTCGGTGTCGATCACGCTTGCTGCGCCATTCCCCTCTATGGACCGGATACGTGTGCTTTTTTGCTTCTCAGTTCAGTTCCCCATGGCGAACCCTGTTGGAGTTCCTCCCGCACCCTCGGCGGTCAGGCGTGGCGGAGCGCCAGATGCCAGGCTCAGCACTCGTGTGCATGCCCAAGGTCAGCCCTTGTGCTGGCCTAGGTGCCCGTGTGTAGAGATAACCCCCTTCGGGTGATCCCACATGTGTAATCTTCCACGGTACGGCTCCCCTCACGATAAGCCCCATGCCTTTCCCTGGCAGTCGTTCTCTGCCATCTCTGTTGTGTAGTTTTCTCACCCCAGGCGGGTTGAGTCTACTGCAGGGACTTCCATATGTAGCACTGCCCTGGGCCAGTCCATATGTGTAATTCCACATGATACCTCCTATGCGCAGGATGTGGCTTCCGTAGCGTTCCCAACTGGGTACGCTTTCCCAGTGTTATCCAATGTACCACTGTATGGAACAGCAGTGGCGGACACCTCTGCCTAGCCGCTGTCCTATCTTCCGCCCCAGCTGGTGTGGGGGGACTTGCCGGCTTCCGCAGGGCACTGGAGGGGGTCAGCAATGGTGGCGTTTTCCATACAGATCCCAATTCGTCAGTCACGACTGACGTAACTTTGAACGTGACTGACTGAAAGGGAACATATCGGTTATGTTATGTAAACCTCGTTCCATGAAGGAAGGAACGGAGACGTTACGTCAGTCGTGCCTGACGAATTGGGATCTCGCCCGAGATCCCAATCACCTTCGAGTGTAAACTAAACAAACCAATGACAGCTGGCGTGCGTGTTTCGCCACGCACACCCCGCCCCGCAGCGTGGGTATAAAAGGAGAGCACGTGCAAACGCACATCAGTTTTTTTTCGCTGAGGAGCCGAGACTACGTACAGCTGTGGTACAGCAACTGTGGCGACGGAATGTAACGTCTCCGTTCCCTCCTTCAGGGAACGAGGGTTACACAAGTAACCGAGACGTTCACTAGTGATATTCCAGTCTGAATGCTGCTATGAATTGTAGATCGACCTGTGTTGCCTCTATCACAGTGATGTAATGTTTTCTGTACAACTTTTTTTTCAGACTCTGTATCCACTGAACAAGGAAACCAAGGAGAAACAGACCATGAGGGAATGGGGCCATCGCTGCCTTTGCTCTTGGTTTGCATTATATTACTTGTGTTACTTATATCGGTTATAGTTTTCATTGTAGTATTCTTGAGAAAAAAAGTGCTCAATCAGCTACGGGGAAGCCACTCGTGAGGTTTTGAGTACACAATATGAATCGGTAAAGGCTGATAGTCCTGATGAAACAGTTGGTAAATGAAGCAACTGTACAGCTTTGCTTTCCTGCAGCAACTGCATGAGCTTTTGCATTAAACATGGAGTCAGAGGAGGAGGTTGGTGCTTTCATTGTTGCTGCAGCAGCTTCGGATAGAAAAATAAATAAAAAGACGAGTAGACAAAGCATTTGTTTGAAGAACAGAAAACCACTAGAATGAATGAGTGTTTCTGTATCTTCCTTATCTGCACACTATAAGGCCACCTAGCAGTCTAAAGTGACATGTGATGTGGTTGTTTGTGGTTTTGGATTTTAAGTTGCAAGGTGCTCTACTACTTAAATATAGCGCGGGAATCGAAGATCGGATTTATATCCGTTTTGCGACGACACATTTATGTGGCCAAGTGTAAATGGAAACGTTTTAACAAATCAGATAGATATCCGATCAGCGAAAACGCATGAAATGACCAGGTGTAAACTGGCCCTATATATTGGGTCCGTGGATAAACTCTTAAAGGGACCACAGTTCAATATTCCTACTGCTGTCTGTCATGTTAATCAAAGAACAAAAGACAAAGAAAATCACTTTCTGCTCTTGACTGAATAAATTTTATAACTTCAATGGTAAGCATTAATCTGTATTAATATTTTTTAAATGAAAACTACAGAAATTAAAGTAATCAAATGTAAAATAACACTGGATGTGTTATTTTACATTTGATTACTTTAATTTCTGTAGTATTTCTTACCTGAATAAAAACTTACTTAACCTGAAAAACTTAGTTTCATAGCTGTCTTTATTTTATTGCATTTATTTGTGCTGTTGTTTGCCATTTTTTTGTGTTATTTTATTACTGACTTTTGACTTGTTTTTTTTATGAAAATAAAACTTTGCATTGAAGAAATGTAGATTTTTGTTTGAATATGCTGTCAATTATAGTTCTTAGAAAGAAAATCGGAATCGGCAAAAATCGGTATCGACAGATCACACTAACAAAAAAATTGGAAATCGGAATCGGCCAAGAAAATTGCAATCGGTGCATCTCTAGTCGTAAGCCTATATATTGTACAGTTGTTTTTGCGGGAAGCGGCACACTTCCATTATTCTTTCATGCGTGTCATATCTGTGAATAAAAGAGAAGGTCAGTGGAAAGTCTCATAGTAGCTTGAAGCCACAACAAATGAAATGTAAGAAAAAACTATTTTGAATAGTTTCCCTTTTATCTGTTCCTGTTCATTTCTTTTTTCTTTCTTTTTCTTTTTTTTACTTGTATGTCAAGTGTTTTTAATTACTAGTGTGTATGAAGTGTGCTATTTAAATAACTTTGCCTTGTGTCTTGACTTTGTAAGTTAAAAGTTACTTTTTTAGCTGAATGCTTACAGTTTTCTGATGTTTTTTACTGTTACATCCTTGCCTTATGTACTGCATTTTGACTGTGATCTTGAAACCGGTACATTTTTGGCTGAAGTTATAGATGGATAAGCCTGTCAATATGTTGCTGCCTTAACAATTCTATATTAGTAAACATTTGTATATTAACTTGTACTTCAGTGTGCTCAGGAAGGCTATATACACTGAAAATGAGGACCATTGTGTTTCATATGTAAATAAGCTTCGTTTGTATGTTCAAGACCCGGTAAATTGAGTAAATAAAATTAAATCTGTTAAAGTTGTTTGGATATTTCTAGTCATTTCTGAATTCAGGTTGATTGTGACACATTTTAGTAATTGAAATGACTGGGAAAGGTGTCCCTATCAAACTGAATTCACCTACTTATTCACCAGATGTTTTACATTTACATTTGTTCATTTATTAAAGCAAGCAATACACCAAACAAATGTACTGGCATTCATATGAACAATGTTTGAAACCTAGTTAGTTACTCTGCGGGAACTACTATTGATCTAGACCACTGACATTTTTCAACTTTAAAATAATAGTCCAGATTCCTTGTAGTATCTGAGGCATGACGAGGTAACACCTGAGTAGTGATCGATTCATATGGGTTTCACAAATTATTATTATTTAATAAAGTTTGGACTAACACATACTGTAAAGCCTTGTGATTTACAAGCTTGTGATTTTGTGGTTAAAGAACATAATATGGATGTCCAAATTCTTCAAGGATGCTTGTGGGCAAGACTGAGGTCCTGCCCATGGATCCACCTTTACCTGTTTGTTTGTTTAATTAGTAGTTGTTTGCTGGTCACAAATGAATGGGGCTTGGGGCAGAAACTACACCACAATCACAGAAAATGATACAAGTATTCAAGGTACAGTATGAGGCAAGAAATGTCCCAATAATAATTTTTGTTAAATATACTGTATATTTATAACATGATATATGAATTATCACACAAGCAAAAGTGTTGTTTTTCCTAAAACCAACACGATCACACATGTGATATTGATTTTATGCAACCTACTGTATCAATCTGTCAGTCTACCTCACAGAAATGTATGTTTTTACTGTGTCAGTGACCGTTTAGTGTGTCAAGACATAAAATATATGTTACTTGGTGTTACCTAACATTATAAGTGTTACAGTCACTCTTCAGGAACTATTTATTTTTATTTAAGTAACTTGGTAACACTTGTCGAAATTTAGAATAAATAAATCCTAACTGATCACAGACAAAGCAGAATCCCAGTTAAGGAGATTAATCTGAAAGGTAAAAGTATTATATGATTAATATACAGGCATATTAACATTTACATATTTAATTGGAGAGGGGGGACATCTTACACATTCAATGCAATTGTGCAAGCATTTGTTCGCCATTAAAACAAGTAATGCATTCACATACATCTTTCTACCCGTGGTCATTATCTAGCATTTTCCAAATTCCCTGAAAGTTCTTTTTCTCCCACATGATATTAGTGGACACACTGGTAACTAGGTAATATTGCACACACATATTTTGTAAGCAGGACTTTTTTTATAGTATACTTGGAACAGTTGGATTCACAAGTTGTAAAACGTTGTATCGATATATATTATAACAAAGTCTCATTTACTTAAATAATGTGACACTGGCAGTTTGATGCAAGCTCTGAATCACTGGTTCCAAAAATGACGTGCAAAGGTTTTGAAGCTTCACAAAAAAGCATTTGGAATGCATCCATCATTAGTCTTTTTCAAGGTATTCAAATATGCTGATATGCTTATGAGATCCAATGTACAGTATGTTTTTCTTCTGTGTGTTTCAGTTTCTCTGTGGTTCATGAATGATGTAAAATTTGCATTCATGTTGTTCTCTTGATGATAATAAAGTCAGAAAGATAGCAGGAAGGTGTCAGACATAATTCAGAAAACGTAAGTGTTTAAATAGCCATGTATACAGAGATCAATATGTTTGTCTGTCTGTGTGTGTGTGAGATACTATTATTATTTTGTTAATTTTAGAGACCCTGGGAACAGGAACCACTATGATTTGTTTCTTGCTGAACACGTGATCTGCCCACTTACTAAACATTTACTCACTCATTAGGTCTGACAAGTAACAAGTCAAAGTCTCTCCACCCATCAGGTTTGCCAGGGAATATTACAGTCTCTTCACAGCATTTGTTCAGTCTGTCAGGATGAAGAAGAGTGAGAGGAACTATGAGAAAGATCTTTCTGGATTGAGCCCAGATATGATAACCAAAAACCTTAATGTAGGTATCTATATCCATCTAGTCTCTTCAGTAACTGTTTTTCTATATGTTGGTGTTAATATCAAGCAAAATCTGAACAGCAGTTAATGGAAAATCCAGACTGTATTCAGCTGTTTTCAGTTCTCTCTCTTTCCCTTTTTTGTCTGTAGGTCAGAATGAGGATGTCTCTGGAAATGTTTTTGTCCTGCTCTTACAGTAAAGTCAAGACATGACAGTGTTTCGAGACACAATGACAGTGGGAATATATAAGACATTATTCAGAGAAATGTTTTACTTGATCCAGAATGCAACATTCTACCAGAAGATTTTACAAATGAAGCTTCAATCGCGTACTCACGTAAGTACAAGTACTTTTACTCATTCAATTTACCGCTCAGTCTACGCCAGCCCACACAAACTGGAGGGGCATTTGAGTTTCTAGAGTGGGCCTTGATAGAAACCATGTTCCATGAATCGGCAAGGTGAGGGGGCGCAGGTACCGAAGTGGCCAGGTCATGCCCCCTCGGGCCCACTCGTGGTGCCAAGACTCTTACTGCTGTTCATTACACTTATAGGGTCAAATGGCACATCAGATGTAGGAAAAGAGCAGCCTATTTTATTATTATTTATTAAATGTAATTATTGTTCAGTGAACTTCGTGCAATATTTTGTAGTTTAACCAATGAAGAAATAAAACTGAGCTTTCGTCATTTCTTTTATTGATTAACTAAAGTCCACATATGAGAGACAGATAATTGGAGACAAAACAACTGAGATCAGAATCATGTTCGATATTGATAATGGTGAAGATAAAGTACATGTGAAAAGCATGTGAAAGTCAATGCGTTGTAATGAGTAGCCAGCCCCTTGAAGGCGAGTTGAAGAACCCATGTGCAGTTTATTTAACAGAGTGATCCAAACAAAGACTTGACTTGGACTCTGGGAACAGACTTGCTGAGAAAACCAGGACTAGACTCACCGACAGCAGATACTTACATTAATACACGACAAAGAACAATGGGAACATGAGGGCTATTTGTATGGGTCACATGACAAGAATCAACCAATGGGGAACAAAACTGAGAACCACAAGGCAAGGACAATAACCAATGAGGAACAAAACACATGACTATAACAACCAATCAGAACTTGACACATACACAGGGCAGAAATACATGAGGGCAAGGGAAGCATGAAACCAACAGCATAAATCAAATTACAAAATAAAAGACATTCTTGTCATTACAAACAGGAACATAAAACAAAAACCAAACAGACCTTACAATCCATTTAAGGCAGCACTTGAAGCCCTAGTGAAAAACCCACCCCAAAACATAAACAAAACCCAAAAAGTCCAGGAGGGTGGTAGAGCAGAGGCGGAATAGGGGAAGGGATGGAGGGCTATGCCCATGCTGGGGAACAGAGTCAGAATCGCAGAACAGTGGTGTGGAGCAGAGAGCAAGGCCATGGTGCAGTGGCAGACAGTGATACACTGGAGGACCTGGGCCGTGGAGCAGTGACAGAAAATGGAGCAGAGGGGGAGCGGGAAGGCGTGGTGCTGTAACCAAGCAGTGGCAGACTGTGGAATACTGGAGGACCTGGGCCATGGATCAGTGACAGACAATGGAGCAGAGGTGGGTCTGGACCATGAAGCACTGGAGGCACTGGACCATGGAGAAGATCCAGAGGAGCATGGAGCCATGGCGGAGCAGGCAGAACAGGAAGGCATGGCGGAGCAGAAACATGGACAGACCACTTGACTCTGACAGGACAGGCAGAGAGTTCTTGAGCAGCTTCCATAGCCGCAACATGACAGACAGAATGTTCATAAATGACCTCTTTGGTCGTGACAGGGCAGACTATGAGTTCATGAACGGCCTCCATGGCCGTGGCAGGACAGACAGTGAGTTCATGGATGGCCTCCTTGGCCTTGTCAGGACAGGCAGAGAGTTCCGAAGTGGACGCCGCCACCTCTGGAGGCACTGGAGTGGATTGGTGTCAATGAGAGGCCTCTGGGGCAGACTCATGGACAGGAGAGGCCTCTGGAGCAGACTCGTGGACAGAAGAGGCCCCTGGAGCAGACTCGTGGACAGAAGAGGCCTCTGGGAGGTGCGAGTGTAGTAGCTGTTAAATGTCACGCCAGCATCAGTGGTGCGCTCGGTTATTAATGGCATAGGATTGCCACCATATAAAAGCTATATATTTTGGCTTCAATAATTATATTTATATTTTGTACTCTTTATATTGTACCTTTAAACTGTAGTATCTCCCTGCTAAATAAGCTTGCAAGAATTTCAAATTTCAGGACAGTAAAACTGTAAAAACAACAAAGCCAAAGCTGTAACTCTGCTATTGAGGCAGTGTACTGGGGCTCCTTGAGGGCCCAATGAGGGTTTTAATGGCCTCTAAGGGCATCTTGGCACTAGAAAATTATAGATACATGAGGCTCTACTCGTGGCAATATACATGACAAACATCCTGGTGCTGAGTGTTGCCACATTAAAACATCATAAAAGATGTCAAGTCATACTTCTGAAACTAAAAACACAAACAGGATATATGAGAGAGAAAAAATTATTAAATGTACTCATTATTTCATTAATGCCTATTCATTTCATCTATAGAGTCTGACGTTACATCACACGTAAACTACCTGCTGAAAAGATATATCTAACTTAATTGACCCCATTTTAACATAAAGGGCTCTCAGAAGTGAAAGTTATCATGACTTGTCATAGTTAACTTTTACAGTGGTGAAAGGAAACTACAACAAATATAATTTTACCATTCTCATTTGCTCCAATAGCAAAATAAAATAAAACTATGATATTGTTTTCTATACTATATTATATACTATACTTTACAAAACAGGACAAATAAATATTGATTGGTTATGGTGGTCAGAAAAGAGCAAGATGTCAAATTTGCAGTTAATACCTCACAATGTGTTTGAAACACTCGTGTTCAGTAAGTTGAAAAAATAAATGTAGTGTGAGCTTGCCTTAACCTAACACTAACATTAGCCTGAAACCTAATCTTGAAATCTGATTGGTTGATAGGGACAACCGATGTTTATCCAACAAGGATGTTTTTCCAGGAATCACATCCTACTTGGCAAAATCACATTTACTTCCAAGGAAATATTACTCTGCACAAGTCCCAAATGTGATCTTTGCCCTTGTTTTTAAACAAAATTGTTTAAGATGTTAAGCCTTGTTTTCAGAGAGCATACTACTTGAATTAAGCCATTAGCCAATCAAATTGTTCTTAAGTATAAACAACAAAATATAGTGTTGTTTATGCTGAAAACTGAAAACATTTATGGTAAAACCTGCTCTAATATAGAAACAGTCTCTTTCGGAGTTGTTTGTATATTTGACTCTCTGTTGTGTGGCACCCTCTACTGGATAAACCTGAACCAAATCTCTGAGATTTACAGTGACACATGAGACAAACTTAAAATTTAAAACCAAATGACATTTATATTAAATAAATATAGCATGAGCACAATATAATTTGTACTGTAGATTCACCTTAACAGTAACAGTATCATTCAGTCAAAAACAAGCCCAATAAAACGGCGGCCCCTTCCCAATTCTCTAAAGTTCAAACCTGCATTAAAGCTTGTGGTGTAATCAGACTCTGTCTCTTAGATGGTCGACCTCCTCTTTCTTCTCTTGATCCTGATTTTTCTGATTCTGCTGGATCTTTTGTGTGGACTTGTGAGGAAAGTCCTATAGCAATCTGGGCAAGAAAGTCATAATCAAGATATGATGATCCCATTTTAAGGTGTCTATAGTAAATATTCATGCATTCAGTCACATTTATACCATAATATAAATACGTGTATGTGTTGCGCACTAGTTTTTAGCTGTTGTGCATTCTGTGCAGGTTACACATGTAACTGTTTAAGATCAGCCTGTAAGGCATCAAGAAACACTATCACTTTTAATCTGATTTAATTTTCATTTGGTTCGAGTTCAATCAGATCGAATGAGATGTTTGCATAAAGGCTTTTTGTGCCTGAATAAGCCATCAATTTTATTTCTACTGTATTATTGGCTCTGGATTTCCGGGTATTCTCTCCCCCCATATTGATTGTGTTTGATCATAGACACTTCTGGGTTCATAAACTTGGAATGTACTATAGATAGATATGCCCCTGCTTCCACAAGGTTTTTACCTAGACATCAAATTTCGGCTTTTGACTAAACACTGATAAGCCAAAACATTTTGACCTGTGAAGCCAATATTGCAGTGAAACAATCAGCTCTCATAATCAACAAGAGAAATGAGCAGAAATACAAATCTGAACCACTTTGACAGGGGCCAAATTGTTATGGCAAGGCTTCTGGTTCACAATATCTCTGAAACAATAAGTCTTGTGGGTCGCTCCAGGTCAGCAGTGGTGAGAATATACCAACAGTGGTCCGAGGTGGGACAAACCAGCAACAGGATATTGGGCTCTTAAGACTCACCGCTGCATTAGGGCAACTAAAGCTATCTAGTGTGAGCCAACAGAAGGTCTACTGTAGCACAAGTCACACAAAATTGTAAAGGGGGAGTACAATCTGTTATTGCATTAGAGTTGTTTTACACTGTAAAGAGTTGGTTTTACATGGTAAGCATGACAAAGTTCCAAAAAAAACAATTGGACGTATGACGGAGTATTGCTATGCCAAAAATCTTACTTACGGGTTCGTACAAGTTTCTGAGAGTTTTTTTCGATCGTGGCTCTTCATGACGTAAACGAGGGTGGAACTCCTTATATGGGCATTTCTCCAGGAAGAGCGTGCCGCGCACACATCGACCAGAATGAGAGCAATATCACGCCAATTAACACGCTTCATCCGGTATCACTTCACGGGACTCGCTCGGGAAGAATCTCTCCAAAGAAGTGTGTTTTTGGTCGTAAGGGAAAGATAATTTTGTTCAACTCCTAAAGAATCACCCGCATTATGTAACAGTGATGCAGTTGTGTTGTCGGGGGAGAGGGAGCAATGGAGTGTCACAAGTGTGTTGTGAAGACGTTTTATAAACACAAGGCCCCAGTTCGACACGTATTGCACATCGTTTGATACTGAAAGATGGAGCGGTCCAGCTATAAAAGATCCCGGTCATGTTTCAGAACTGCAGATGGTAAGTGAAATTGCATCAAATGTCTGTATTTTGTTAGCAATCAGAGCTCAAATGCTCGTCAATCTTTAGCTCCACCCATGGCACGCCTCCAGGACCAGGAGCAGGCCTACAGCAGAGACGAAGGAAGGAGGAGTCTTGGTGGAGGCTTGGCTTCTGTACCCAGGTAGATGACTGACCAAGATGGAGCTGGCAGAGGTGGAGACTAAAGCTAGGGCTGATTAATCATGATTAATCACATCCTAAATAAAAGTTTTGTTTACATAATATGTGTGTATAATGTGTATATTTATTATGCATATATAAAATACAAACACATGCATGTATATATTTAAGAAAAATATGTCATGTTTATATATTAAATATATTTATAATATAATATAAATTATATGAGTATAAATATATGCATGGAAATATTTTCAAAATATAGACTGTATGTGTGTGTATTTATACATAATAAATATACACAGTACACACACATATAGTATGTAAACAAAAACTTTTATTTTTGATTAATCGTGATTAAATCGTTTGACAGCACTCAAAGGACTGAAGGGGAATGAGCAATGAGCACAAATGTCCTGGGAGGGCAGGGTCGAGCTGGAGGGGGAGAGGAAACGCGACAGCGGCTGAGGTGTGGAAGGATTGAGGTGTAGACGAAGGACAGAAGTTTAGTTCTATATTTTTTTATGGTGCAGACAGATTGACAACTGACCAAGGTGGAGCCAGAGGGACAAATAATCCTGGTGGAGCCAAGGGGATGATGGTCCCAGGTGAAGCAGAGAGAGCGACGAGCCAAGGTGGAACTGATTGCTTGACAGACCTAGGAGGAGTGATGTGCATTGAGGTCCTAGGTGGAGCTATTGGGGCGACCATCCTGAGCTGGGCTGGTGTAGACTCAGACTGAGGCGATCAAAATTAACGCATGGCTGAAAGAGGCAGTGCAGACAGGGCTGAGGACTAGGCAGTGCAGGTGGGGATAAACCTACAGGCTTAATGGGGCCACACAAGTCAGACATACAATTCAAGTTTGGTCATTTTTGCCGACATGGAACAGGCTGAGGAGGTGGGAGTGAGAGGGAGTGATCAGTGTAGGAGACTTGCAGCTAGTTGATAGTGGAGAACTGAAACTGACCAGGATCAGCAGAGGAGGAAGGGACTGGGCACAGAAAAAAACCAAGACATCCAGAATTTCAGGCTCGGGAACACTGGAACTCTCTGATTCAGATGAACTGCTTTAGTCATGATTATTGCTTCCTCATCCAGCTCCACCAAGATTCCCACAGTTACAGAAGTACAACCCAACACAGACATGGTCAGACAGTTTCCGCTCTGGAATGGACATGACAGCAGGCATTTGCTCGGGGTCCATGGCAGGAATCAGCTCTGGCACTGGGTCTGCAGTGGGCTCGGGTTCTGGGTCCGTGGTGGGTATGGGCTCGGACCAGATGAATGAGGGCATTATGATGGGAATGGACTGGAGGGACTGTTGTCCACCTCTCCAACTGTGTATGATGAGCCACACAGCCACAGCACACTGTCCAAATAGTCCAAGGTGTGGCTGTGGACAAAGGCTGTAGGCTGAACAAAGGACCACTGACCCAATACATACAGTTATAAAAAAAAATATTTTCCCAATGAATATGCAAATGAAACGAAACACAAAAATCAATACTTGTGATATTAGATTACACAACTTATTAGACTGATGTATAAAAAAGCAATGGAAATTAAGCTGTGCTGACTTTATTATGTGCCGTTTCTATTTTACCACAGAAACTGAGCTTGGCACACTTTTCTGTCTCTCTTCATTAAAAACTAGCCTTGATGAAACTTGCCTTACCCACAAAGTAGCAGAAGTCAATGGCAAAGTGGCAATGGCTTGAAATTCCCGTAATAGTTTTCATTAGCTGTCATCATGTGAATTCTTCTCCTCCCATCCTAACTATGTTCTCTGTTTTTTTCCTCACCTGCACAATTTCTCAAACCTTTGGCAGGAGTAAACATCTCTTTAACATAGAGATGGGATAGAAAGAGACAGGTGAGGCAAAAACAAAAAGTAAATTACCTTAAAGTAAGTCACATCCCTCTGTTTATTTATTTTATTTATATTTTTTCTTTCTTTTTTCTTTTGCTTCATTGTTTTAAATCTTTGCAGGTCACTATGATAAAATTGAAGAACAAGATGCTTCCAAAATAGAATCTTCAAAATACAATTCCTGTGATGCTTTGTATATTGTGGTATTCCACCGGAGGAAAGGGAAAGGGACTACAATGTAAATGATGAATTAAACCTAAACTTACCATAAAACAAACAACATTTCCCCTTCAAAATCAACCGAAGAATCAAGATGGATATATTCCAGCTTTACCAGTCGAGTACAGTTCTTCATCAAAGGTGTGTAAAACATTCAAACTCCTAGTTGTATTCCATTTGTTCAGTAATGTAGTGCCTGTCACAAAACTAGGTATAAAAACTAACCGGGAAGACTGGTGGGTGGATTATGTGAGCAGTGATATTGATAATAATCTATTCTGCTTTGTTTAGAACAATACTGTACATTTAAACAAAACAAATAAACAAATAATATTTTAATAGAAAAAAAAAAAACTCTCTTAAAAAAGTTAAAAACAAAAAACAAAAATTACACTAATGGCAACATGGTCCATAATAATAAAAAAGGTACATAATATATTATAAACAGAATATAGAAAAATATAAATATTACTTGTAATTGAAATGCATTCTAGACAGTCAGACCTAGAATTAAACTTAGCTATACTTTGTCACATTGAAAAATTTCACATGACTCTACACATGGACCATTTTGGTTAAATTAACTTGTCGTTTCCCATTGTGCCATTGTTAAATGATGTTTAATGTGAGTGGTTGCTTTGAAAAACCAAAATACAATGGTGTTAAGGTAGCATGAAAGCTATATTGTCACAGGTTATGTCATGGTTATGACACGTCATCATGGAAAGGTGAAGATATTGATATATAAAACATGTATATTATATATAAAACATATATAAAGTATAGAACTTTCTAGGACATTTGCTGGATCTGTCTGCTGCTTTTGATATGGTGAACCACCAGATTCTCCTGTCAACATTATTGGAAAATGGCATCTCAGGAACTGCACTCCAGTGTTTTGAGTCTTACCTCTCAGATAGGTCCTCAAGGTATCTTGGAGAGGTGAGGTGACCAAATCGCAACATCTAGCTACTGGGGTGACTCAGGGCTCAGTACTTGGACCACTTATCTTCTCTGTCTACATGGAATCACTAGGTTCTGTCATTCAGAAACAAGGCTTTTCATATCACTGCTATGCTGAAGACACTCAACTCTACCTCTCATTCCATACTGATGATCGACCGATCCTAGCTGCGCTCATCTTCACGCTCAGCCCAGTCTAACAGACCAGTTCTTGTTGGCCATGCGCGCAGCCCTAAATATGACCATCACCTTCAACTCAATCTGGCTGAGACAGAATTGCTTGTGGTTTCAACAAACCCATCACATTATCAAAATGTCACCATCCAGTTAGGGACATCAACAATAACTCCTTCAAAAACAGCTAGAAAGCTTGGAGTTGTGATTGACGATAAGCTGAATTTCTCAGACCACATTGCTAAAACTGCCCGGTCCTGCCTCGCCACGACATACTGCTTTATACAACATTAGGAAGATCAGGGCCTTTCTTTCAGAACATGCAACACAATTCCTTGTTTAAGCTCTTGTTCTATCCAGTCTGGACTAGTGTAATGCTCTTTTGGTAGGTCTTCCAGCCACTTCTATTAAACCTCTACAATTAATCAAAATGCCGCTGCAAGATTAATCTTAATGAGCCGAAAAGAACGCATGTCACACCTCTGTTCATCAATTTGCACTGGCTACCAGTAGCTGCTCGCATAAAATTCAAGGCATTAATGTTTGCCAACAAAAACCACCACTGGCTCTGCACCCATTTACCTAAATTCATTAATTCAGAGTTATGTGCCCTCTAGAAGCTTGCATTCTGCAAGTGAACGTCGTATTATTGTGCCATCTCAAAGAAGCACAAAATCGCTTTCACTGACTTTTTCATTAACTGTTCCCTCCTGATGGAATGACCAGCCCAACTCAGTCCGAGCAGCTGAGTCCTTAACCATCATCAAGAAACGACTAAAAACACATCTGTCCACCTTTATTTGACCCTCTAACTCTAGCCTTTCTATTTCTATTTAATTAGAACTAATCAGGGTATCTTCCGTCCAATCAATTTTTTTTTTAATATTGAAATCTGAAAAATGAAAAACTGGCACATATTTCGTTTTTTCAATTATTCAAACAAAACGAAAAAACAAGAATCCGGCTTAATTTTTCGTTTTACATTCAGGGATAGAAAACGAATAAACAACTTGAATATTCGATCTCTACATGTGGGCGGGAAAGAAACGCCCCTCTCTGCTAATTGGTCAACCAAACACTACAACATAATAATAGTCCTAAAAAAAAAACTTAATAATAGTCCTCCGCTTCTATTGATTCTTAACATGTTCTTAAAACAGGTAGTTTTAGACAATAAACTGAGTTTATTTAATTAATATGGAGTACTGGCCAGCTAACTGATTGCATACACAATTGTTATTTTCTCTGCCAAACTAAACCCAAGTCACAGAACCGTTGTGTACCTGACTGACTCGCAGTAGGCACATAGAGTGGTGTATCGTTCCTAAATGAATCAGTTTTTGAAAAACCCATTATTATAGACAACAATTAAATTACCAATTATTATAGGCAGCCGCTTGATTTTATTCCTAAATGAAAGAATTAAGCATTTTGAACCAATTGATTTAATAAAAGGATCCTTTATTAACACAAAGACTTACAGCCACCTAGTGGCGATATTACTTTCATAATTCAAGTATTATTTAATTTTATTAATATTTCTATTAAAAATGTTGTATAAAACATTAATCTAATTTCATTATACATCTGTAAATGCACATACAGCCATCTTATCAGCATTAAACTGTAAACATTTAAAAGCATCTTCAGACCCAGGTTCTATATCATTGAATACTGATTTGGTGGATACTGAATTGGTAACAGCCTATTGTCATATTATTCTAATTTATTAATGTAAGAATTAACATTTAAAATGACATAAAAAAAGGTTTAAAAGGTAAAAAAAAAGAAATAAAATAAATAAATAAATAAAAAACTGAAAATCAATGGCCCCTTATGGGAAGGTTAATTTCTGACACTGATGACACTGGCTTATTGTTCGAAGTGTTATTTCAGGGTTTGGATATGTTCTTATAACTCAAACGAGTTCACCTTCAAATCATGACGTCAAATTCACATTTCACTAAAGTCAATCACTGAAACAAGCACTGTGAGGAACAAATAGCCCCATGCCAGTGGGATAATAACAGATGATTTCATAAATTTGTATAAAGTGCTCTATGAAAAAAACTCAAAATAGAAAAATAATAGATGCTGTGAAGGTAAATTACACAAAGTCATTTATTTTCATATCTGTAAGATTATTTAAGTTCCTCCTTTGTCTAAAATGCAGCGTATTGTCTAAAACAAAAGTTATGACTATGTTCACATAAATTGATAGTGGTCAATACATTCTCCCCGTGCTGCAGTGCGTCCCGCAGCTTTTCCACACAGATTTTGATAGGTGGATAACAATAATAAAACAGGCATGCCTAGGGCCAAAAGGCTCTGCTTCAGTATGGTTTGTGTCAAGCCATTCATTAATCTGGCTGTTTGATGAAGACATAAATGTAGTAGAAATAAACATGTTAAGAATCAATAGAAGCGGAGGAATATTATTAAGGTTTTTTTTAGGACTATTATTATTATGTTGCAATGTTTGGTTGACCAATTAGCAGAGAGGAGCGTTTCATTCCCGCCCACATGTAGAAATCGAAAATTCAAGCTGTTTATTCATTTTTCTACCCATGAACGAAAAAAACGAAAATTTAAGCTGAATTCTAATTTTTCGTTTTTTGGAAGAAAAAAAACGAAAACTATTGTTGCCAATTTTTCATTTTTCAGATTTCAATATTAAAACAAAAATTGATTGGACGGAAGATACCCTGATTTAGACTTTATCTATATTTATCTTCTTTTTTTTATTTAAAAAAACAAAAACAAAAAAACACTACCTTTCTATTTTTTCTATTCTATCTACTTTTTTCTTGTGTGTTGTGTATATGTATGTGTGTTAGTGGTGTGATACAATATACAAGCTGGTCTCATGTTTATACGTAGGATTTACGGAAATTTACAAGCCCAAAACGTTTTACACTTTTGTACGTTTTATTAATGCAAAAAAGTAAAATTTAGACGTATTGCCGTTTATCGCCTCCTATGTATTTTAGCTTAAAACACGGTAAAATATTTACATATCTTTCATTTATATCATAAGATCATATCAAGCAGTTTTAAAAATCATTTTATCAATAAGCGATTTAGATTTTTAGACCCCTTAACCTGCCCCAAACCTAAACCTAACCATTTTATAGCGAATATGCATTTTTATCATTTTATTAATAAGCAATTTAGATTTTTAGACCCCTTAAACTACCCCCAAACCTTAGCCTACCCATTTTATAGCGAATATATAAGGATATAAATCGCAAATGACCGAAATACGCAGGAAAATAACCATTTTAGTAACAATATAGCATTAAAATATTTTTATAGTCGCTAATCCCACTCCTACCTATAAACCTAAACATTTCTGTACACTATAAGAAAAACATGACATACAGATAAATGCAATTACAATAATTTATTTATTGCAAAAATGTCAAAAGCAGTACCAAAAGTAATCCAAATGACGATGCGTTGCACCCGCAGTCCTCTCTGGCGGAATACAGTAGGTTTGTGTGAGCCAGAGCAGAATTTATGTTGTTAATCAATGAAAATATTATCCAGATAATTTTCCCGATCCACTCCGTGAACTCGTGAAGGCACTCGCGCATTATTCAAACACACTTGGGTCGTTTTTGAACGATTCGTTCATTTTGAACGAATATTTAATGTGACTCGGGAAGAACGAGTCGTCTCGGGGAGTGATTCGTTCAGCTGCGCATGCGCAACATCATATAGGTTCTGTACTGGAATTAGTCAAGTAGTTCACCTGGTTCGAGTCTTCGGGGTTTTCAGAGTCATTCGTTCATCACGTGACAGACCCATAAGCTTAACCTATGCAGTCTGCGCCGGAAAGAGACTTAATAATAATAAACAACTCTTCATTTCCTTTGTTACAACATTCAGTGTAACCATAATGACAGAAATTCACACATTTATAAAACTGTAAGAAGTAAAAAGCTACAATTTGAGACCAGAAACACATCACGTAACTGTAAGAGTAAATAATAATAATAATGATGATAATAATAATAACTATGCACCCGTTTGTAAGGAAGCTTGTAAATTAAATAATTTCTCTATCCAATGCTGTCACGTCACGTGACAAAAAGACGAATGATCGAAAAGACTCGCGAGAATGAAACTAATCAATTCTCTTTCCTGCATGGTTTAAAGGTAGGGGCTTTCAGGATGATAGTACGAACGGCGAACGAAGATTGTCAGGAGAGGTGAGGTGAGATAATCCATAGACTGAGACCCAGTAAAAAGATTAATATTTTTTTCTGTTCTTATAGCATTTGTATTGTTGGTAGGTGATCAGTTTGCGTAAGAGTTTCGATAGAGTTAGTGATTTTGCTACACAAATGAACGCAAATGACTCGAACAAATTATTCGTTCATTTTGCCTGAACGAGACTCAAAGGTTCCGAGGAGGTAAAAATGATCCGAACTTCCATCATTCAAACAACGCACCTCACCATAAACACGGCATGTCGCAATCTGTGACGGATGCGGGCAAGAGCCAATGAGCGTTCGATTAACCTGCCGTAAAACCTGTCGTTTGAAGAGGCAACATTTTAATTTGCGTCAGTCTCGGTGTTCTCATATCACCACCAGAGGTCGACATTGCACAATTTTTTTTTTTTCCCCGCCCGGAATCCTTTACCTTAACTGAACTCACCTGTTTCTCATCACGTATTCATGATAATTGTCCCAGATGTTTACCTGATTGCCTATGCATTATAAGCTCCGTGTTTTCTGTTCTGGGCTGTGTGCTCTAAAATCGGCAGCAGTACCTGCCTTGTATTTGTGTGCCCTCGTGCATCAGTTTATTGTGTGAGCAATTATGGTCATTTAGTTTTGCCACCCTTCGGGGTGTTCAGTTGTGTTTGTTTTGTGACTTGTAATAAGACCCCATATGCCTGCATTGAGTCTTCGCCTGCGTCACAGCCGTTACGAGTACAAACGAGCCATTATGGAGACTCCAGCGGGCGATGGGGATTTTTTCTAATCCAGCGCACGGACGACCGATGATCATACCCTTGCCATGGGCCGGCATCCTGCCCACAGGGACATCGCCCTTTGGGCTGGATGCGAGGACTCTTCGAGCAGGCTAGGGGTTGAGGGAGAGAGAACCAACCTCATACGCCTGTTTCTAGCGGGGCCTGGATGAGCTGTCAAATGGGAGGAGCTGGGGGAGTTGATACGTGGTGCATGGGGAGGATGGTCGACACACATCTATTTCTAAGGAGGTGGAACTGCGGGAGGGTGCACCCCTCCCAGTCTGGCTGACGTTTGCAGAGCCTCATAGGTCGTGTCGGCCACCTTCCAGGTTCTGGGGTAGTCTCTGGGGGCATACTGGTCTGAGATGCAGCGGCATCCTCCCGAGCGGCGGTGCACGTCAAAGATGTTCTCGAAAAAATGTACGTTATAGTAGTACTATCCATTTTACGTAAAATGCGAATTATCATGAGATCACGTTGAACAGGCGCAACAGACAACTGAAAGGTGAACTACAGCAACTTAAAAACAGGGCAAAGTAGGGAACTAAAGACAAACTCATGTGACAGTTAAAAGAATAACCATGACAACTATCACATAGCGGTAAACTACAACAAAGGGGAGGGAACTAATGAAAACAAACTATAAGTCCATGAAAACAGAAATTAAGACAAAATAACTGAAAGTCTGTACACCACAGTTTACTGTTAATTGATGAATATATATTTTTGTAGCACTAAATAAAATGGCACATGTATGTATGTATGCACTTGCCTCTCCCACATTCAAACTAAATGCAGGGCTTGGAAAAACTCCAAATATGGGTCTTAGATCAGTATACACTCAGACCATTACAGTATGAGGATAAACTTTATGTTCAAGACCAAATCAGTTAAGATGAAATCTTAATGTCTGTTGGGTTAAAATGTTAATCTTTCTAAACTAAACCCATTTAAATGTCTTAATATGACAAACATCTTCCTTACAGATGCCAAATATACAGTTTAAAAGTTCATTTTGAATAACAGTTAAGATGCTTTTGAAGTCAGACTGTGAACTGTAAAGTGCATCTTAATGCCTTAAACTAAAGTCTCAAAGTTACTATTATATCTTCTACAACGTTATGATGTTGCAGTTTTGTGCTACTTTCCACGAGTCATAGTTCCTCTTTTGAGTTACACACTTTTTTTAATTTGCTACCTAGTTGTGAAATTAGTGGAATAGATATGCATGTGTGATCGGTTTCTGTTTGGAAAAACATTACTGATGCCATTAAGCATCTTAAACTCAACACATTTCCAATAATGGATAGATGGTTTGTTTTCTGAATTCTATGGATTGTTTGCTAAAAAATAAATGTTTTCATAGAAAGTAATATAAAAGGTTCACTTCCCCTACACTTACTCAAGGCATTAAGTAACAAAGGCAATGTGTCTTAATAACAATTACAACATTTAAGCTTTGTACAAGATGCTATAATAGATACCAGTATGTTTTTTTAAGGTACACACATTTCTAATGGACTATTTGCATATGTAGCCCATGTTTTTACTTCTAACAAGTCTGTGCATAAACACTTCCAGTTTCACCTGATACCAGTGCAGAGAGCACTGCATGTTTTGTTAGGTGACTTCGTGATGAAACAAAATTACGTTGGATGGAAACGACGCCTCACCCTTAATTCAACCCTAATCAAATACACCTGAACCAGTTAATCATTGTCTTCAAGACTACTAGAATGCTACAGGCAGGTGAGTTTTATTAGGGTTGGAACTCTGCAGGACAGTGGCCCGCCAGGACCGAGTTTGCCCATTCCTGATATATCGAGTCATCTCAGCCTTAAAGGTCCCATATTGTCAAAACTAAATTTTTTTTATGATAACTGAGGTCTAGGGGCTATTTAACTACCATTTAAGTTTCAAAACAGTCGGTCCACAGTAAAATTCACACAGCCTGCTTAAAGTTGCTGTGATTTTTCACGAACCATTGTGACTTCCATAAAAAAAGTTGACGTCAGAACTACACAATAACCGCCTTCAGTCACCACCCGAGCACCGACAACACCATCACCCTACTGGCTCTTTTGCCAAACCCCCAGGAAAACATCGTGGTCCATGCCATTTGCTGAAGCACCAGCAACAAAACACGGAAAAAAATGTCGAAAAGGTTAACTTTACAATACTTTATTGAAGATTTGCTGATAGAAGTGTCGCTGCACAACGCACGAGCATGTTGACAAGAATTTTTATCGTGATTAACCCAAAGCTTAAAGTCGTCGGTTTTTGTCTGGGCTATGTGGAAGCAGTATGCGAATAAAATTTCTAATTATGAGGATGTATTTACGTCGATTTCTGCACCAGAACCATCACAATAAGAGGATATTTTAACGCTCCTTATGTAGGGCCGAATCTGCTTTGTTTGATGCCTCCAGCTAGTGCGGTGACGTTAGCTGACCATAGTTAACTGTGGTTGGCTGGCCATGCGCACTCAGAAAACAAAAGCCAATCAGAATGCAGAGGCCATGAATATAATTAGACAGGACAAAAGAGTAGACAGGATTGGCAAATCAGCACCAGCTCCTGAAGAAGGAGGCGTAAAAGATATATTGAGATGGTTTGGAACTATACCGCAAATATATATTCTTAAGGCCATCAAAACCTAAAATAAAACTCCAGAAAAGTGTAAAATATGTGACCTTTAATATAATCATGTTTAAAAGCAGAATCATGGAAAAAGAGAAGAGACACACACTTATTGTACACCATATGTCTACAAAAGTTCTTAATGAGAATGTTTTATGGAAAATAATGGTTTAATTTGACTAGTCACCATTATGGCGATTAATGTTGGAAATGGAAATAAAATACAATGGAACGTTCTCTTAATGTTCATATAATCAATAAACAAGTTTAAATATTTAATAAAAACTGTACATTTTCAGCATTTAGAGAACATTAAGAAATGTTTTCATAACTTAATGGGAATTAAGCAAAATGTTTTTAGAACATATTTTTGTCAGTTGGGATACTCATACCTTACAGAGTTTCATGACGTCATGAGACATTTACAGACAAGCAGCTCTGCATGGCTCAGATCCCCTATCACTGCTAGATGTCGACTTTGCCGTCTTGTAGAATATGAGGGAGCTTTATGATAACGGCATTCCTGTGCAGTTACAATAAATGTCCTGAGGGTTTAAGAAAAACACAGATGCAAAACAAAGACATTTTTCAGCCCCAACATGACCCACATCTCATCTGATCACCTCATTTTGTAGCTGCAAGAGCACTGAGATGTTAATCATAAAAACAGACACAAGACAAGTGTGTCTTCATGATTCAGTGAGTTCATGTGTTCCCAGTTAATGCTATTTATTGTGCAAGAGGCAACTGTTACTTTCAGATCTGTCAATAAATATTATTAAAATCACCACAGAAAGTGTGTTAGATTCATTCAAATCGACTGATATAAAAAATATTTGGCACAAACAGGATGAGAATCTTTGAAGATACTAGTAGAAAAATGTGTGGGTCGGTGTGTGTGTGTGTCCGCTGTGTACGCATGTGTTTACATGTTTGTTTTGCTTGTGTTAAGTCAGACGACAACAAGACAGTGGGATTTGTTTAGTCTCATAAACAACCTAAACAGAAAGAAACAGAATACAGAGCGAAAGAGAGGGGGAACAAGCAACAACCAGCTAACAGGAAACATTCTCACAATTTTAGTGAACATTTTGACAAGGTCCTTTCAAAGTTATGAACAAATATTTTCCCAGGAACATTAATAACACATTTGTGCAAAGTTATCTGTTTTTTTAATACGCCTTTTGTTTTTCAAAACGTTAGCATCATTCATGCAGCGTTTATACCTGAAACATTCGAGATGTTCATGTTGGATGTTCAAATGTTACTTGTTTGTTTGAAGAATGGGGAAATGGAATGTTCCCTTAATGTTCAAATAATCAAGAAATAAATATTTTTTAAACATTTAAAAACCAGACATTTGAATTCGAAAAGTTAATCTGAATTAAAACTAGCAAACAAGCTACATGCTGACACGTTTGCTTTCTGTCTCGTTTAATTTCTCCATAGGTCAGAATGATGTTCTGGCGATTTGAAACAAAACCACAAAACTCACTGTGTTTGCCCACTGGCCAGTTCATCTAGTCTGACAGCTACCCTTTTCTCCTCCCATCAGACCGGGAGTAAATATTACCTTTGAGTCTCACAGCAACTAAACAATCTGTCAGGATCAAAACAAGAGAGAGGAACTATGAGGCAGATCTTTACGGATTGAGTCCAGCTATAAAAAAAAAGAAAACAGGTAATTCATTGTTGTAGAAAAGCTGTTTATTCATTCTTTTTTAAAAACCATTTGAAAGGCCAATTCATATTTCCAGACTGTATTTCCTAATTCTCCTTCTTTCATTTTTCTATGTAGGTCAGAATGAGGACTGCAGGAACATATAACATGTTATTCAGAGAATTATTTCAATTGAGGAACAGGATCCAAAATACAGTGTTTTCTCAGAGAAGCTTATGAAATGAAGTTTCGATCGCATACTCATGTAAGTCTGAGTATATTTACTCATTTTATTTTCTGTGGTTCATTTCATTATTGTACGGAAGTTCTAAGCGGTCATGCAATATTATAATTTTTTCTTCTCGTTTTCTCGTTATAAAGACTTAATTTTCTCGTTATATCGACAAAACGAGAGTTGTTTTCTCATTATAACAACTTAATTTTCTCGTGATATCGACATAACGAGTTGTTTTCTTGTTATAACGACTTAATTTTCTTGTGATCTCGACATAAGGGGAGTTGTTTTCTCGTTATAACGACATAACTTTCTCGTGATCTCGACAATAACGGGAGTTGTTTTCTTGTTATAACGACTTTATTTTCTTGTTATATCGACATAACTAGAGTTTTTTTCTCGTTATAACGACTTAATTTTCTGGTTATCTCGACATAACGAGAGTTGTTTTCTAGTTATAACGACTTAATTTCTCGTGATCTAGACATAACGAGAGTTGTTTTCTCGTTATAACGACATAACGAGAGTTTTCTCGTTATAACGACTTAATTTTCTCGTGATCTCGACATAACGGGAATTGTTTTCTCGTTATAACGACTTAATATCTCGTTATATCGACATAACGAGAGTTTTCTCGTTATAACGACTTAATTTCTCGTTATCGACATAACGAGAGTTGTTTTCTTTTTATAACGACTTAATTTTCTCGTTATGTCGACATAACTAGAGTTGTTTTCTCGTTATAACGACTAATTTTCTCGTTATATCAACATAACGAAAGTTGTTTTCTCGTTATAACGACTTAATTTTCTCGTGATCTCGACATAACGGTAGTTGTTTTCTCGTTATAACGACTTAATTTTCTCGTGATCTCGACATGAGTTGTTTTCTCGTTATAACGACTTAATTTTCTCGTTATCTCGACATAACGAGAGTTGTTTTCTCATTATAACGACTTATTTTATTGTTATATCGACATAACGAGAGTTGTTTTCTTGTTTTAACGACTTAATTTTCTCGTGATCTCGACATAAAGAGAGTTGTTTTCTCGTTATAACAACATTAATTTTCTCGTTATATCGACATAAAGAGAGTTGTTTTCTCGTTATAACGACTTAATTTTCTCGTGATCTCGACATAACGAGAGTTGTTTTCTCGTTATAACG
Source organism: Sinocyclocheilus anophthalmus (assembly GCA_018155175.1). Lineage (NCBI taxonomy): Eukaryota > Metazoa > Chordata > Actinopteri > Cypriniformes > Cyprinidae > Sinocyclocheilus > Sinocyclocheilus anophthalmus. The sequence continues at coordinate 78,708 of JADLZN010007962.1, forward strand.
ACTTAATTTTCTCGTGATCTCGACATAAAGAAAGTTGTTTTCCGTTTATAACGACGTAATTTCTCGTGATATCGACATAATAAAGTTGTTCTCTAAGTTACAAAACTGCACCAACAGGTGGCACTATTGACCTGAATATAACTGATGGTGTTGTAGGCTATACTGTATGTCCACTTTACTGTACGCGTTTGGGATAGAATATGAACGACCTCGTGATCTCTATAATTTGTACAGTATTGTTCATTAGGCTACTGACATTTAATTCATTCATAAATGTTAAATGCTTGAATCAATATGACTGACAGATCATTTGGAGATACAATAAGATCAGAATCATGTTTAATATTAATAATGGTGGAAAATCAGCAGAAGGTCATGGAGACTTGAATATACTTAAATACATTTTGAGAAAGACTAGTGGTTAATCTGGTGGTTATTTCTGAGTTTTTACGTGGTTGCCATTAATGTCAATTATGTCTGATCATGTCATACGGAAGCGTTGGAACTTATGATATTAGTATTTCACCAAATTCAGAAATGGTTATTGCAATTAAATCAAGTCAAATAGTATATATATAATATATATATATATATAGGATGAGAGATGGAGGAGAGAGACTGCGAGAGAGGAGAGAGAGAGCGATAGAAATAAAAATGGGCAACCACAGCCAAAATCACAGTACATGGTAATGCCAGTGTAGGCATAATATGGGCTTAATTTATGGGTTCTACATGGATTTGTCCAAGTGTTTCATGTTGGCTTTATCTGAATTAGCCCCAGAGGGTTATGACCATGATGATGAGGTAAGTTTGTAGAATTCTGAATGAAATTCTATTTGGACAAACATGTCGGACTTCTCAGCAATGAAGATCTAATGTAGTTTGTTGCTCTTATTTGCGTTTGGCCTGCTGTGTTTTGGTGCAAAATGCTTTATTTAACTAGAATCAAAAGGGAAACCTACAGTACATTAATCAGTTAATTAATGATTATAAGGTTTATCTGCTGTAAATATTATTTTTATTTAGTTGTTAGCAATTAATGTGCATGCACATTTGACCATACTTTAATACCTTTATTTAACCAGGAAAAGACTCACTGAGATTAAAATCTCTTTTCTAGGAGTGTCCTGGCCAAGATAGGCAGCCGAGTTTGCATATACAAATAAACAACATACATTACAACATACATTACAAAACCAACATATAACCGGTTAAAAACAATTACACACCATAAAGTTGCTCTCTAGATTACATAATAAGGACTTAAAATAATTATAAGACACCAAGTTTTGTAACTTCTTCTCCTTTTGGAGAAGATTCCAATCTGAGCAGCATATTTAAAAGAGGTTTTATCAAGCTCAGTTCTGACAAAGGGCACACAGAGATTGTAATTTGATTGAGAACGTAATTAATTATTTCCAAATAAAGTCCTTTGTATAAAACAACAGAGATAATTTGGCAAATGACCCAAAATTGCCTTATATATCAACAAATGCCAGTGCATTTTTCTCAGAATTCTCAAGGAAGGCCATGCAACTCTTTCATATAAATCACAATGACGAGTTAAACATTTACAATCAGTAATAAATCTCAGAGCACTATGGTACAAAGCATCCAAGGAAGAAAGAAGGTAAGAGGGGGCATGCTGGTAAACCATATCCCCATAGTCAAGAATCGGTAGAAATGTAGCGGACACAAGTTTTTTCCTCACCTTAACTGGGAAACATGACTTATTTCTAAAGTAAAACCCTTACTTTACTAAAAAAGTCATCTAAAAAAAACCTTACCCTACTAAAAATGTCCTCACTATTAAAAAATGTCCTCACCAATATGAAACACCGAATAAGGAACATGTTTTTGCTGTTGCTAAATGAAATTAATTTGTCAATATGTTGCTGTCTCTACCACAAATGTTCTTTCTTATGATTTTGGGTAACACTTTATTTTAAGGTGTCCTTGTTACACATGTTACATATACTTACTATTATAATAACAATACATTATGCATAATTACATGCAAGTAACCCTAAACCAAACCCTAATCCTAACCCTAACCATATAGTAGGTACATGTAGTTAATTAATATTACTCAGTACTTAAAAGGGTCATATGATGCGATTTCAATTTTTCCTTTTCTTTAGTGTAAAGCTTCGGGTGCCATAAGAAGATCTGTAAAGTTGCAAAGACTAAAGTGTCAAATCCAAAGAGATATTCTTTATAAAATTTAAGAGTCAACCACACCTACCTAAAATGGCTCATTCTAACACGCCCCCACATGTCTACGTCACGGTGTGGTGAAGATTGCATAACACCGCCCAATGTCCAGCAAAGAAAGAAGGCAAACTTTTTTCCCCCCCACCCCGTAGGTAGTATTGTGTTGCCGCTGCTTGGGATGACCATGTCATGGAGTCTCTGTGTGTTTTGTTGTGAACGCGAAACTACTTTGTTTGGCCTTCCAAAAGAGGACACAACTAGAAATCAGTGGTTCAACATTGTTCTGGAACAGTTCAACCCAAATATTCAGATGTGTGCAACGCATTTTATGGAGGACGAGGACTGTTTACTGATCCTGGTAGACTACAATGCCGGTTTGTTGTTTCATAAAAGGGGGCGGCAATCCAACTTGCAAGGCAGTTGGCGCTTATGACTAACAGTCTGTAAGTACGTTTTCATATTTAAATAATTTGCCACTGATGATTCAAATGCAAGTTTTGAGCAGTGTATAGTAGTGCTTGTTGTTTGTCGTTTCTCTGATCACAAATGCAGACATGGTTTTATGTTTACGCGGCGCGATGCAAAGCAACGTGTAAAAAGACAGTATAAGTCATTCTAATCCATAATTATGGCCACCACTGGATGCAACAAATGCCTCGTTATTAATGGGTTTTAATGTTTTGTCTCGTCGCACCGGGACACACAGCATCATAGTATGGTAAGGGACGTAACATATCCGTCACACGCTTGAGGAATTCGGCCAATCATAATGCACATAGCTGGCCAATCAGCGTACACCTCGCTCATTCTTGCCTTATTAGTTCTCGGAGTTGATCACAGTTTGTGGGCTTCTGCTTGTCCACTCGCCTTTTGAGGACTGACCACAAGTTCTCTTTGGGATTGAGATCTGGGGAGTTGCCTGGCCACGGATCCAAAATTTCAATGTAATGATCTTCGAGCTACTTCTTTATCACTCTTGCTTTGTGACATAATGCTCCACCATGCTGGAAAATGCATGGATCATCACCAAACTGCTCATGGATAGTTGGAAGAAGTCGCTCTTGCAGGACATTTTGAAACCATTCTTTATTCATGGCAGTGTTTTTGGGCAGAATTATGAGAGAGCCCACTCCCTTGGTTGAAAATCAACCCCACACATGGATGGTCTCAGGATGATTCACTGTTGGCACAACACATGACTCATGGTAGCTTTCACCTTTTCTCCGAACAATCGCATTTTCAGATGTCCCAAACAGTCGGAAGGGAGCTACATCAGAGAAAATAACGTTTGCACTCCAATCCTTGTACTTCCTGCAGAATTTCAGTCTGTCATTGATGTTTTTCTTGGAGAGAAGTGGCTTCTTTGCTGCCCTTCTTGACACCAGGCCGTTGTCCAAAAGTCTTGGCCTCACTGTGCGTGCAGATGCTCTCACACCAACCTGCTGCCATTCCTGAGCAAGCTCTGCACTGGTGGTGACACGATTCCGTAGCTGACTCCTCAGGAGGAGACATCCTGGCGCTTGCTGGACACTCTGGGACATCCTGAAGACTTCTTCACTGCAGTTGAACCTCTCTCCTTGAAGTTCTTGATGATCCGGTAAATGGTTCTTCCAGGTGCAATATTCTTTCTTTGTAGCAGTTTCCTTGCATGTGAGGCCATTTTGATTCAAAGCAATGATGGCTGCACGCGTTTCTTTGGAGGTAACCATTGTTAACAAGAACACAATGATTGGAAGTGCTTCTTCCCTCCTTTTATAGCAATCAGTCTGCTCTTACAATCAAATTAGTATATTAACCTGACTAGTACACATTCACAGTTTCACATGTGCTGCTGATATGATTAGTCAGTTAATGTTAGCTGGTCATTTTGTGTCAGGATCGAAAAACAGTGAAATTGTTTTTTTTGTGAAAAGTACATTTTTTGGACAATGAAGCTTTTAGCAATTATTTCAAATGCATCTGATCACTCTACACAATGATCTAGAAAAAATGTGAATGAACACTACAACAGCTTAAGCAGCAAACTTGGCAAAATACAAAATTTATGTCACTGCCAAAACTTTCGGCCATGACTGTATTATAGTAATGAGTATCTTTTTAAATGTTTGCATAGTGTGTTTGTCTCACTGTTGTGTGGCGCCATCTACTGGATAAAAAACCTTGAATCTAATCTTTGAAATACTGTATACAGTGACTCTGCACAATGTAAAACAAGTGTACTGTAGATTCACTTAAGTGCACTTGTCCTTAGTTACTTAGTAACAGCATCATTCAGTCTAACACTATAGTCATACTAATTCAGTCTAACTTAAATGTATAAAACACAATGAAAATGCCAAGATCTAAAAAACCGGCCCTACAAGACCAGGGTTTATGCTGATGAAGGTGACAGAGGAGGTAAAGATCTGTAAAAGATGACTACTTTTGATCTAGTTTGTGAGGAAGAGGATGATGTAGTTCTAAACTTTTTAGTGATACTTCATTCGAACGATGACGAATGACTTGCAGAGAAAAATGCAATAACGCGACAAATTTTGACAAAAAAAGAAAATATGCAAGATCTCTTTTTTTAACTTTTTAACTTCTTTTAACTTTAGCACTGCGATTTTAGAACGCCGTGTCATGCTTGAGACACTGCAAAAGACGCGAGTGCAAAGAAAGTGCAGTGGAGCGTAAAAAACTCTTGAGTGTGTGGCTGAGTGTTTTAAAACAACAACCAGGTAAAATCAAATTTTCTCTCACATTTCACTTGTCATAAACACTATACTTCTATGACAACGGCACTGAAATCGAAGTGAATATTTTTAAGCTTAACTAATACAGTGATATTAAAAGATCAATCTCTGCAGAAGAGCCCAGAATATGAACACAACGCACAAGTTGTAGGCTACATAAGAGCGGGGCACTTTTTGACTTTCTGACTTTGTTCAGAGTAGCCTACAATTTTTTTGCACAAATAATTTCACACTTGTCTTGTACAAATATGTGGTTTTGTTTCATATTTACATGGTATGCTTTTTTTCTTTATTTACCCCAAAAGAATGTAAGTGTTAGATTGGAGATTAGCAGATTTGTCTTATTTTAAATTAACACTAAAAACTGAGATAAAAAAAAAAAAGATTTCAGCCAGAAATTCACCTATGATAAAATATAGTAGTCAACATTTGACGTGGATCAAAACCTTTGCGTTCTTGTCTTAGGACAACTTTGATAAACTTTTTTGATCCACTTCAAATGTTGACTAGCTTCTGTGAATGTTCAGCAATGTATCAAAAGCTTCGTATTTTGCCACAAAAAAAAAATTACACATTTGGTTATGCTAGCATGTGTGGAAATATTTAAATGTGTGTTCCAACTAACACCATGTTACCCCACTGTAAAAAGTGGTAACGTGCAATTGTTATGTTAAAGAGCTATTTGTAGCTTCTTACCCTTATATGCGTTGGATTGTTGTTTTTTTTTTTTTTTTTTTTCTAACCTACATACGGTATTAGGTTACACCAATATTTTAACTTTTTATTTTATTTTACATTTTAAATTAATTTAGATGTCACCACATGAAGAACCCTTTTTTAGATGATCATTATGCTTAATGTAGCTTAATGCATGATCACATTAGCTACACCTTGATGATGCTATGTAGGCAAGCAGATGAGCCCAGAATAAATGTGCTAAATTTGCATGTTAAGCGCTGTGCATTCATATTCTGTGCTCATCATCTTATTCTTCTCGCCTATTATCTGTTTTAACAAACTGTTGCCTATACATTTAGTGATTGATTGATTTAAATACTGTCTTTCCACTTTGGGTGCCCTTGTCTTAGCAGTAGACAGTATTCATTACAAGAAATGCAAGAGAAAAAAATTTCCCCACTTGTTGTTTTAAAACATTAAGGCCTGGTTTCACAGACAGGAATTAGACTAAGCCAGGATTAGGCCATAGTTCAATTAGGACTTTTAAGTAATTTTTATAAACGTGCCTTAGAAAAACCATTACTGGAGTCCATCTTGAGACAAAACAAAATCATTGATATATTTTAAGATCATTCAGTGTGTGTTTCTTTCTTTTATTTGAAACAGCTCAGACTTACATTTTAGTCTGGGACTATGCATAAGCCTTGTCTATGAAACCAGGGCTAAGCTATGGTGAGTTTTTCGCGTTATGTGTAGTGAAAATCACTACACATATTGTAGCATATATGTTATACTGCATCAAACATCAAATGCATAAATGCAATGATGATTCACCACATTCATTACTGTTAAATGTGGGAGACAGACTCAGTAGTATGTTGCAGCAAGTGCACAATAAAGTTTCATACATGACATCACTGCTGGTGGGAGGGGCCCCATCTCGCTCTTTGCGGGGGTCCTCAGATGCTTACAGCATATAAAACGCTCTTACAGCAAATAACTTGCAACAGAAATACTGTTTATCTCGTCTAACACACGACAGACCCATTATGTAATTTATAGCCACTTTTTTGTAATATCATGATTTAGACTATTAATTGACAAATTGGCAAAGTAACTTAAATGTCATACTGTAGGTCCTTAATTTCATCACCAAACTTTGCTATTTGAAATCTGTAATTAATCAGTAGTCACAAAATTGAAATTTGCATACAGATAAAATGTATTTATTTGAACCTAGTAAGAAGATAACAGAGGATGATCTTCATATGAATGGTTCAGTGCAGGACTTTTTATTTGGTAACAATTTACGAAAATAACATTTGAATAATAACACTGACATATAGCTAAATATTTTTACAACGTTATTCCCTGTAATCCATAGTTGCATGCAAACGGTCCAGAGTGATGAACTAATCATTCTTTTAAACCAGTTATTTTTAATGAACTAGATGAACCAGTTCACCAAATTGGACGGTTGATAGAGCTGGTCTTTTATCGAAAACAATCGGCGCTCAAGCAGCACAGTAAGTTACTCGATCAAAAACATCTCGGTGATAGTTAATGTATCATTTTCCCCGAGAAGGGGAGTGAGACACTGCGTCCTCTAGTGGACACTTTGGGGAACGCCTCAGCATGACCGGTGTCTGAAGTCATGATTCAAATGCGACAATGAAGTTGGCCGACAACCAGGGGCGGATTAAGGTGGTCAATCATTATGCATTACTGGAGAAATGTATTTAGTGCCATACATGGTCCACATGCAAATAATAGGGTGAACTGGCATACACACACACAATCCTACAGTGTTTCCTCTACATTCCCAGTGTCCCCACAGGATTTTGTGAGACTGTGTTGGGTGTACATTGGTTCCTCTAGTCTAGTGGGTTCTGCAGGTATAAGAAAATTTTGTTCATTTAAAATTTAAATGCATAAATCTGGTGCATTTTGAGACCAGAATGAAGTGACTAGATCAATGAAGAAATATGTGCTCTATCTTAGTAGTAGTAATTTATTTATTGGTTGCATATATGTGAATGCGATGGTAGGGAACAATTTACACTATATCAATTCTTATAAAAGCTTCAAATGCCATTCTGTCAAGAACAGGGATTGATTTTTCTCCTCGTCTTTTGTTGTTTGATTATCATTAATGCTGACACTTAACTCAAGGCACGAGACGAGACACAAGATTTTTACACATTTAAAAAAAAAATCTCAAAGACCAAATACATGACTGGAGAAATTAATTTAACTAATCATCTTTCATTTCATCTCATTTCAGTTCTACTTTCTGAGTATGAATTATCATATGCAGTAAAAACAACAACACTCAAGCACTGTAAAAGGTTTTGTTCAACTGACTGGCTTCTCTCCTGTATGATTTCATGTGAGTCTCTTCAGACCTAGCTGTACATGAATTATGAGCTTCTAGAAAATCTGACCTCCTAACTGAACTCCTTTTCACAAATTGAACATAGAAATAAAACAGTATAAATAACAAAAAATAAACAACAGTTCTTTCTTAGTCGTATTAAGTGCGAACAATAAGTGCTCTCTCTATATTCAAAGTGCAAATAGAGAAAAACATTTTCAAGCATGATGCAGAGCTATAGAAAACTACACAACCTATTATAGCCTACATTCTAATAACAGCCTAGATATGTTATGTAGCCTAATTTGCGCGCATCAGAGTTTTTACTCTCAAAACGCGGGGTATTTAGTTTCTGTTTCGATTTAACGATTGTGCGAACTCTCGGCGATGCTGGGCGTGCATTCTACAATACAAGACATTCATTTTGTCAGACGCTCTGCAACGAATCCTCCTTTGATGTTTCTTATGGGCCAATGAGGGTCTTTTTTTGTTCGCGCTGAAGAAAATTTAAAATAATAAAAAATAGTCCGGCCAATCCGAGGCCCCTGCACACGCTGCAGCCAAGCCTGTGCTTTAATCCACGCTTGCCATGACAGTCCGTGACGTCACTACCGGCATGGCCACTGTTATAAAAGGGCACCTGTAGTACCTTTCAACTTGTTTGTCTGAAGGAGACGTGTGCGGGAAGGCCTGAAACATGGCACCATGATGCAGTGTCTCATTCCCCTTCTCGGGGAACCATGGTTACCTATGTAACCTAAGACGTTCCCCTTCAAATAGGAACTCGCACTTCATCCTCTAGTGGACACAAGCCATGCTGAGAGAATGACTGACCTATTAATTATATACATTAGGACACTGACACAGTTTTCATAATTTCGGCTCTGAATGCCGCCAGAGCAGAAATAAAAATAAACAATCAGATGAAAGTGACAGGGGGGGGGGGGGACTTTACGCGTTTAATTCAACGGGTTTAACAAACTAACATAAATGCTTAGGAATTACAACCATTTTCATACACAGTCCCCCCATTTTCGAGGGCTCAAATGTAATTGGACAAAAAATATAATCATAAATCAAATGTTTATTTTTAATATTTTGTTGAGAATCCTTCGCAGGCAATTACTACCTTAAGTCTGGAACTCATAGACATCACCAGAGACTGGGTTTCCTCCTTTGTGATGCTCTGCCAGGCCTTTACTGCAGCTGACTTCAGTTGTTGTTGTTTGTAGGTCTTTCTGCCTTTAGTTCTGTTTTCAGCAAGTGAAATTCATGCTCAATCAGGTTGAAATCAGGAGACTGACTTGGCCATTGCATAATATTTCACTTTCTTACCTTCAAAAACTCCTGGGTTGCTTCTGCTGTATGTTTTGGGTCATTGTCCACTTGTACTATGAAGCACCGTCCAATCAACTTTGCTCCATTTGATTGAATCTGGGCAGACAGTATATCCCTGACGTAACGTAGGAATTAATTAGGGATGTTCTGTCCTCGGTCACGTTCAGTAAAACACTAGTAGGAAGTCGTGGCCTAATGGTTAGAGAGTCGGACTGTTATCCCAAAGGTTACCGGCAGGATTGTAGGTGGGGGGAGTGAATGTACAGCAAACCCGCTCCCACCTTCAATACCACGACTGAGCTGCCCTTGAGCAAAGCACCGAACCCCAACTGCTCCCCGGGCGCCGCCGCAAAAATGGCTGCCCACTGCTCCGGGTGTGTGTGCACGGTGTGTGTGTGTTCACAGCTGTGTGTGCACTTTGGATGGGTAAACGCAGAGCACTAATTCCAAGTATGGGTCACCAACTTGAACACAATATCAAGTCACTTTCATCTTCAGAACACAGTGCCACTCGGAAGCAGCATGCTTATGCCATCCACACTGCTTCCACCATGTTTCAAGATGATGTTGTGGGCTTTGGATCTGAGACTGTTCCGAGCCTCTAACTTTTGTTCCATCATATGATACAGGTGATTAATGTCAAGCTGTCCAAGAATGTTTTCCAGAAAGTTCTCTGGCTTTTTTAGATGTTTGTGGCAAAGTCTCATCTGGTCTTGTTGGCCTTCTGTGAACCTCTGTATTGCTCTAGTGAGTATTCTCTTGATTGTATTTGACAGTGACACGTCTACCTCCTGGAGATTGATCTTCTCTTGGCTGGATGTTGTGAAAAGGTTTTTCTTTACCATGGAGAGGATTCGCCAATCATCCACCACTGTTGTCTTCCGTGGATGTCCAAGGCCTTTTTATGTTGCTGAGCTCACTAGTGTGCTCTTCTTTTCTAAGAATGTACCAAACTGTTGATTTGGCCACTCCTAATGTCCCTGCTATCTCTCTGAGGGATTTGTTTTCATTTTGAAGCCAAACAATTGTCTGTTTAACCTGCATAGAGAGATCCTTTGACCGCATAATGTGGTTTCACAGCAACAGCTTCCAAATGCAAATGACACACCAGAATCAAATCAGGTCTTTATCTGTCATGATGTAGCAATAAAGAAAGAATAGCCCATCGCCAGAACAGCTTTGAGTCAAACTGTCTAATTACTTATGGTCCCTTGAAAAAGGGGGGAGGTATATATTAAAGAGCTGTAATTCCTTAAACTTTCCTCCAATTTTGATGTGAATACCCTAATTAAAGATCAGAGTGTGCACTTTAAGCCCATTGTCATTATATAACAGTAACTTGAATATGTTTTGCTCAGCAGCTAAAATAATAAAAAATTGTGCCTATGTCCAAATATATATGGACCTGACTGTAAATCTTTATGAGGAGAGAAGGGGGAAAGATAATGAGAGGAAGGATGAATGGTACCCTGTCCTTTCAGCGTGCTGGATGTAACACCAGAGCATTTGCTTTGAATCACTGCCCTCAGATCTCCTGTAGCCTTCCAGGCATCTCACTTCTTCTGAGACTTACTTCTCTGCAGAGGAGGGGCTCGAGGCAGGACTCAGACAGAGACAGTCCCGAACCCTGGAAGGTTTGTGGTGTGGATCTGGAACGGAGCGGTATAAACTTTTTTTTTTTAAAGCTGCCAACCATGCCTTTGCCTCTCTAAAAATTTCAACCACTGTCTCAACAGAAGTTCCGAAAATCTCAGAGGGCAATACTGGCACATCGAGTAGGAAATGACCCGATGTCAGTCAGATTAAACCACAGATATCCCTCCATGCCCACTAATGCCACCATCGAATGGCCAATAGCAGCAGCTGTTTGTTTGGTAGCCCAGAGAGCTAAATCTGTGGTACGGTGCAACTTGGCCAACTTGGTCAGGGGAAAGGCAAGGCCCTGGCCATCATCTAGATCATTTAGCAGGTCCGTCTGTAGGTTCGGCTTGATTTTTCAAAGAGTCTGGACAAATTTGTCTACTTCAGCCAAAGTATGGAAGGTGTACAATCTTTTCCAGTGTGTCAGCAGGAGCCATGCTGGAAAGATATAACTCTGTGCTTATGAATCCCCTTGACTTGCAGCCTTTTCTGCACATCATCATAGGCGCGTCTCATCTTGTGTATACCAGCAGAGAAGACTGGATGAAAACGGACTTGTTTGTTGTTGTAAAGAACATTCCCTTTGATTCTGGCTGCCCTTAGTACTCACTCATTGTCTTTGAAGCTCAAGAACTTCATAATCAGAGTCCTCGGGCGTATCCAGAAATGCAACTGTGTCCTGGCCCTCTGCTTTCTCCGGTAGACCCACCAGTCTCACATTGTTCCTTCGGCTTCTGCATTCCAAATCTTCCACTTTGTTTGAAAAGGTTTTAATGATATTTTCCAATGTGCTTACTCTGTATATTAGCCCATTAATGTTGTCATCATCAGAAATACGTTGTTCCGCTTGTGCTATATGCCCTGTGCATTTATCTCCTTGCTTACCTCCGTAAATGTTGTTTGCACAACAACAATTTTCTTAGAAAGTCCACTTTTCAAGGATATTATGGCTTTCATAATATCCTGGTTGTTATTTCCACCCAAAGTTACTTCATCATCTCCTTCGTCAGGGCTGTCTTCCGCTAATTTGCTAATTTCTTCATCCTCTGAATATTCATCTTCGTTTCTTGTCGTTTTTCTTGTCTCTTTTGCCTCCTTTGCGTCACATTTTGATTCCTTGTTGTAACGAATCATCCACTGAAGGCGAGTTGAAGTGAGAACCCAAGTGCAGTTTTATTTACAGTGATCCAAACATAATCCAAACAAGATACACAGACTTGACTTGACGAGCTAATGAACCGACTTGACGAGGCATGAATAGACTAGACTCACCGACAGCGGGTTACACACTCTCAATACACCCGAACCGACCATGGCAACATGATGGATACTTATAGCAAACCAAGAGGGTCACATGACAGAACAAACCAATGGGAAACCAAGACACCACCCTATGACTAGGACAACCAATCCAGATATGACACATACACAGGCAGAGATAGCATGAGGGCAGGGAAGCATGACATTAATGCAGGTGAAACAATTACAAATAAAAGGACATGAAAACATGAATATGACCAAACCCAACACCACATTACACCTGTACTCTTATTAATCGTGTTGCTTGGAAATTAAATCCAGTTTGGTTGGTATTGTAGGATAATTACAAACTGCAGCGAGCTAAAAATGCTACCTTAGCACCTCGCCATACCCCTTCGTTATTATTAATACTCAAGAAAAAAAAAGTCCCTACATCGTATAGTGAGTAAATTAACAGCAAATTTTACATTTTAGGTAAAATATCACTTTAATAACGCTATAATCTCCACCCCAACACTGAGCTGAGACTGCTGCCTGGTGCTTCTGTCCTTAGACGGCTGTGACATATGGCTCTGCGATTCTGCACTTGGTTATTATTGGATTTCACAAGTTATGCTAATAAATTCAGGAATTTTACTTTTCCGGTTGCTACAATGAAAATGTGGTCCCAAGATTACGGAAAAGTCACATATTAATATGTATTACACATAGTATTGTTGAACCAGGACTTCCAGCAACTATTTGTCACTTTTTTGTTTCATGATTGTTCAGTTAACAAGAATGCACTGTAGAAAGCTAAATGTGAGATATAAGAAACTAATAATAAACATTTGAGTATTTGTAAAACAATAAATAAAAAAAAAGATGTGGATTGAACAACAAGGAACCATTGCAACAGAGCTTTAAAAAGTTCCCTGAATTATACGTTTGTTAAAGAAAATGTTATACCGAAATATATAATATTAAACAACTGTTAGTTTTGATCCTCAGATTTGATTGGTCAGCAGCAATGGGACATTTCACTGTTCATATCGCCCTACTTGTTTGTGTTTTTAGCAATAGGCCTTCAATAGTTAATATTAGGTTCACTTGCTTTTCCCCAAAAGGCTTTGTTTCAGGACTTCTAGTATAATATTTGAGTAAAAACATTTATTTTACTTCAAGATTAAGCCTAGATTTGTGTGAAATGACTCTGCCAGTTTCAGTTTGTTGGACAATCACAGCAAACAAACTTCAGCATAAGTGTTGTGAACGTGGTTTACATACATTAACATTTGGCAAGTGCTAATTAGGCATCGTGTGGGTCTAGCAAACAAACAAAGCAGACATACTTTCCATTTGAGGTTAAGAAGACTGTGAGAACTTCATAAACATGAAGGTATTGGAAAAACACTGCACTCGTTTCACAGTTAAACCTCCACTCTAGACAAAGGTGAGAGTTGTTGGTTGTCAAGTGCCAAACCCAGTGGAACATGTTTCTGGTTTTGGTTTAACACTTCAGATGAGTTTAGTTGAAAATAACACTTCACAGTGTTATTTTTTTTACTTAAATTGCAAAGTATGTATAACCAGCTAAACTTTCTCATAGAATATTAAGAATGACAAACTCAATCACACACACACACACACAAAGACATATATTTATTCATAATTCATAACCATTAATATCATAATGAAGCAACTTCTTAATAAATGTATATTTTAACCATAAGGCTGAACCGTATTCTCAAGGGTATTTCTCATAAATGTCAGGTCGGGCCAAGTTATCACTTGTGTTTTAAATATCGTTATTTTATAATTATATACTATTTTGTATACTAATTATATACTATATACTATTTTGTATATAATTAAGGTTTAAAGCAGTCTGTCAATATAAAAGTACAGATATGTACATTTAAAGTAACAGATACATCATTCATTCATTTGCCACATTTTTTTTTTATTTCTGATTCGATTTGAACACCAAAATATCCTCACAGATACTTTCTTCTCAAAATAAAACATACGGCACTTAAAAAAAAGCCAGCAGACAGACTCTTTACACTTAGATTTTGTTAAAACACAAAGAAAAAAAAAAAAAAGTCCAGAGGCCTGAGTTTGAGAAAAGTAGGTTGACAAGCCACAACATTTCACACTAACATACTTTACCACCTTATGAGCATTTAACTGATTATGTTTACTTTATAAAATACATATTCATTTATTCAGGTATTAATAAAAACATTTTTTACTAAATAAACAGTCCTTGGTATCTTATAAAAATGTACCTCTTCTCAGTCCAACAGAACTGAAAACAACCAATCTGTCTTCACAAAAATAATGAATATTGTGCACGCTCTACCTTCATATATATGCATCTACAGCCACTCACAAAAGTTTCCACCATGATACGGTTCAAGACAGCTACTTCAAAGACAAGCAGACCAACTAGGTACATTTTCAAGTAGCATTTATACAATAAGTATACAATGAAATAATAAGTGTCTACTTAATAGAAAGAAAATATTTACCAGGTGATATTTTCTACACACTATTAGATAACTTTTAGATACAGACATATAAACTATAGCTGTCAATTCAATAAAATAATTGTGATTAATCTCATGACTTCCAACCAGTCTTTAGAAAGCAGAATGAAATATTAATAATGTCAAATGTAGTCGAGTTTAACTTATCTTAAATTTTTACAGCATTTTTCTGAACGTTCCTCAGACTCAGGGTCGAACATCAAGAAAAAGTGAATAAAATAAGTGTAAAATCAGTCATATGTGTTCATGACTTCGGCAGCTGTAGAGCAGCATATGTGCTGTTGATTTGGCTGGACCGAATATTTCTGCGCAGTTTGGAAAAATCCACCTCAGCGTACTGAAAGAGCAAAATTAGCAATTTCAGCTACAAAAATGAACCAAAATAAAGTGTTATATAACACTATTGTACAGGTCAGCAGCAAGAATAATGAATAATAATCAAGACACAAATTAATTTGAGTTATAACGATGGTTTCACGTATTCTTACCTGTAATTGGTCCTGATGCTGTTCTGTAACTTGCGTCTGCTGTAGATCAGCGTTAATTTGTTGTGATTGTTCTTCAAACCTTCTTTTTCCAACAACAAAAACCTTTACTAGTCCTAAAAAAGTGTTTCAGATTAAATATTTATATCAAATAAATGGCACAATAATAATTAAATAGTCAAATGCCTAAATTAAGAATATTTACACATTCAGTTATCATCAGCTGGCTATGGAGAAATTGATATAAATATTTTTTACAAATTGCTGAAAATCTCTCACCAACCACCACAATAACCAGAAGCCCATTCATCAGTCCCAATATGATGATAATAATCTGACATTGTGCCTGATTCTGATCAGTATACGCAGTCACTGTATGATTGTGACACTCAGTTAGCCCAGTTAGTGGAGTTGTTTCTGTAATAAAAGTGTCCACAGTCTGTTACTGTAAAAAATGCTATTGTTAGTGCAATGGCTGAAAATGTTAATTTCACTGCCTGAAAAAAGGCCAGTTTTACTGTGCGTTCACCATTTCATTATAAGAAAATATTTATGATTTTATGATTGGATCAATAATGCAGTGATTCATATGTTTGTTTTAACTCTAACTGTGCACTGTGCAGTGCGTAGCTTTTTATGTCTTAAACAGCCATGTTGGAAGATGTACCCATGTCCATATTCCAGGATGATAATGCAAAGATTCATCAGGCTCAAAATGTGAAAATGTGAACCATTTTCATGTTTGAACTGACCACCACAAATTCCTGAGCTTAACCTCATTAAAAATCTTTAGGATGTGCTGGAGTCGACTTTACAGAAAGGTTCGACTCCCTCATTGTCAATGCAAGATCTCGGCCAAAAATGTATGCAAATCTTGATGGAAATAAATGTTGTGATGTTGTGCATAACTTTGTCGAAACAATGCCTCAATGAATACACAATGCAATCAAAGCTAAAGGCGTTCCTATGAAATACTAGAGCAACTTTTTTTGAACAGGCAGTGTGAAGTCGACTCCAGCACATCCTAAAGACTTTCATTGGGGTTAAGCTCGGGAATCTGCAGTGGCCAATCTCTCACAGTTTGAGCCTGATGAATCTTGACATTGTCATCTTGAAATATGGACATGTGTACTTTTTTAGACATCGCTGTTTGAAAAATTAAAAAGATATTCACTGTATCAGTTAGGGTTAAAATAATTGTTGCCACACAAATTACATGCCAGAAACATATTAATCACTGCAATCATAATCCAATCCTAGACTCTTCAGTATTTGCTTATTTAAAATATTTGTTGTCCAGGCGTGTATTATGTTACTTATGAATATCATTTATATTATAATTATCTATAGATTATTATATTATTATAAATTTTAATAATTTAAGTAGTTAATAACTAGCATGAATGTAAGCAGTGATCATCAATATGTCTAGCTCACTGAAGGAGCAAATAAACTCACCGGTGAAGTATATTCTGGTGCTGTTGCTGAGTTTTGGAGGTGTGCGTGTGTTCATACAGTAATAAACTCCTAATTCATCAGCAGTCACATTATTTATAACCAGACTATGTTTAAACTGCACTGAATATTTCTTTCTGAATGTATCATTTGTGTAAAATGGTGGTACTGGTTTTGAGAATGATCGTAGAATCACGGTTGGAGGATCTGCTGTTTTCAGTAAAATCCAATAAACCTCATTTTCATCAAGATCACAGTTTATGATCACATTTGATCCCAAATCAGTTAGTAGATCTGCAGCCGTAGCTTGACAACAGATTAATACATCTATAACATAAAAAAAAAATACTATAAAAATAATAACATCAACACTGTGACGCACAACATAAAGCTACTTATAATTTTAATACGTTTACAAAGCATGTAAATATATTCATATCATGTAATAAACTCACATAGCTGAAGCTGAATGATCTTCATGTTGCTGTCGTGATTAAAACAGTTCACTATAAAACCTGGTTCCCTCCACACAACATTTGAGATGAATCTACAGCAACTCTGAAACAAAGGCAGGAAGAAAAAAAAAATCTTCCCACATCAAACAGAGGAAGTCTCTGACCACAAAACCCAATTCCTCATCACCATCATTACTTTCTTTAAGTTAAGCATGTTCGATATTTGGTATATTTCTCAGATCACAACTGAAATTCACTAAAACCATTGCTCAACCTCCACATTATTCAGGACGCTCATGTAGTGTGTGTTTGAAGGCTGGTATCTGGATCCTGATGCTCTTGTCTAGTTTGGTTTTGGTCCTTAGTTGGAATCCAGATGTTTGTGCTTCATGTTTTGTCTTTTATTGTGAGCACATGGTGGGGGTTCTTTGACCCTGTTTCATGTGCTTATGTTTTATTTTGTTTTGTTTTGATGGTTTTTGGTCTTGTTCATTGGCCATATGCTCTTGTCTAGTCTTGTGTGTTTTTGTTGAGCACATGGCTTATGTGCTTCCTTTGGGTAATTGTGTGTCATCAATCTGGCAACTCTATCCAATACTTTGAATTCGGATTTCAGTGCCCTATTCAACAGCTACCTGTCAATATTACATACTGCACCTTTATTTATTTATTTTTATTTTTTTCTGTATCGCATGGCATTGTACTGTAATTTTCGCGCAGATCAGCAAAGGTAAAATAATTAATCTGTCCAGTCTCTGAAATCTATCCCACAAATAGTTGCGAGAGTTAAGAGTTTCTTACTGATCAAGTTTTGGCTGGTTAACATGGTTCAACCCCTTTAACAGCCAACTACTGTTGGCGAGGCGGAAACTCCCCAACAGTAACCTAGTGGCCTACATCAAACAGTGATATACTGTATATATACAAAGAAAACATGAGTGCTATGAATATAAACAATTTTCCTGTTTTATAATGTAATTTTGACTAAATATTGAAATACAGCCAACAACATTGCATAGATGACCAATCAAACAACATTTGGAAAATTATAACAAGCAGAGAAGGCAGAACTGCTAAGCTTGAGTACACATAATAAAAATAGACAGTACATCCTATAGATCCGGGCTGGGTGTCCAAACTATTCTAAAAGTTAATCCTGGGTGTTAATAAGCTGCCATTTCACACTGCACATTCCTAAACCCTGGGTTAAAGTCTTTATTTCCATATTTTCGGTGTGTGTCAATGATTAGACAAACGCAGCATGCAACATCTTTACATAACGGCATTGAGCATCCACACATTTTTCCCCTCAAATGCTGAAATGATTTGCAGTGTTTCTGTAACTTTACATGCCGAAGCATGTAAATATGAAGCACGCGATTGGATGTCTGTTGCCAAGTGTTTAGCTGTTATATTATAACACCACTCTTTTTCACACTGTACAAGGTTGGCACCACAATGCGGGGTTAACACTGCTAAAGCAAGGCTCCAGAGCATGATTTCATAACCCCTGGTAAAAAGTGGTGCTAACCCCGCTTCTCAATTACATGTGTGAAATGTTCCTTTACCCAGGGTTAAAAGAGGTATTTAGAACGACAATAACCTGTGGTTAAGCACAGTGTGAAAAGCCATTATGTGGTCTGCAACAATCTTTAGGTAGGTGGTACATGTCAATGTAACGTCCATATGAATGCAGGACCCAAGCTTTCTCAGCAGATAATTTTGTAGAGCATAACACAGCTTCCACTGGCCTGTCTACTTCCCATAGTGCATCATGCTGCCATCTCTTCCACTGTAAACAATGCACAACATGGCCATCCACTCGATCTAAAAGAAAATGTGATTCATAAGACTAGGCGACCTTCTTCTTTTGCTCTATGGTCCAGTTCTGACGCCGTTGTAGGCTCTTTGAGCGGTGTATAAGGTCGTCATGGGCACTCTGGTTTGCGGCTTGAAAAAGCTCCATACGCAGCAAACTGAGATGCACTGTGAGTTCTGACAGCTTTCTATCATGGCCAGCATTAAGCTTTTCAGCAATTTTCAGGCTTCAACTTGCTAACCAAGACTTGACATTTTGGAGATGCTCTGACCCATTTGTCTAGCAATCACATTTCGCTCAGATCTTTTCACTTGCCCATTTTCCTGCTTCCAACACATGAAATTCAAAAACTGACTGTTCACTTGCTGCAGTTTGAGGATGAGTGATATCCAGGCCGGTGCTTAAAAATTGCATAAATACATCATGCATTTTGTGTTAAAATATAAAAATTGCTAGTATAGAAATATGAGGATAGAAAAAAAATATTATTATACTTTTAAACATTGAAACTAAATTGCCAGAAGGTGTGCAAGCCCCTGGCCTTAATAATTGTTCATTTATTTAAAGGATTATTTTAAACCGCTGATTCATTTGGTCAATGAATTAAGAAATGTATTTCTGTCATGACTACTCTCGGAGGGATTGGCATGGTAATTTACATGACAATGTTAATGTATTTGGTGGAATAGATCTGCTACTCTGCTGCTGCGGCAGAGTAAGTACTGAGACTTGCTACTGCCAATCCATCCACAACATGCTGCTGTGAGCATGTAAGAAATCCTGCTGC
>JADLZN010007963.1:0-44247 GCA_018155175.1 Sinocyclocheilus anophthalmus
CTATTAGTAAAAGTAAACAATTTTGTGCTGTATTCCCTCCTCTAGGCTCTGAGTTCTTGATCCCTGTAAGGGGATTCTTCTGCCAGTTATGTGAGGAGTTTTTTGGTGATCCCATTTGTGCTGAGGCCCATGTTACCTGCTATGCTCACAATGAGAGATACAAGGTACATATCACATATGATATTCATTATGTATTTAATTAGAGTTAGGAAATGCAAATTATATATTTTTTGACCGGATTGTCTCATATGCATTTGATTTTGTCACCAGGCAAAAATGTATGAAAATCCCCTCTATGAACAGAGGAGGAACCTGGACCGTCAGGCTGGCTTAGGGAGCCAAAAAAGTTCAGAGCGCAAACGAAAACGTGAAGACGACGAACAGGATAATATGAAGAAATCCAAGCACAACAAAGGAAAAATGTCAAGTAATGAAGTGGAGACAAAACCACAGTACAGCAAGGAAGAGGAGTATAAGAATATCAAAGAGAATGAGAATAAACTCAAGGAGAAATACAAGAAAGAGGATATAGATAAACAGAAATACAAGGAGGATGATGAGAGAGCCAAAATAAAGAAGGAAGATGATGAGAGAGCTAGGTACAAAAAAGATGATGATGAGCGAAACCGCTTCAGAAAAGAAGAGGAATACACACATAAGTACAGGAAGGAGGAAGGGGAGAGAACAAGGTATGAAGAGGACAGATTTAGAAACAGAGACGATGATGAACACTATCGATATAGAGAAGAGGATGACAGATATAGATTTAGAAAGGATGATGATAGGGGCCGATATGGTAGAGAAGAGGAGAAGCCCAAGTATGGCAGAGAAGAGGATAAGAAATACAAATACACTCGGGAGGCTGAAGAGAAGTCATCAAAGTACAAAGATGAGGAAGGGGGGAAGTGGCCGAAATCAAAGTGGGATGAGGACCAAGAGAGTAATGGGAAATATGAAAAAAAGGAAGATAAAGCTCAGCACCAGAAGGGCAAGGCTGGTTATTCCAAAGATGACAAGGAGAGCATAGGGAAGTCCAATGCTAAAGATGGCAAATCAGAACCAGAGAAGCCCAGCGAACCTCCTAAAGTCTTATGTGGTCCAAGTCCTGCCTTGCTTGCTAAACTTCGCAAGAAGAACGAGGAAGCTGCTTGTCGGCCTGGCTTTGGAAAGTTTGGTCTGAAAAAGCTACAGAAGACAGCACTGGAGAAGGAGGCAGAGAGGATGGCGGCGCAATTCTTACAGGAAGAGGAAGAGAGTATGCCTACTGAAATGGCAGAAAACACGGATGCTGAGCTAGATCCTTTTTCCAAGTCTATAGCTGCTGCAAAATCCATTGCTATCAAATTGTCAGGAAAGGCTGTGCTTCCCCCTTCAGGTGAATGGCTAGCATACAACGAAATAAAAACAAATCCTAATTTACCTCCTCCCCCAGTTCCCATGGTTATTAGGAAGTCTTATACAGGTGTGCAAAATAAACCAACACCATCTGCTGACAAATCTCCTGCACCTGTAACAGGAACTCAGAAGGGCCCAGCGTTGTCAGCAGACCTCATCTCTAAGGCATTTAGTGGAGAAGAGGTGCAATTAAAACAAACAAAGGACACCTCTGTAAAGCCTGTAGATATCTTCAACATACCCGTACCACTTCAGTCTCCCACTGTGGCGCCAAAAATGTTAAATTTCAGCCAGATGAAACCTGTTACTCCCAGTCAGTGTGTTGTTACCCTCGAGTCTGATGTGGCTGCTCCTGGAGTGCCTGAGGAGGAGCAGAAGCTCACTGTAATCCTTCGTCCTCCTCCACAGCTTTCTTTTAACGCCAGAGACCCACCCCCCAAAACTGTAAAGCCAAAGACAACTCTTGCAGCAGGAAAAGCAAAAGATTTGTTTGACATTTTTTACAGTGGCAGTGCCGCAGTTAAAACTTCTGTCAGTGCCGGTGTCGGTGACAAAAAAAACTCTGGATTTGCTCCTCAAGACAGTGGCTCAACCTGCAAAGACTTAAACAATAAATACAAAAATGCTAGTGATGTTTGCCAGAGCAAAGAACCTCTCAAGAACAAGGACTCAAAAGTTCCACTGAGAGAAGAACCTCTCAAGAATGAGGACACAAAAGTTGCTTTGAGTGAAGAACCTCTCAAGTACGAGGAGTCTGAAGTTGCCCTGAGAGAAGAACCTCTCAAGAGTGAGGACTCAAAAGTTGCCTTGAGAGAAGAACCTCTCAAGAACGAGGACTCAAAAGTTCCACTGAGAGAAGAACCTCTCAAGAATGAGGACACAAAAGTTGCCTTGAGAGAGGAACCTCTTAAGTACGAGGACTCAGAAGTTGCCCAAAAAGAAGAACCCCCCAAGAACGAGGAATCAAATGTTGCCCAGACAGAAGAATTCCCCAAGAATGAGGACTCAGAAATTGGCCAGAGTAAAGAACCCCCCAAGAATGAGGACACAAATGTTGCCCAGAGAGAAGAATCTCCAAAGAACGAAAACTCAGAAGTTGCCCAGACAAAAGAACCCCCCAAGAATGAGGACACAAATGTTGCCCAGAGAGAAGAATCTCCAAAGAACGAAAACTCAGAAGTTGCCCAGACAGAAGAACCCCCCAAGAATGAGGACTCAAATATTGCCCAGAGAGAAGAATCTCCCAAGAACATAGACTCAGAAATTGCCCAGAGTGAAGAACCCCCCAAAATTGAGGACTCAGATCTTGCTCAGAGAGGAGAATCTCCCAAGAACGAAGACTCAGAAGTTGCCCAGACAGAAGAACCCCCCAAGAATGAGGACTCAAATGTTGCCCAGAGAGAAGAATCTCCCAAGAACGAAGACTCAGAAGTTGCCCAGACAGAAGAACCCCCCAAGAATGAGGACTCAGAATTTGAACAAGCCTTTGAGGATGCCATCTTAAAACCTGACCTTCAAAATGAAGATAATGCAAAAGAGGAAGATTTTGACGATCAACAAGTTCTTAAATCTATTGAAATCTCTGTGGGGGATATAACTGTGATGGAAGTAGATAGTCAGGACACAATGCAGACAAATAATGAAGAGGAAAACCCTCTGGAATCTGAGGAACCCATGTCATTCTCCCCGCTTCCTGGTTCTTTCACTGAGCAACTGAACTTGGACACATTTGAATTCAATTTTGAGCCTTTGTAAAGGAACTTTCAAGAGTAGGTTTAGGGATGTACATGTTACCTCTGAATGTAAATAAGTGATTTTGAAGTATTCTTTGTATTTGCTTTATCCAGTTAGAATGTTTCATGTCTATTCTTAACCTTTTGGCAGGTAATGCCAGTGAAAACGTGGACTGAAAAGCATTCATTCTGAAGTGGGTGCTGGGGAAGGAATCCCTCTAAGAAAATGAGAACTTTCATCTAGTAATGAATCCTTAATATGTGTAAACGTTTCGCTATCTTATCAAAAGCACCTGGTGTTGAGCTACTTGTTTCCTTATTTTTTTCCAGCAGAAACCATTCCTTTTCCCCAAAGGTAACGTAAAACATATAATGAATATGATGTGTATCAAACATTTAAGTCTGTAAAACTATTTGCTCTGTTCGTTCCATTTAAATAAATTAAGATATTTTAATGCAGGAGCCAGAAAGATCCAGGCTCAGAGAAGAGAAATGGTGTGGAGTTCATGCTTCAAGGACATATGCATTCACAACTCTGGCCAGAAAATATCAGGCTTGGCTTCCGTAGTTTTTATTACACTGTACTCCGTATTGATTGCTTTTCTTTCCAGTTTACATTTTTTTAAGGAATTAATGTTGTGTTATAATTTTCACATTGCTACCATGCTACTTCAGCATCTACAGATAGTTGGTGTAATTGCACATGTTCTGTGCTAGCTCAAATAAATCACAGCAACCCTTTCTGTCTTTGCCTCTTACTGATATGCTTTTTACTGCTGGTATTAGACTTGTGCATTCTTTTTTTTTAAACGTTTTGCACACATTGGGCCTCATTCATAAAAACGGGTGCAGAATGGATTTCTTTGTAAATCGTTCATAAAACTTTTTTATTAGGTACTTTGCCACACTGAGTGAAGCGGTTTGCGTGAGCATGGTTTTATGAACGTTATATACAAATCCATTATGTTGGTGTTTCATGAATGAGGCCCATTGCACTGTGTACATATTTGCATGGACATCAAACATGAATCTTGGTATAATTGCTAGTTTTAATTACAAATTTAAAGCCAATATGCTGTAACCGCTTTTAGTAAACATCTTCAACATGACATTACTGAACTTGTATTATTTTTACTTGTAGCTGTGCATTATTTACATACAAGTAGTTTTCTATATATGCATGAATCCTGAAAGAAATCAAACCTTAAGATTATTAGTGTATTTAGGAATTCCACTGTTTAGACAGATATGTCTTTAGAAGATATGATTGGTTGGTTTACATTGTGTTTTAATGACGGCCATATTACAGCTGGCATCTGCATCCTGGGAGGAACTAAAACACATCTTAAAAAATGATTCTGCTGCTTACCATGGAGGGTAAGTGTTTTTGCCTTGACTGGTTTTGGTAATTTATTTATGAATTAATCAATATAATGCATGCACATTGGAGGAACTTACTCTACTAGTAAGTTTTAAAAATAGCATAGTTCACCCCAACATGATTATTTTACTCCCCCCTCATGTACAATGCTGAATCACTGAACTTATGCAGAATACAAAAGATGATATTTTGAAGAAAAAAAAAGTCTCTCTTTTTTCCCGTCCCCATACAATTACAGTCCATGGACTCAATCTTTCAAAATCTCTTATTTTGTGTTTGTCAGAATTGTCCAGCCATACAGGTTTGGAAAGACGACAGAGTAAATAATGACTTTATTTTCTATTTGGCCGTGAACTATCCTTTTATCACCGTAGTTATTCACTAGGGAGTTTCTTAAAAATTGTAATATTTGAAATCCGAAGTTAGTGATAGGCTACTGAAGATTATATTTTATGCATTTTAAATAAAATCTTATGAATGCAATCATGTTTGTTATTCTTCTTTTGGCAGTTTGAATCGAAAGGCGAATGTATAGTGTGTCCAAATGGTTTTGAGAACAATACACCAATAGATGGCAGTAGATGTTTTGGTCTTTTTTGATGGAATCTAGAAAATATACAAAATATTATTTTGAATTTAAAATATAGATTTGTATAATTGTATTGTAAATACCATTTGATGTCTAAATATAAAACGATGAATATGAGTTTTAGATGTGTACAAAAATAAGGATGATGTGTAAGACTAACTGTAAGCTAATATATTTAGCTATATATTTTTTTTTTAAGAAGACCCACATTTGGTGATTTTTTATTATTTTTAACCATGTATTTAAAAGAAAATTGCAGTGGAACAACCTCAATGCAGTACGTTTTTTTAATGACTATCATAATGAATAATACCCTTAATACATTGAATATAGTACAATCTATCTGATGACACAATTATTCTGAAGCTGGGCCACAAATGACCTCGACTGCATCAATACTCACAAATACAATTATATAAGGGGTCCAGCTCTTTTGCTTTATACAACCAAAATCTCCTCTGGATGAGCCTGTTTTGACATGTTAACGGTCAGTGTCACCAACACAAGTCTCCCTCCCGCAATCGATTGCTCTTTTTGACAATCTGCACCTCCACTTGAGATAGAAAAGCCGTCAACAACAGCTGTAGACCCCTTCCTCGTCGCAGCCAGGACCCCGTTTAGAAAACACACCGTCTGGTTCGAAAAGCGGCCAATAGAAAAATTCCGCTGTGCTGTTGCTAGGTCGTTTCGAGCCTTGCCGACCAATCAGATTGTTGCTGGTGAAGGGAGGGCGCGGGGAGCTGGAGGTAACTGTGCGCGAGAGCCCGAGTGAGTGCGAGGGAAGCCTTATCACGGAGGCACGGCGAAAGACAACATTTGGAAAAAAATGCCGAATAAAACAAAAAAAGAGAAGGTAAAGTACAGATTACAATCATAACACATGTCGAATTAATGTGCCCGAGCATTCAGGTTGTAAAACTATTATTCTGCAGTATTCGCTGGCGTTGTTTTTTTTGTAAGTGAAGGCCGCGCTAGCCGCTAGCCCGCTAAGGGCGCATTTTTGCTTGTATGTCTCAAGTCGAAAATACTGACAGTTATATGTTCACAAGATTTGTAAAATAACGACAACGCGTTTTCTTTAGCTCAGCGTGACGCGTGTTTGAAATATGAGTCTTTTATGTTTGAGAGCATGCTCTTCGATAGCTGTTTTACCCGGTGTTTGTTTTCTACATCAGTTTTCTATGGCGAGATTATGATCGGCTGTTACTATGTGAATAGAGGCGTGTTAGTTGACAGATTGCAGCATAAGCTGGACACGCAAACATGTTCCCCTGTCCCTGCATGAGTCAATGTTTCAGTGGACAAGCCGTGGGCATCGTTATGTAAACGCTCGATATATAAGTGGACAAGTTTGTCACTATGAATATGATGCTGGACGGTGTGAACTCGAATCATTTATCATTCCCAGAAAGCAGTCAATGTTTTGTGTGTGTGTGTCATTGCCTGATTCAAAATCTAGTTGCAATTGGGCTGCTGGTGGCCACCACCTGTCATACCAGTCCTGCAGCATGGCCTGCCCATGATTGGACTTGTATGCAGACCATCCCCAAGAAAAAAAGGCTGTTTTAAAAGTGATCAAAATAATAGGAGCCTCCTTTGATTTATGACTCGGAAGTTCATTTATTGGTTCTTTTGTGGTCATTACAGGAACCAACCAAATCTGCAAAAAGCAGTAAAAACAGTAATGCCGGTGGCGGAAAGGATGCTGGAACTGAGAATTCAGAAGAGGTAAAGATGACCGTTTTTAAAAACATATCTCATACTGTGTTTGACCGCAGGGCTGCCTAGTGCACTTGGCACAAATAGTTGCTTGCTAAGTGTTGTAGCTGGGCTTTTTCTTTCCTCAGGGCACAAGAAGGCTGAAATTCAATTGCAGAGCCTTTTTGCGAGGCAGCGTTCATTATGCATAGTCATATATGAAGTAATCACTGCACTTCCTGTTGATTTGCTTGTCTTTTTGCAGCTCGGATGATATTTATTCTGTATGTTGTATACAGTTTACTTTTTACAGTTTAGCTTGTCAAACTCAGAAGTCTGAAGTGTATCATGCTGAGGATGGTTAAAGCTCTTGATATCTACCTTGCTTCCAGAAAACCCTCATTTCTATTTCTGCTTTATTAAATAGCCAAGAATGAAGTGGCTCTTAAAGCTGTCCTTTATTCTTCTACGTAAAGCAATGCAAATCCTCTCTCAAAATGAGCCTAGACTGTAGGTTTGTCTGTGTGTGTGTGTGTGTTATTAAATCAAATAGCAGTAGCTTAAAATATATTTTGCTGTCTTCCAAGTCGTGATTCATTTTGTGACAGGAGTACGGATCAGGTAAATTGCTAGATACTGTATTGCTTCAACTGCACACTGCACAAAAAGTTGCCCAATCCATCACAGTTGCTCCAAATATGCTGTCTTTATCCATTTTTATTAAATTTTTTGAGTTGTTTAATAGGTTAGTAGAATTTTTATTCATTAAATTATATAAATATGGTGTTTGTACTAATATTTCTACATGATTTGTCTGCATGTTCATAAAAAGAAGTCTACAAAGTATTTAACTGTTTAGTTAATGTGTAGATTTCAGGTGAATAGACTGCATACATACTATGTTTACTACTGTTTACTACTACCTTTTGCATTGCTCTGTTTTTTGAATGGTTGCTGTGGGAAACGCATCCAGTCAGACTTGTTTTTTAGACCCTGGTAAAAAAATGTTCAGTGCGATAAAGGAAAAGTGCACTACATTTTTTTGTTGTTTTCTTCTTGCGTCAGTAGTGATTTGCTAGATAATGAAATTTGTATGCATTTATGTATTGACTTGTATCCCTGTAAGTGTGCAGTTTTACTGACATAATAGCTTGTCTCCGTAAACCAAGTTGGGACTGAAATATCTCCGTGTTCATCAAAGTGATACTGACGGCTGGAATCAGCGGGCAGAGAGTGTGACGTAGCAGCGGGTGAAGTTTATTGATTTGGTCTATTTTAAGTCGGGCTCAGCCATGCAACCCCTGTGACTGAGGCCAGCTTTGCAATGCTATGGGCAGGCCTCAACATGTGTTTCAAAGCGCCAGTCTGTTCACACATACATACCATTTGTTGCATGGACAGTGTCGCTTTTTTCTTCATTAAAAACCTTCAGTACATAAAAGATTTTCACACGAGGGCACTCATAGTCTTTTTGGAAACGTCACATGCTTACATGTTGCTCATTTAGCAATTTCTACTACTATTTGAACTGCTTCAGCTATGGCGCTAGTCATGGATTGTGGTTTAGCATTGATTCTGTGTTTCTATAAACCAGAGATCAGCTTTGTTTTTATTCAATGTGCTTCTAAAGCCAGGTGCACACTGTTTATTTTTTTTGCCTCAATTTTGCTGCTTGAGAGTCGAGACTAATTTCAGGGATCGTGAAACATTTATTTTGTCGTAGGGCAAAATTGGCAGTCTTGGATAGCTTAGTGTGACATTCTCACTGGCGGCCGATTAATTGCCTTTGCAATTAATCTCAGCCTCACACGAAGCTCAGACAGAGCCAGAAATATTGTATTAGCGGAGATGTATATCGCCATAATAGATGGTGGTTGTTGCATAATCTGCCTTGGCTTTTACACACTGTGGTCATATCGTACAATTTGACAAAAGGACAGAAATTTTGCATGATTTTGTTTTGGGCACAGTTGTAATACTGTATTTTTCATCTATGGTTGAAACGGTTTCTGTGACGCTTGACTTATATGGAAGACACATTTATTTGATAGTGTAGCTCAGGCTACTCATGAATGTTTAATGTGGGCTGAATCTAGATATGGTAATAAGGAGGTATGTAGGTTAGGTTAGTTGTGGACTTCAACTCCCATGGGTTAGGGAGGCAGTTTGCTTTCAGATTGTTGACTGATGTGATGCGTTGCTTTGTTACAACAGTTTTCAGTGGATGCATGGGTTTTATACAATGTTTTGGCATTGGCTAAAACTTAAACTTTTGTTCAATATGAGCCGTTTATGCTCGCTTGAAAATTAGAGTTAAATGTGATATAAAGCCAAAATAAAGGGACAGTTCACCCAAAAATGTAAATCACCTCATGATTTACTCACCCTCAAGTCATTATAGGTGTATATGACTTTCTTCTTTCAGCCAAATCCATTCGGAGTTATATTAAAAATAGTCTTTGATCTTTCAAGCCGTTTAATGGCACTCAGCGGGTGTTGCAGTGCATCAGTCCAAAAGAAGTGAAATAAAAAGCACTGGATGCTTTCAGTTTCGAATTCGCGATCTTGTTGTCACGGTTTTGCTTAAATACACCTTTCATTTTTTAAGACTAAAACAAAAGATGGATTCATTGTTATTCTTAAATAAAAAGCACAACAACAATAAAACAGCAAGATACAATGACAAACAAGCTTACAAAACATTTATTAACAAAAACAAATAAGACGAGGCATGGCACACAACACATGCTGTATTATATACCGACTAATAAATTACAGAACGTTAGCAAACACTGAGGAATCAAATAAAAAAAAAAAAGAGAGCCTCCATAGCATAAAGTGAGGTAAACAGCAAAAATAAAAAGAAAAGTAACATAACTGTGACAGTTGCCCCCCCACCACCACAAGAATACGAAGATGTTCCTTCTTGTTTAAGAGTGGTCTTATACTTGATTTGCTGAAAACCATCCATGGTTTTCTCAAATGCGTGTAATTTTGAGGCGCGCACCTTCGCGCTCGTGCTGTGTGACGAGTATATCCTTAAGCGCTGTTCGTTATGCTTCAGATTCGTTTGCCGGTTCAGGGATCGTCCGCTGAACCTTTCTTTTTTACTTAAAAAATTTAGGAGCACCTTCTAAACAATTATCCAAAATTTTATCAAAAAGTAGCCTTCCCATTACGAGGTGATATTTGACTCATCTAACTTTATTAAAAGTATGTAATCTTTTGTCAAATTCTTTAAAAAAATTTATTTTGTAAGCTTTTTAAAAAATGTTATTAAAACGACAGAATAAGAACAAGTATAATAAGAAGAATAAGTTACCAATCAAAAGAAATCAATATTAACAAAATTAATTTATAGCGGTGGCACAGAAGAACACAAAAAGTGGCTTGGTGTACTTTCAGACATTTAATGAGGCTCAGAAGTGGAATGAGTGCAATTAAATCCATAAATTCATGATGATATTAACGTTTTAAATATAAAATTTTGAATACATAAATATTAAATGATTTAAATAAAGGGGTCATATGATGCTTTTTAAAAAAATCATTATTTTGTGTATTTGGTGTAAAAGAATATGTTGACATGCTTTAATGTTAAAAAAAACATTATTTTTCAAATACTTTACATTATTGTAGTTCCTCTATGCCCGCCTCTCTCAAACGCTTCGTTTTTCTACAAAGTCCCTCCTTCCGAAAAGCGCAGTCTACTCTGATTGGCCAGCTGACCCAGTGCAATGTGATTGGCCGAACACCGCAAGCACTCGTCGGAACTGTAACTCCCCTTACCATAATCGCGTGACAGACACAGTGATGAAGCAGGTATGTGTTTGCAGTACACAAGCCAAGGTTAGACAGCTAAACTCCAACTTGATGTGAGCTGTCTCTCTTCACACGCGCGCCCGCCACAACACACACACAAAACACACACACACGATGTGAAAAAATCCGCATTTGACCAGTCCAATAGCAAAGATTAAACTAATAACAAAAACAGTAGTGATTCAGAAGCGGCAGATTGTCATAGCAAAGTCAGATTTACCTCCTCTCCTAGGTTCACGAAACTTTCGTCCATAAAATGCATTGCTGTTCTTAAAGATTCCTAAATGCATCTACTTTCAGTAGTGATTTTGCTTTCGCCTAGAAACACTCAGTGTCTCCCTGACATGCTGCTTCATCACTAACTGCGGTTACTGAAACCCCGCCTTCTTTTTTGCGTGCACATTTGGGCGGCATATGCTAATATTTCCACAAGTGGGTAGATATGTGGGGGCGTGTTGGCAGAGTCTTAACTTTGATAAAGAATCTCTCTTTGGTTGAGACTTTAGTCTTTGCAATTTCAAGGATCTTATCTATGCACAATCAGCTTGTAACACTCCAAAGAGAAAGTAAAAATTTAAATCACATCATATGACCACTTTAAATAACTGACAAGATACTTTTAAAATGAAAACCAACTGCCAGCAGGTGCAGCAGGTAAAGTCACTGAGTTTTTATTATGATCATCATTCAATTGATTCATTCGAACGCGCTGATTTCATTCAAGAATAATAAGTGACAGTATTTATGAATGGGTAAGCCTGAATCCTGAACTCACTAGATTGTTTAAAAAAAACCGTTCATTTGAAACACGCGTGTTTGAATGGAGTGCGCAGCGGCTCGCTGTTCTTGTTTGTATCTAATTTTCGACGACGCAATAGAGCAAAATCAGGCAATATTGTTATAGTCAGACAATGTAAGTCACTTTATATTAACTTCTTGTTTATTTAATTGTATTGGATTAAATCAGTATCACATTTACAAACTCCTTTAAAAATCATTAAAAGCTGTCAATCATCTTAGTTCATCGCGAGCTCACATTTATAATCAACGAAGCTCTACACTGAGCAATGAATCTCTTATTTACACCCCGTCAACACTTTATTTGTTATAATGAGAAGATACGTCTGTGATACATTACTCAACACTGCAAAAACACATAGAAACATTTGAAGCTCCCCTCAGCGATCACAAGTATGATGATGATCGGGTCAGTCGCACTGGTGCTCCTAAAAAAGTTTTCATAGTCGTACGCAGTAGTTTTCAATCGCAAATGCAACTGAAATGGTCGCACTGTAGAGCTGCGTTTTGTGTTTTCATAGCACAGAATTGCAGTTACATTAACAATGTAAGTTTACAGGAAGTTTACAGAATCATCTTCCTTCTTGCTGCAGGCTGTCAGTCATTCTACGCTCAGTATTCAAAGCACGTCACGTAGTTAGACAGTCAGCACGGTAAACCTCTCGCTCATATAAATGATACCAGAATGAATCGGTCTGATCTTGGCCGAAGAAATCCCCTTATTCAGCACTGTGTAGGTGATCTGAGCAAACTCCTCATTTCATTAATTTAAGGCCTTATAATGTGTTACGTATCATTGTATTTCATTATGACTCGATCATTTGAAACATTTACGTAAAATTAATAGTGTTATTCTAGCGTAGCTAACTACGAAACCACCATTGCCTGTGAAGTGAATGTGATGTTTTGATTAATGAATGAATTTGTACGGGACATGCACGAGTTTCCCATGCATGCTCACAGCAGCGCAAGTCTGCTCCACCTGCACCTGTTGAGAGCTTGCATTGGTCTCCTAGCAACAAGTGACCCCGGAAGTGTGAGCAGACTCTTCCGGTTAATCTGACAACAGCATTCACTTCACAGACCTGTGTGTCAACAAAGAATTGCGTGTAACTAACGCTAACTCTTAAGCTAAGCCCTTTACTTCAACAGCTAGCTGTTAGCATCTGACTAACACTTAGATAGGAGTGTAAAGTGTAACTTTCTAACCACACCTCTCTCTCCTCTTCATCTCCTCTATCTCTTTATTTTTGTTTTGACTTTATTCTACCTCTTTTTAATTTTATTGCATTTATTTACATTTGTTTAGCACAAATGTACCAATTCAGCGAAATTGATTTGTATTAAATTTGAGATTTAATTAAATCAAATTTTTATTTATTTTTTATTTTATTCCATTTTATTTTTATTTTTGTTTATTTACTTTCCCCTTTTAATTTCCTACAGCTCTTAGGACCCCTTTTTTTATTTTATTTATTTAATTTTTTTTGTTGTGTTTTTACTTTTACCTTATTTTATTTATTTCACCATCACCATCTTCGCTTTATGTATAGGATTACAGTAGTTCTAGCAACTGTCGTTTCCTTAACGAGTTATACAGGTTATTAGTAGCATAATCCCTGTTTCCTCTCTACTTCTCCTCACGCCTCAGTGCCAGGCCTAATACGTTGAAGGGCAGCTACCATTGCAACACAATGTAGGCTAACATAAAACTAGAAACAATTCCCACTGTTTATTTTCCTTTTGACGAGGTATTTGGTGGGTCCTGCTAGTTTAGCTAACAGCCTAACCCTAGGGTTATGAAGTCTATTGCAGCATCACACACAAGTGAAACCTGCTTAGCCATATCTCTTAGAAACAAAACTAAAATACGTAAAAATTTCCTTTTTTTTTGAGTTCATCTATTTTATTTCAGTTTCGTCACAGTGACCAAACCCATGAACCATCAGTAATATAGCCCGGTCATCAGCTGACCCCTACAGCCCCCTCAACAAAGTTACTCAAACTATCCCTTTGTGTTCACGAACACAAAAAAATAGCACCCTACCTCACTAGCTGCCTACCACCAGCTATTCATACCTTACACGGCCAACACAGCCGTTCCCCATAGAGATAGCTTAACACCTCTTTACGTACCTGCATTTGCCTTGTGCCTCTCTCTCTGGTGTTCCCACAAGTGTGCCAGTATGTCGCAGACATTCCACAGACATCCAGCCCTGGCAGCTCACCAGGACCACCTGGACACTCAGTAGAGCACTGTAATGGACATCATTCAGCTCAAAGCAGCCAACGACCTGCCATGGCAAAGAAAGGAACAGCGAGACTGCGACATAAGCGAACACTTGACCAGCATCATCCTCTCCTCGGCCCAAACCCTCAAGGGCCTCAGACAGGAGTTAAATGAGCTGAAACTGCAAGTCACAGAATTCTGCAGAGAAACTGACACCTGCTCAACGAGAGAAAACACAGAACAGATGCAAGGAACCTTACATAATGCTGCAACAGAAGGAAATCACCAGTCTTCAGGAGGCTCTAACAGCTGCTAGACACCAAGCGCCGCTGGAAAAAAGCCATCAGACAGGACTTGAAAAGAGAACTGTTTCACACAAAGTCACTCTTAAAAACAACATATGTGGAACTAAATGAGAGAGACACCACATCTTAGGCCTTACAAGGCCACCTGCATACAGACAGAGCTGAGGTCCAAACCCTGACTCAGCAATTAGAAAGGAGCTTGACTTGGTTCAGAAAGAATTCAAACAGTCCTACCGACTGCGCATAGAATTAAGCAAAAGACAGCCGGCTGAATATCGGTCGCCAGCAGTGCAAGCCCTCCACGCCTGTGCACAGCTACGAAAGGGGGGAAAGGGAGCCAAAGCCTTCTGCTTGACACTTCACAAGTCAGCTCCCTGAAAACCTCTGCAGCTGCAACAAAAAAAAAAAAAAAATTTTCAGGCGAACCGAAGCAACGCAACGAGGTGAATTCAGTGTCACAAATGAACTGAAATATGCTTGCAGACCACAGGGCGAACAGATAGGGAAAACACGAAACAGAACTTCCCTGGCCAGCAGGCCCACCCCCTCAGCCAAGAGTATGAACCTGCGAGGGGGGGGGCGAGAGCCACGGTTCACACGTCACCAACCAGCAGCCAAAAGGGGGTGGGGCAGGGACCTTTCCAAAGGATCACTGCAGACACACACACCGTATGACCCCACAGACCCCAACGAGCTGGACAGAGACAACACATCTGGCAACCTAAATCCTCTCAGACCCAGAGTCTGAACACGGACTGATCGCTGCCCAGACACCAAGCAGGGCCGGCGTGAAAACTCCCCATGCTTACTACCACAGACTTTGACAAACTTACTCCAAAGCTCACAATTACCCTGGGATGGCGGAGGACACCAGCTGCAAGAAGGCACCTAGGCATTAGGGCCTGCCGCACAATGCCTAATCAACAGCTGCGTAACCTGACACAGAAGGCCTTTAACAAGCACAAGGCCTCCACTAAAGGTGTTTGTCAAACCCCACTGAGTCTGAACTTCACAACTCAGAATCCAAAGCGGGCACCAGAAGGCACCCAGCATTGCCACAATGCAAAACCCTTCTACAGAAAGCCCCTAGCCAGAAGAGGACAGAGCCATCACCATGGCACAGACCCAAGTTCCAGACCAACCACTGGGAAAAGGCGTCCTCATCCTGCAAACACCACGGTATGTCCAACAGCAGTCCACCACAACATCCTCCTCCACACAACGGAGGCTACACAAGGACAGCTGGACACGCCTACTTCTGGGTTACAGGAGCTGCTGACACTCGCAAAAGAGCTCCTTGAACAAAACTCAACTAAGGAGTACTGAGAAGGACAAACCTCTGACTCCTTGCCTGCTGCAACACAGCATCAGGCCCCTCCAAGGAAGGAGCATCCCTTGAAACCGGTCGACACCCCAGAAGCAGCCAGAAAACGTTGGATTGAGCAACGGGCCCACAAGCCCAACAGCGAAAGCTCTACCAACACAACTCAAGCAAGCTCAAGTCGGTGCCGCCACAAGAGCCAAGCGACACCGCAAACATCAGATTTCTAGTGACGTTCGGGCAGAACAGAGAGCTAACAACCACCTGCTGCTCTCCTGCCATCATCACTAGGTCAGTCTGAAACTCTCTGCACGCTACAAAATCTCCATAACAATTACCTGCAATCCCTGGAACCACCTGCACTCTCACCAGTGAGAGTCTAACCCGGCTGTTCCACATCGTGGGTACCACAGATAGCCTACTGGCTAACAGCATCAACAAAAACATCCTACCCGGACTAACTCACTTCAGGATGACAGGTGACACAGCCTCGACACCTGCTGCATAAGCTCGAGGACCCACACCTTGCTACAGGCTACATCACCACAGCACACCACCAGGACAGCATCCAACACGGCACCAACAGCCAAACACCACCACTGGCTCCCAGCCGTGAGTGCAAGGTGTGTGTTCGATTGTTCTGCACCATTGACATCGCTCGTTGTTGTCTATTCTCCGGACAACAACGCTCGAAAGGGGGGAATATGTAGCGTCTCGACCAATCTGAAACACTAATTTTAATTTGATTTAACAAATCAATTAATCATTAGATTAACAAATCGTCACAGTCCCCTCATCCAATAAACTGGATGCCAGGATGTCTGCTGAACACCATCCCCCACCTTGATCACCATGACAACTAATCATGATATCACTGGTTTTATGGCCTAAAAGGAATGTAGGGGAGAAACTCCCTCATTTTACTCATGAGAAAGACACACAATGCCCAGAGAAATGGACTGTTCTCTAATTAATTCATAGGAAAACCTTTCTTTGATTGAATACCCATATCCTTTGGTCATTGTGTATACCATTACTGTCTTGTATATTGTCTGTTGTAGTGTATGCATGTTATCACAGACCACTAGTTAATATAACCTCACCCATTTCATGTCTAGTATCTATGAATTCCCTTCTTATGATCGAAACAAGTGTGTATATTATATGTTGATACTTATGCAACATATTAGTGTTCTAAGAATTTTTAGTAGTTTTTGCGTCAACACCCAATTGAATTACATATGCAAAATACCATGCGT
Source organism: Sinocyclocheilus anophthalmus (assembly GCA_018155175.1). Taxonomy (NCBI): domain Eukaryota; kingdom Metazoa; phylum Chordata; class Actinopteri; order Cypriniformes; family Cyprinidae; genus Sinocyclocheilus; species Sinocyclocheilus anophthalmus. The sequence goes on from JADLZN010007963.1 coordinate 16,532, forward strand.
ACAGACAAAGAGTCATAAAAATCCCAGTATTTCCAACCTCCCGCTTGGGATTTCAGCCTTCCTCATTGGACGAACCCATCTTGAGAGGCGTGAATCTCTGCAGGCTTTAAAAGGCCACACTCCATGTGACCCGCCCCAGTCGGTGGTTCAGTCAGATGCTAAGATGAAGATGTGAGAAAAAGCTCCAGGTTACCAAAGCTCGTGCCAGGCTCCGGCTTAGTCCTTTTCATTCATCAAGTGATTATGACTCAAACTAGCTCTTTCTCATCAACCAACTTCAGCAAGATCTTGGGGCCTTAAAGATTGCATCAGGAATCTTTTTCAGACATACGCAAGTATCAAACTTAGTCGATTTAATTGATGCATTAAGTATCAGTTACACCTTTTTACAAGGTTTGTTTGAAATAAGAATCTGACGTTTTCCCTCAGGTTTTTAGATCTGCTGAATATGCAAAATGGTTTCATAAATGTCATTCCTTATGTCTCTTCTTTAGTGCTAAACTTAACCCTTTCCTATACCAACTGTATGTGTGGGTGTGTGTATGTGTATGTTAGACCGGCTTAAGTGTTTATGTAGTATGTTGGACCAGTTTACGTGTTTATGTAGTTAATAAAACTTACTTGTATCACACTTGACGTAGTTCATTGTTTCATAACTGGAGTCACTTAATCATGCAAATTTATGCTACAAGCTCTTTGTAGAACTGTACAGTAAGAAAGTTATTTCCCTTAAACCAGGAAATTAACGTTCTTAGAATAGACAAGACGGTTGACCCTGAGTGGTCAGCTAAATAACTACAGCGGATCTAAAATATTCATAAATAATTATAACTAGTTATGATTAATTATTCATATTTCCCATGAGCTGATTCGCTACACACACATTAGTGAACTTTAAACTCTGGACTCTTCACAACCGGAAGAGTCTCAGCTGTATCATAGCTTCCCCAAAACAATAGGGAAAAACATTCCCACCTTTTCAGGAGAATGCAGGACAAAAATTGTGTAAGGCTTGAAATAACAAAGATATTGTACATTTTGGAATGAGCTCTAAAGGGCCGTATGTGTGACTGCCAAAACTTCTGAAATAATTTACTGTGCTTGTCAGACAAAACCATAAAACGACTTGTTCCTTCCTAACTTTTAAGGACTTGCATTTTAAAAAAAAACACACACACATTACACACGCACTTACACACATACCCAACACACACAAAACCTACACAAACCACTCTCACACACTTACACACGCCTCTCACAACACACACACACGTCCACACGCACACACACACACACACACACTCACACACGCACTCTCACACACACACACACACGCACTCTCACACACACACACACACACTTACCACAGCGCGATCCAACAACACACACACAACACTTACACAACCTCTCACACCACACAAACACGTACACACGCACTTCACACACACCCGCACCCACCAGTCTATAAATTGTAGGATTATATGACACATCAGATAACGGTTAAGTTTTAAGGGGTATATGATGCTTTTTTAAAGAGGCATTATTGGTTGTAACAGAATAGGTTGACATGCTTTAATGTTCAAAAAACACATTATTTTTCAAATACTGTACATTATTGTAGGTCATCTATGCCCCGCCTCTCTCAAACGCTTCGTTTACTACAAAGCCCCTCCTTCCGACAAGCGCCGTCTGCTCTGATTGGCAGCTGACCAGGTGCATTGTGATTGGCCGAACACCGCAAGCACTCTAGGAAAGGTAACACCATCCCCCCACCCCCCCCCTTACCATAATCACGAGCTCATCTTTCAAAATAAATGTAAAGACAGTGAATAATGTCATTAGTTTTACCATCAGTTCAGGCCCGAAAGGGCGCGCATACACCACACCACCACACACCACACACACACACACACACACACCGATGGCACAAAACTCGCCATTTGAACAATCAATAGCAAATACTTAAAATAATAACAGAACAGTAGCTGATTCAGAAGCACCAGATTGTCATAGCAAAGTCAGAATAACATCTCTCCTAGGTTCACGAAACGGTCGTCCATAAATGCATTGCTGTTCTGTTGTAAGTAATCTTTAAAGATTCCTAAATGCATCTACTTCGGAAGGCCAAATAAAGTGCTTTTGCTTTCGCCTCGAAAAACACACAGCATCTCCCTGACATCAGTGTTTCCCCTAGGTTTACGGCTTTTGGGGGGGGCTTGTTGTTTCTTTTGTTGAAAAAAAAAATCAGTTTTTTTAATGGTTAAATTACATTTTATTAATCAAAAAGCATGTCTAATTAATTAAAATCATGAAACTTAAAACAATTTAACATCAATTTATTAAAAAAGTTTAACAACAATTACATGTTTAGAGCCCTATGAAATGTTTTATTTTCTTTAACCATATGTTTTATTGTTACCAAATTCTGTTTTAGCAGGTCTAATTTGAAAGCATTAAACAAGTTTCATTTATTCTTACAATAGCATTATGATTTTTTGCTCAGAAATTCTGTGTTGTGTATTTACATTTTGTTTTAAGGCATAAAACATTCATTTAATCTATCTTTTAAGTAATGAAAATTAAACAAATAAAATTTTTTGGAAAATAAAGGTCATTTAATATTACAATTAAAACATTGAAGAAATATTATTCCTTAAAAATAAGGTTTTAATAATTTAAGTAGTAGCAGTCTGTTATGTACATTCTACTCAACAATAGTAATATATTTCTGCTACAATGCCTTCAAGTGAAACCAAACACCATTTTTTTGTTAATTTTTTTTTTTGGGGGGACGGGTTGCCGTGTATACCTTTACATTTCTGTGTGTGTATGATACGAGGATAGATTTACTCAAATGAAACGGTAAAATGCTGATGAAGTGACTCTCAGAGCAGTTTCGGAGATGTTATTCAGTAATTTTTTTTTTAAATGTCCTCAGTAGTGAGACGGCAGAGGAATACCACCGAAGCGTCCCGAGCGTTTCAGTACAATACTACACAAAACAGCCGTCTGCGCCACATTCATTAACAAGAGTACTGCAGAAGTCATATTTAAATAGAATCGTTGCGCTTAAATATTTACAACTACTAGTGGGGTGGGGCTACTTTGGTTTGCTTGTTGTGTGTTGTGTGTGTGTGTGTGTGTGTCGTCGCGCGCATCGGGGCGGAACCCGCTGTGCGTGATACAGAGAGCGCGACCATAACGTAGAGACTGAAATGACATGCCGTCGTGTAAATAAGATAAATAACAAGGATAAATTTAGTTTGCTTAATGAAAGAACAAGGTATAGACATGTTCTATAAGAAAGGTAACTTTAAATGACTTCTGTTGTGATCTGGCGCTATAGAGAAAATATAATAAAATAAAATTAACTTGACCTTCAAGGGGGCGGGGGGTGCCGTTGGGGGGGGCGGGGCGTCCCCCACGAAAAATAAGGCAGGGAAACAATGGACATGCTGCTTCAAAACTAACTGCAGTTACTGAAACCACGCATTCTTTCTTTGCGTGCACATTTGGGCGGCATTAAGCAAATATTTCCACACAGTGACATAGATATGTGGGGGCGTGTTAGAACGAGCTGTTTTAGGGGGCGTGGCAGAGTCTTAACTTTTATAAAAGAATATCTCTTTGGGTTTGAGACTTTAGTCTTTTGCAACTTCAGGGATCTTATCTATTCACAATCAGCTTGTAACACTCCAAAGAGAAAGGAAAACTTGAAATCGCATCATATGACCCCTTTAACTTATTAACATTTATAGTATATAAGTTTGTTTGACTTGATTTGTTCTATGTAGACATGTGACTCTGTCCCAGGGTTCGTCTGTCCTGCAGAGTTTAGCTCAAACCCTGACCAAACTCTCTCAACGTATCTCTGAAGACTTGATGAACTTTCTTAGCTGTCTTTGATTAGCATGATCTGTAGTTTTAACAAATGCCTTGACGCTGACAAATGTCGCATTTTGTCAAATAAGTGAGAATCTGGATGCAGGAGAAAGAGTACACACACTGTAAAACATTGCCAGGAATTTACAGGATTAAAGAGTACTATTTTACAATAAATGACTGTAGTCAAAAATGTACTGTGAAATCAATGCATGCTGGGTCATTTTCTTACAAAAGACTGTGAATGAACAGAAGAATGACGCTAACATCACAGTAATTTACTGCTCTTGTTTGACTGTGAATTCACATTATAGTGAATGTCTTTAACTGTGCCACTGAGAGAAATGTGTTTGTTTAATGACGTAATTGTTTTGAAGTCACCATGGTGGTGATTAGTGTTTGTTTGGGATCTTGGACCTTGTGTATTCATATATTCAAATTTCTGATCTAGTCAGGTCTAGATTAACTAATAATTGATTTTCATATTCATATCTGTTGTGGATGGATCTTTCACAATAGAGAAGCAATACTCGACATACAAAACACAACAATGGTAACATTCAACAAATAAAAACAACACAACATAAACCAACAACACACAGACTGCTAAAATTGAACCAAAAATAAGTATAATAGCACAAATAAAACCAACAAGAATTAAAACACAGTATGCTGCTTGTTTACAAAAAATTTCTGAGAGTGCAGTGAGATACAAGAGAAGTCCCTCTGTGAAATTACAGTGAAAGTAATGGAATTATTCACCTGGAATATGCTGTCATTTCACACTCATTTTTTTTAACAGTGCACTGTTATTCAGGCACTGCAACAACTGAAGCTGATTGAAAAAAAAATGTTCTGAATGTTACAAAACTAGTAACGAAAAGTTCAGCAGCACATAAACCGGATAACATCAAACTGAAATGTATTAGTTATTCAGGTTGTAATGCAAAAATCAGACATGCATCTGGTTGCAAGTTAATTTTGTTATGGTCCTGTGTGAGAGAATCATGAGTTATGTTGAGAAAGGTTCAGGGCATAAAAGTGCACTTATGAAATGTAATTTTCATGACATAATTTTCTGGTGTGTAACAATCAAACAATCACATTTATTTTGTGTATAATCTGTCTCAGATAAATGTGCCCATTAATAGCTTGTAAAAATTAAACTGTGACTGAATATCATGTCAGACAGTCTCTAAATGGGTGGTTCTTGGCAAACAAGCTCCAATGAAGACCAGAACTTTTGCTGTTGAGTCCAGCTTTTCAGCAGCAGTGGCCTGATTAAGTCGAGTTACATCAATAATGAAAAGGCAGCTGGACATCGCTATACTGCAAACGCCATAAATCATAATAAGAAAAATTAGGAAGTAGTTGTGCTACTTAAACCAAGTGTTTAATTTAAGGGCCCCGTTGGTCAGGCCAAGGAGTGCTTTTGTAAAAATATATAGAAAAGTGAAGGGACTGCTATACTAGACATCTTTTCCTAAGAGGACTTGATTATTTCCCTCTTTGAAACCTTATCCCTGTGATGGTTAGTCATAATCCTTTCTCCTTGTGGCGACGTACAGCAAGAGTCTTATTTTTCAGCTCTATTCAAAGGATTGGAGGTGGAACTCTGCTAAATGTTCTTGCCAGAAAATGTCTGGAGTAAACGCTCAGAGGCATACAGCAGATCCATTAAATGATACCGAGTTTCATCCAAAATAAGGGGTGGATCTCAGCAAACCTGTCAAGATAATGTCAAACTCAAATTTCATTTTGACATTATTTTTGTGACAAGTACAGTCCGTCCTCATTTAAAGTTAAAAAAGTATTCATTTTATTTATGCAACACATTTACAACATAATTTATATCATGTAATATACACTATCTATCTATCTATCTAGCCATCCATCCATCCATATCTATCTATCTATCTATCCATCCATCGATCTATAGCTACCATCTATCTATCTATCTATTTATCTAGCTATCTATCTATCTATCCATCATCTATTTATCTATCCATTCATCCATCCATCCATATCTATCTAGCCATCCATATCTATCTATCTATCTATCTATCTATCTATCTATCTATCTATCCATTCATCCATCCATCCATATCTATCTAGCCATCCATATCTATCCATCCATCCAGCCATCTATCTATCATCTATCTATCCATCATATATCTATCTATCTATCCATCTATCTAACTATCTATCTAGCCATCCAGCGGTATCTTCTATCGATCTATCCATCCAGCCTGTTACTTATCTCTATCGGCATCCATCTTCCTATCATCATCATCCATCATACTATCCACTATATCTATCATCTATCTATCTAGCCAGCCATATAATATCTATCTATTTATCCATCATCCATATCGATATCGAGCCATCCTATATCCATCCATCCATACTATCTATCTATCGTGCATCTAGCCATCCATTCTATCTATCGAGCATCTAGCCTCCCTATCTACCATTCATCCATCCATCTATATCTACTATCCATCCACCAGCCATCCAGCCAGCCATCCAGCCTCCAGTCCATCCCAGCCATGCCATACATACAATAATACTACATAAAACATCTGACATTTACAGGTTTCCATGACAATTTCATGGTGAAACGCATTTTGCATTTCATTTATTCTTTAATAAAACATAAAGATATATATAATTTTTTTTTTTACAAGTAATATTGATCAAAATAATATGACCTCAATCACATTGATGTCAAGTTCTGCAACTTAATAAAACATATAGATTTTTGTTAGTTTTAACAAAAGAATTATCTATAAACCACTTCACTTAATGGGTTTCAAATATGACAGAAGTTGTTATATGATCTGTACACTGGATGACCAATACCAGAAACAATCTAGACATTCATACAAGTCTAAATGATATCACCACACCCTTTATCTGAGCCAGAAACCCCTCCATCAGACAAAGGGTCTGAGACAAACAATAGAAACAAATCTGATACATTCATCATAAAGATGCATTTTGAAAGCAATATTTCAAACGATTTCAGACACTAGAGTCACTAAACATCTCAAAGAAGTATCAGCAAGGATGAACTGTGCTTAACTGAGCTCACAGAAATAAACTCATGCACAGTTATTAAAGACATAACTGAACAGTGTGGATTAATAATGCTTCAGATTAGACATGTAAAATAATGTGTTTCTGACCTTAGCCACATTTACTGAAACCCCTTACAAATATACCACAGTTACTACAGTTATCGTTCCTAAAGTAAAATAAATTAAAATCCTAAAATAAATCATATTTGTAAATAAATAGGCTTAGTGGCTAATACAAAGCTGTGAAAAAGTACATTATTTTGGTGAAGCAAGTACAGTGTTTTGGCAGAAACGCTGGTTACAATAGTAAATTGCACAGTGAATGTATCTTTTTTTGTGTAGTTTGTGCTCATAAATAAAGCAAATGGTTTTTAAATGCCAAATTCTGTCCTAGTTTGTAGCTGCATTAATCAAAATGAACTGTATTTAATACAACAGTAGTCAGAAGCTGTGTGTGTGTACTAAGATATATTTTGGGGGCATAATTGTACTAAGACGACCTTAAAATTGGAAAAAAAACAAAACCTTGTTTTGGAAAAGTCATAATTTGAAAGATAGCTAGAACTAGCTACCCTGCTGAAGAAGAAAAAAAACAATAGAAACCATCACAGAAAATCTAATGGTTTCCACTACAAATACCATTACAAAACATCAACTTTTAACCATTAAAAAATGGTTTCCCGTAGTCTGTTTTGGGACATATTCCATTAGGATTTATTGGTTTTAACAAACCACCAATAGAAGGCAACCTATTACAAGTAGAGACCAACAGGGACCATTACAGTTTCTAGTAAAACCAATACAATTCCCATTATAACCAGTAAAACCAGAAGAAACATACAAATGTAACTTAGTTTTTATATTTATAACATACAGCCTAGTTAAGCAACATGATGTGACCAAAAAGTGCGTTTTCACCTGAAAAACCACGATTGCAAATTGACATTTTATACATTCGTTAAACGGTAGTTAATATACATTGTAGTTCAATATTTGAATTATAATTTATTGAAAGGATATATTGTCAACTTTGACTGTTTTTGCTCGATTAGGTTAATGAAAATAGTTCCAAACAAAGATCCGAGCTGGAGAACAGAAGGTGTCCTGCATCTCTGAGCAACACACAGCGGTCTTTCGCTACTGAATGATTTGAGTTTTTGAATTTTGAATCATTTGAGTCATTGATTCAGTGGTCCATTCATAAAGACAGGCACTTTGTTGAATGAATCAGCTGTCTGAACGAATCGTTTGAAGGCATGCTTCAATGACTCTTATTACGACAGTCACTTGCTAGCCACCATACTGGCGGTTTATTCTTCAAGTGCTATCTTTGCATTTTTTTCCCCTACACATTCATATTTGCATATTTTAAAACTATTTAAAACAGCAAAGCTCACAACATTATTTATGCTGTATAATTTGCCATCTAAATGCATTCTGCTATTTTCCGCTACACTGACTGTCTGTGTACAGTAAATGCATCGGAAGGCCACATTCCACTTCTGTTTCTTCTGCATTGGAAAGATCGGTTTTTGTTGATACTGATTTACTTTAATTGGTACACCCTCTATCGTCTTATATATTAATGAACTTATTAATAAAAAGAAGATTTGATATGAAGATGATTCACGCTTTAATACAGTTAGGGACAATGCCCTTTAAAATATCCAAAGATGACTGGAAATCAATTTAAATAAATTTTAGTAAGCAGTAACTTTAGTCATATAAAACGTAATTTCCCAACAACAAAATTGTGGCCAGTGAAAATGCTGAGTGGCTAATAAATTTGGAAAACCACTAGCCTCAGTGGCTGGTGAGCAAAAAAGTTAATATCTATCCTAATGTCCCCTTTAGATATTCGGTACAGCAACGCTGTGTGTGAGTGAGTGCAGTGGTGTGTGGTGGTGGTGAGTGAGTGTGTGGCCAGTGTGTGGAGTGTGTGTGTGTGAGTGTGTGGGAGTGAGTGAGTGAGTGAGTGAGGTGTGTGAGTGCGTGGTGATGCGTGAGTGTGTGTGAGTAGAGTGAGTGAGTGAGTGTGAGTGATGAGTGAGTGATGTGTGGATGAGTGTTGGTGTGTGAGTGAGTGTGTGTGAGTGAGTGAGTGAGTGAGTGAGTGGTGTGTGAGGTGAGTGAGTGCGTGTGTGAGTGTGTGATTGAGTGAGTGAGTGAGTGAGTGGTGTTGTGGTGAAGTGTGTGTGTGTGCAGTGAGTGAGTGAGTGTTGTGAGTGATGAGTGAGTGGTGTGGTGTGAGTGAGTGATGAGTGAGTGAGTGTGTGTGATTGATTGAGTGAGTGTGTGTGAGTGAGTGAGTGAGTGAGGGATTGAGTGAGTGAGTGAGTGGGGGTGAAGGGAGTGAGTGTTTGTGTGTGAGTGAGTGAAGTGTGTGTGAGTGAGTGAGTGATGAGTGTGTAGAGTGAGTGAGTGAGTGGAGTGAGTGTGTGGAGTGAGTGAGTGTGTGTGAGTGAGTGAGTTTGAGTGAGTGAGTGAGTGTGAGTGAGTGTGTGAGTGTGTGTGTGTGTGTGAGTATTGTGTGTGTGTGTGTGTGAGTGATTGAGTGTGTGTGTGAGTGAGTGAGTGAGTGTGTGGGATTGAGTGAGTGTGGTTGAGTGTGTGATGAGTGATTGAGGGTGTGATTGATGAGTGTGTGTGTTTGTGTTTGAGTGAGTGAGTGTGTGTGAGTGAGTGAGTGAAGTGATGTGTGTGAGTGAGTGTGGGGTGTGAGAGAGTGTTGTGTGTGTGAGTTGATTGAGTGAGTGTGGTGTGAGGAGATAGTGGTGTGGAGTGTGAGTGTGTGGTGTGGTGAGGTGTGTGAGTGAGTGCGTGGAGTGAGGTTGAGTGAGTGTGTGTGGTGAGGAGGTGTGTGTGTGTGAGTGAGTGATGTGTGTGAGTGATGAGTGAGTGTGAGTGAGTGGTGAGTGTGTGTGAGGTGAGTGAGTGGTGAGTTGAGTGTGTGAGTGTTGAGTGTGTGAGTTTGTGTGAGATAGTGAGTGTGAGTGAGTGAGTGTGTGGGGAGTGATTGAGTGTGTGAGTGAGTGAGTGAGTTTGTGTGTGCTGATGAGTGAGTGTGTGTGGAGGGAGTGAGTGATGTGTGTGAGTGATTGTGGTGTGTGTGTTAGAGAGTTGTGTGTGAGTGTGAGTGAGTGAGTGTGAGTGAGTGAGTGAGTGTGTGTGTGAGTGAGTGTGAGTGAGTGAGTGAGTGTGTGTGTGTGTGTGTGTGTGAGTTTGTGAGTGAGAGTGTGTGAGTGAGTGAGTGAGTNGGAGTGTGTGTGTGAGAGAGAGTGTGTGAGTGTGTTTGTGTGTGTGTTTGTGTGTGGGTGTGTGAGTGAGTGTGTGTGGGTGAGTGAGTGAGTGAGTGTGATGCTGAGTGAGTGATGTGAGTGAGTGAGTGTGTGAGTGAGTGTGTGTGTGTGAGTGAGTGTGTGTGTGAGTGAGTGTGTGTGGTGTGAGTGAGTGAGTGTGTGTGTGTGTGTGAGTGTGTGTGTGTGAGTGGTGTGTGTGTGTGTGTGTGTGTGTGTGTGTAAAGCTCGAGACACACTGCACGATTTTCAGCTGTCCCAGATGAAAGATTGGCATCGTGAAACAACCGTGGCGAATCAGCAGTGTGTCTCGGCTTAAGAGAGCCAGTGTGAAGGCTCTGTCTAGCACATGCTTGAGAAGGATTGTCCCAGCAACCACAGCACGTTATTCCAACGCTTGTGAGAGAGCAGAGCGATGCTCCAACAGCTACACATGATCACATTAAAGTTAACATGACATGGACTAGTCACCAGCGGGTTAATACATCAGTCAACACAGCTGAGCACAGAAACAAACAAGGAAAAACTCTTAACCCTCATTCAAACCTACCTTACGTGAACTCCTCCTTGCACAAGCTGCTATAAAGATTTCCCCCGAAACAGGCAAAATTCCGCAAAGTGGTGCGTGGGAAAAGAAGAGCGCTTGATAAACATGATCCAAACTGCGCAATGAAGTAAGGAGGAGGAGGAGGAACTGTTATTCATGTGCCATCCAGCGGCGAAGAGTGAGACTTCATCACAACCAGAACTGCTATCACTATCCAGTAGCCCCTCGCTGCAGAACACAACATCCGGGGGGCGGGGTTACAGCTCCTCACACTGCATTTTGATTGGACATCTGGCAGATCCCGTCATACTTACTCGCGCTGTAAAAGTTGTGAAGTACTATCGTTTCTGCACCGAGTCGTAAATAAAGTTATTCTTGTGACGGAAAAAACATTTTTTTAAATAACGTTTTAAATGCTTAGTTACAAACACTGTAGTTTGTACAATGTGGGAATGGGCACGTATATAATTACTGGCAATAACCAAATATTTTAATATTTTCATTTGGAGAAACGTTTGCATTGACATTCTGACTACCTCAATAAAAATATAATCTTACGCTTCACCTTCCCTGAAAATCCCGTAGTTTCTTGTTACATGTAAGAATAAATATTTCTTAAAAACAAGTGCATTCTTTGATTGGCTGATTCTTCACTCCTCTCAGTAGTGCACTTTGACTGCAAATACTTGCGTAGATTAAGAAGTAGGCACATCTGCTTTTATTGGAGTGATGTTAAATCAAGTTTCTACTTGAAGTAGAACATATGTGTGCTTGCACCACTGATTATGCACATTATTATAAAACTGACTAAAGTATAGCAGCACTGTCAGGTTGTCTTCTGTCATTTTTTATTTATAAATTGCTTCCCAATGGCATCTGACTTAATTTACATAATCTCACTTAAATAAATGCATGCAAAATGCATTACCAACACAATGAAATAGAAAAAAAAACATTAACACACAACAGAATAACATGCTAACATTAGCGGCATTCAAAATGAGAACTCACACAGAATTAATCTTCATCTTTCATAATGCTCTGCAGCCACTGCATCATACACACTCAAATAAGAGCACAGATTTGGCAGAATTCGCTGCAGAAGTCTGGGTGGGTGTCTTCACTAATAATAAGTTCCCCCTTTCTTCCTCGACCTACAGATCCTACAGGTTTGCAAAGAAACGAAACAACGAAAAGCAATATTTCAATGTTCGTTATTTTTGTAATGTTTTAATTCATCATTGAAAGCTAAACACTCCATGGCAACAACTACCAATGCATACCTGGAGTGAATATGTCTCCACACTGCATACAAGTTTCCAGTCGGTACATTTTGTAGGACTCTGCCTTGTAGCATGTGGAGAAAGCAGTCCAATTTGTGACTCCTGTACACATGTGAAAGTACACGCATTCAAAACCCCACAAGGCTGGAATTCATTAACCAGCCGTACATAATCTCACTTAAATAAATGCATGCAAAATGCATTACCAACACAATGAAATAGAAAAAAAAACATTAACACACAACAGAATAACATACTACACCAGTGTGTAGGTGAGGTATATTGAATCGCTGACACGAGAGAATAGTTTAGTCAAGCCTTTAATGGTGACGGCCAACACAACAATAACAAGAAGCCCCAAGTGCAAGCTCCGCTCAGGCCACCGTGGCCACGAACAACGTCAGGAGTCACGTCACAATCCACGACACACTTCACATACTGGCGCCACCCATTTTCTCTCCAGAACATACCCCCTCTTCTCTGGCACCTGTGGACATTTGAAACAGACAAAAAAAAGGGGAACACAAAAGAGTGACATGTGACGATAAAAGATGAGTCAACTGAACCATCTGTCTAGTGAGAACAGCACAGCAGATCCTTATGGAGCCTTGCAGAATATTAATGCAAAGCTACAACAAAACTCTTTCAAAGCAAAGCAAGGATACGGGTGAAGGCAGCCCATCTAGTGCAGCTCATAATCTTTTAACTTGTTGGGAAGTTGACGGAGACGGCCTGACTGCAGAGGAGTCTGCACCGGAACAGCTGAGAGGGAACCTGATGGGGACATGGTCCTACCCTCCGGACATCCGCTGTCATCAGACCCAGGGGGTGAAGCGTGTGTCGCTATCGCCAGGGGGATGTCAGGGTCGCTTGGAGGTGCAACAAGTGGCACGTCGCACTCCTCTTCGCTCTCAGATGCTGCACCGTTACCACAATGACCTGTGACACTTGGGAAAGAGTCAACTTCATAACAATCTGTTAAGCGAACCCTATAAGAAGTACGCCGCAACTGGGAACCCGTAAATTTATGGACGTTACACCACGTCCCGTCTGAACTAAGCACACGATATCTGTTTCGATCTTGTGACTTGTTACGGTCACTATACAAATACACAAGGTCGCCAGGGCAAATATCCAGGCTAGGTGCACCCCGACTTAGTGGAGCTTTAGCTTTAACACTGTGGGGGTGGTTAGCCAGGCGTTGTGCATGCTGCAACGTAATCAGTTCCCGGTCAAGCACCGGTAACTGTTCGAGAGAGAACTGATCACGCTGCAGCAGCATCTCACGGGCTGACATGCCACGTGACCGAATACGGCTATTTAACCGAGCAACAGCTACAGACAATAGTAAGGGGGTGACAACCCCACAGTGTGGTTCTAGTCATAAAATCTCGCCCTGTAGCTCCTGGATGGCCTTTTCGGCCACCGGATTTTTGTTGATATTTTTAGCATCGCCAACCTCAATGGCCAGCCTGTGTTGAGCAAACACTGTGTCCTTGGCCAGTGCTGAAAAACCTGGTGCTGGGTCAGTTCTAACTAGAGCAAAGGGGCCATCAAGCGGACGAAGGCCAATACACAAGCGCACAATACCATCCCGCAATGTCTCCTTCTGCTCGTCATCAATTAACAAGGCTGCTGTAAAGGATGTCACACACTCACGAACGACTAAGATGAGCTGGCGCTCACGTTTAAGCATGTCAGCTGCAAAAGTAGACCCGACCGTCTCAGGTGGATCACAGCTAGACTGTTCCACTGTGAACACAGGAGACTTAGTCAGTGCAGCACATTGGTGACATCCCTTACTGGTAAGCTGGATGGCTGAATCCAAGTCCAGCGCGTAGAAGTACCGGCCAACGACAAGTCTCAACTGGTGAGCCGAGGGGTGGTCTAACCTAATGTGCAATGACATAAGCAACCCATGCAGTACTGACCTTGGAACAACGATGCATTCAGTTGTGTTTGACAGTGGTGTGTCACGCCGCACAACTAACAGCCCATCCCTTGCTAAGGTAACGGTATTCAAATACCGTTTCACATCTTTGACATTGGTCAGGCCAATGGCCAATTGGTCACATCTCTTGGAAGGGCGTGTACCCTGCCGAAGATGTGTGTGTACCCTGCGGAGGTCTGGACACTCAGCCTGAATTGATAACCATGTGGCCCTATTGGCAAAGGGCACCTTTTGAGTTCCCTGCAAGATGTCGGCAACATCAGTACAGCACATGACAGAGACCATGGATTCACGGACGAAGCTACACACCTGACATGCCGGACTGTCACATTGTGCAGCATGGCGGCTAGCATAATCTGAAGGGAGAATAGCAGCCCCAGCAACATGACGAACAGAGACCTGAAAGCGGCTTGCAGTAGACAAGAAAGTAGTAACGCGTGGGCTCCCAGAAAATTCCCCCCTACACAGCTTCTCAAAGGCCTGTACACATGGTTTACTGTCAGTGAGCACACACGCCTTCTGTGATGACTGAATAATATATGGACCAAAATGCCTCAGAGCAGCGGCTATAGCTAGGGCCTCAATCTCACACGGAATCCAATTGATCAGATTTTTGCGAAGCTTAGCGCTAAAGTGTCCGGCAATCAACAACTTTTCCCCCCTCGTAACATACATTGTCGCGCCTAGCCCTGGATCCCTAAGAGCACCGTCGGTGACAACCCAAAGTTGATCATCAGGTCGTGGTATTGTTACAGCGCAACTAGTAGATAACGCCTACTGAGCCCTCTGAAAACACTGGAGGAGCTCATCTGACCACACAACCGCAGCGGTCGACTCACCACCAGCGACCATGTTGTCGAAGGGGGCAAGGATCGATGCACAACTCTTAAGGACACGAGCTAGGACTTTATACGCACCAATAAAGGACCGCAGACCTCTAACAGTTGCAGGAGGGGTGCACGAGGCCAATGTTGAAATGCGGTGTGAACTGGCACGAATAGTACCCTGATTCCAGACCCACCCCAAAATGTTAGTCTTGACTGGGGCAACGGTCGTCTTACTGGGAGATAAGCACAGATTGCATGCCTGGAGGGCCACCAAGACCTTTTTCCACACTGCAAGAAGATCCTCAAGGGTATCGGCACCACAGTACAGGTCATCAGCGACCTTGGCCACCTGTCCCTGTTGAAGAAGCTCGCCAAGCACGCGACCGGTTAACTCCTCTAATGCGGTTTCTGAGCCGGGCATACCCATAGCACATCTGGCATACACCCGGACTCCTTTAAATGGCGTGACCACCCCGCAGTACTTCAAAGAAGATTTGGAAAGTGGAATTTGGTAGAATGCCTTGGTGAGGTCTGTCGCAATGATATATCTCCACTGAGCTATCAGACGCAGTGTGGCATTGACATTCGGCATCAGCGACGGTTTTGGTTTTTGCTATAAACGAATGCTGTAACAACTAACCCCCCCCCCCCCCCCCCCCCGTTAGGCTTTTTGACAAGAAACGATGGGTTGACATATTCCACATTGACATCAATGTCCTCGGGCTTTCGAAAAACACCAAGTGACTCTGGAGTACTGCGGGACCCTTCCTTTTCGCTGAGGTGGCTGGACAGGCCCCAGGGGCCAGCAGCACCATTATAGCCCCTAAACTGTGGACTGAAGACCTCATCAAATTCCCTATGGACCTCCCGAAATTTATCTCTAATGTCTGCCTTCATAATGCCATTGGGGTCTAATGAGATAAGGTCAGAGAATAGTGTCGTACTGTGCATACTGGGCTTGCGAGTGACAGCTTGAGGAACTTCCACCTGAGCTTGTTCAGTTTGGGGCTCTGGTAAGTAGGTCATGTGAACACGGCATACATGATCATGTTTTCTAATGCTCTGTGGTGCGTCAGTCAGATTGGGAATTCTGATTTTTCCGGACACCCCTACAAACAACGATGGAGCAAACCAGTGTGTACAGTCCTCGTGCGGCTCAACAGCGAGCTCCTCGTTAAACTTTGCAAGTTCTGCTGGAAGTTCAAGTTCGACAAAGTCCCCAGGCCACACAGTATGTGATGAGGTAGCACGAAGTTCGACGAATAGCATGTCCGTCTCCATGCGTCCGATTGACGCCATACTCGTATGTGTCTGATGCCACACAAACATGATGTCTAGCGGGGCTGATAGAAATGTCATTACATTCCATAAAGGGGATGCCAGCGAGAATGTCCGAATCCAAATTTTCTACCACAAGTCCATCAAAAAAGAGCATGTGCCCGCCTAATTGAAAATGTGTGTGTGTTTCTCCAACCACCTTCAATGGAGAGGAGCCATCTGCCTGACGAGACTGCGTACTGCTGGAGACTTTAAGGCCCAGTTTGGTGGCACATGCTGCCCTTATCATGTTTCCAGTTGCATCACTGTCGATGGTCAGCCTAACGGGGACGTGACCATGGAAAGCCTCGAGGCAGGGTGACTGCATGATGTGAATGCAATAGTATTTCGGGAAATAACAGAGCAGTAGTTAGCGATCTGCCCCAGCATAAGCTCGAGCATGCTGACCTTTTGTTGGCGCGTGCACCGTTGCGCCGCGGGAACATCATTGTCGTCGTCATCGGTAAAACCTCTGAATGGTGAAGCCCTTGTCTTCTTTTCCCAGCGCGCGCCGTCAACTAGAAAAGGAGCGAACTCATTGTCCAATGACAATGTGTAAACAAGGTTCTGATGCCAGTTCTCAAATTAATTCACAGTCTCAACTTTCGTTAGGCACCACTGCTTAGGTGCTCTGTGTGTATTCGCCATGGCTAATATCTCGAGTGTCGTCAGCGGAGATAATCCACAATGCTGCTCACTTTCGCGCGATTGTAGCGTGAATAGATCTCACGTGAGCTCACCGGAACGTTTGGGGAGTGAATATGATAACGCTGCCACCACGCCAGTGTGTAGGTGAGGTATATTGAATCGCTGACACGAGAGAATAGTTTAGTCAAGCCTTTAATGGCGAAGGCCAACACAACAATAACAAGAAGCCCCAAGCGCGAGCTCCGCTCAGGCCACCGTGGCCACGAACAACGTCAGGAGTCACGTCACGATCCACGACACACTTCACATACTGGCGCTAACATTAGAGGCATTCAAAATGAGAACTCACACAGAATTAAATGATAAATCACTCCTTCATCTTTCATACTGCTCTGCAGCCACTATAACTTGCCTAGTGCTAACTACTGAATTTCAGCAGATTTGGGCGTAGAAGCAGGAATTTCTAAATGGAAAGTGAGAATAGCCACATTTCTAAATAAACCAGTCTCAGTCTTTATGATAGAGATTAGTGTTGGATCTTTTAAGCAAGGACCATCACATCAGCAAACATTAAAAAGTACACAAACAGCAGTTAATACCTCCAAAACTTTGCACTTAACAGCGGACGACAAAGAACAGTCCCAAACCTTGTACTGAACAGGGGACAAAGAACAGTCCCTAAATATTAGAAGAAAACCTGAACATGGACACATAATACGCCTGCCCAAAACCACAAGGGTCGGAAGAATCAAGAATGTACATCCTTTTAAATGACCTGTGAATATATGTAAATCAATCAAATGTTGACGGACCAGTGCATTAGTCTTGTATATTCCACATATGGCTTATTCACTCCTCATCAGAGCGGACAAAAAACTGCACCACGTCTGTCTTCAACACCTATTTAAAATGCTAAATGATGACAACTGACCATCAAGACTTACACACAAGTGCCAGTGTCCATATCGGAAATAGGATGCAGTCTTTAAGTGCTGCATCTGCCTGTTGGTGACAACTTTTGCTATAACAAATGCGGTTCAGAAACACACAGTTAGGGCAGTCAAAGAAACATTAAAGTTAAGAAGTCAAGGGCCAACTAAAGCAAGCACGTATCTCCATAACGGTGACTTCAAACTTTATTATTTTCAATAAAACAGCGCTAAGGCTTCCTGGAGGCTAAGGGAGGGCTGTCCGTGCAGGGCCAGTGCTAAGGGGCCAACGTTTTGCCAATGAGCAAATTCTCAGGGGCCCTGCGCTGGCAGCGTAAAGGGCCAGTGCAGGCTTGTTTGCAGGGAAACTATTTCGGCAGTCACGGATGCCCAGAAGTTTTTCATATTGACTCGACTATCATACTCAGGTGGTGGAGCAGGAATGTCACTCACTGCAATAAAAATTCACAATGAAACAAAGAACATGCATTTTTAATATTATTAGGTAGCTCTAATTTTGATATGACCTACCAGGCATATTAAATGTCGCCTTTTTGTGAAGATCCATCAAAACAACTGCTGGATGGTAGCCGCACTTAACACAGGAGTTTGTGTATTTGTGGTCTGTTAGTGCTTCAAAATGCATGTGCGCATGAAGGATTTTGTCTTTACTAAGGATTTGCGTGTCATAGTGCTGTGTGGTCTCCAAAACCTCGAGAGAGTTGCGACACGCTTTGATCTCGCCGCCACGTGGTTCAAGGAGCTCTCAATAGTTCCAAACAACTCAATATGTTTAAATGGGTTTAAGTAGGATAGATAGCAGTTTCACTATATTTGCAGCAATTTGTAGTGATTATTAACACATCATATGTGCATTGATTGTGTGTTGATAACTACGCTACGCTGACTACGCTTTACAATCGCATTTTATTCTGGGGAGTGATGAAGAGACAGCATATATTATTTATATTACAATTAGTGTAGTATTTACGGTTAAAGTAGAGAAAATGTTTTTAAATTCCAGTGCAAAGAGGCAAATTGGAGACATTTTGTAATATTCCTATGTAATGCCATGGTTTAACCACTAGATGCCCGTATGGCTGTTTAATAAATATAGCCTACATATATTTAGCTCTACTCTAGTTGCTGTAAAGAGTTTCACCGGTCATAATAGCGTATTTATTTATTTTATGTTTTGTATTGTATATTTAGACATCATCAAACACTCAATGTTCATAAGTTTCGCTATTTTTTTAAATGTTGAATTTAAAAAGATTAATTACTCGCATCCCAGTATTATTTTATGACATTTATGTAAGAAGACAATATAAGTTAATGTTAAAAAAAGGCCAGCAGACACACACACACACACATATGCACGGCCATACCCCTTCGAATACACACACTCACATTTATACACATAAAGTACGAATAGACCCACACATTAATATACATTTCGGCTTATTTTTCATTAAAACATGTCATCTATCGCTTTTGTAACCTGGAACGCTCGTGGATTTGGTTCTCAGACAAAGAGGATTAAAGTTTTTAATCATCTAAATAAACTACAGGCCGACATATGCCTTCTGCAACAAACACATCAGAATCTGAAGATAACAAAATTAAATCATCAAAGAGTTGTCATTTATACAGTCATTTATTCTCGGCTCCCTACAACACAAAACAGAGAGGAGTATGCATTCTAATAACACCACCGTTATAGACCCTGAGGGACGTTTCATTATCATAAACATCTCAATTAATAGTTACAATTGGCAGTTAAAATGGAATATAACTAGTCCACATAAACCCATTACTAGATGGCGATTTAACACATCTCTTCCGAAAGACCATGACTTTGACAGCTATTTTAAAAGAGAGTGGGCATGCTTTCTAGAGATGAAGGACTCCCCGGAATCATCTCCATCTCTTCTGTGGGAAGCAGGGAAGGCAGTACTAAGAGGAAAAATCATTTCATTCTCCATTTACAAAAAAAGGAAAGAGAAGGAACAACAAGCTGAACTTGAACAAAAAATCAAAGAACTTGAAGACATCAATATAAATAACCCAACAGAAGAAACACAGGATACACTATAAAAAATGCTGGGTTGTTTCAACCCAATGTTGGGTCAAATATGGACTAACCCAATGTTGGGCCAAATATGGACTAACCCAACTGTTGGGTTAAATTTTGGTTACATTTTTAAATGAGCTTTTTAACCCAACAGTTGGGTCAGTCCATATTTGACCCAACATTGGGTTGAAACAACCCAGCATTTTTTAGAGTGTACATTAAGAAAATGTAAATTTAAATTAAATGTATTAATCAATAAACATACCTAATTCCTAATTCATAGGCTAAGACAAGAAAACTTCCATCACGGTCACAAATCCGGTAAATATTTGGCAAATCAAATCAAACAAAATATGGAAAAAAACAACAATACCAATTATTACAGACACAGCAGGGAAGTCCACCAATTCACCGGGGAAAAAAATCAAATATTTCAATTTTTTACAGTAAATTATATTCCTCTGAAAAAGACCAGACGCAGAAAGACATCAATTCATTTCTCAACAATATCAACCTACCTCAACTTAGTAAATATCAAATAAATACTCTTGAATCCCCCTTAACAGAACAAGAAATCTTTAATGATCTTAAACTCATGCCAAACAATAAAGCACCAGGTCCTGATGGATTCCCCGCTGAGTTCTACAAACACTTTTGGTCCATTTTATCACCACTCTTCATCCGAATGATAAATGAATCAAAATAAAAATCAAAACTCCCAGATAACATGAACACAGCCACAATTTCATTCCTTCTCAAACCCAATAAAGACCCAACACTACTGTCAAGCTATCGTTCAATTTCCCTAATCAATGTATAGACATTAAAATCATCGCCAAAGCACTAGCCCATAGAATAGAAAAAGTCACACCATCTATAATCCATCCGGACCAAACTGCTTTTCATTAAAGGTAGACTTGCATCTAACAACACACGTAGACTTTTTAACTTAATGTATTACTCATCGATTAAAAAAAACATCATAGTCCCTCTCGATGCAGAAAAAGCCTTCGATAGAGTCAATTGGAAATTCCTGTTTTCCACACTAGAGAGGTTTGGTTTTGGGGAGTCATTCATTAACTGGATTACAATTCTTTATACATCACCTTCGGCCACTGTCATCACTAATGGACTAGTCTCAGCCTCAGACGTCGCGCCCACGGACCGTTGGCTAAACGTCTGATGCATATGGCACACAAAAGTGGAAACACTTCAGGAGTTTCGAAGTCGTCATCGGATTGGTTGAATTATACAGGATTTCCGGGAGATGTGCGTGTCGCGTTCTGTAACGTTCCGCCTGGAAACAAAGATGCTGTGACGACTATGGAAGGCGAAAAGGGTTAAAAACACGTGAAATTGTGTTTTTGACCCTTTTGGCCTTCCATAGTCGACAAACCCTCAAGAAAGAAGAAAGCCGTCGTGTTTACAACTGTGACGACGAGTGCTTATCAGGATCAACTAAACGCTGGATTTTCAAAAGTATGTGAAATATTTAAAGTTCGCGGCACAGAATCTTTCAAATACGTCCGAGAGTTTTACACTCTCGAAATGTCTGTTATTGTGGCGACATTTCCACGCCAGAAACGTGACGCTGAAACGAAACAAACTGCGATTGGTTGTTTGACATGTCGGTGGACGGGCTTTGGCCAATGAAAGCTGCCATGTATTCCAGACCTTCAGCCGTCAGGCTACGCGAGACTACCAATGGACTAACATCACGTAGCTTCACACTGCACCGGGGGACTAGACAAGGATGCCCACTCTCCCTTCACTATTCACCATTTTCATCGAACCATTAGCAGCAGCCACCCATCAAAACAGCAACATAAAAGGAATTCAAACACTAAATATACACCACAAAATAAGTCTTTATGCTGATGATATATTATTATATTTACAAGACCCCCCACCATCACTACAAGAAACGATTAAACTCATTGACTCATTCTCAAATATTTCTGAATACTCAATCAACTGGTGTAAATCTGCTATTCTTTCATTACATTCCACCAGCTTGGATGTGACATCCCATACACCACCACTTCCTCTGTGCACCAATTACATCACATATCTAGGTATTAATGTTTCCCCCAGGCTGTCAGAGCTGTTTGGACTCAACTATTCTCCATTACTTAAAACGATAGACGATAATCTTCAACGCTGGATGAACCTACCACTATCTATTATGGGCAGAATATCAGTAATTAAAATGACTATACTCCCTAAATTAAACTATTTATTTACAATGACACCAACACAACCCACCCTTTCCTGGTTTAAATCACTAGATTCAATCATTACCAAATTCTACTGGAAAAACAAGACCCCAAGAATCAAATTGACTACCCTACAGAAACCAAAAATACAAGGAGGACTGGAAGCACCACATTTTTACCACTACTTTCTGGCCAATCAGCTCCAAAATATGCACAAATTGATTCACCCTGACTCATCAGAAAGCACATGGCTAGACGTTGAACAATCAATTTGCAAGGACATTAACACTTCAGAATTACCCTTCTTCAATCAGACCATGAAAAATCATCACTGTTTTAAAATGCAGCACTGTTTTAAAATGCAGACAATAGCAGCAGCTCTGACAGCCTGGTGGAAATGTCATCAAATCACAAACACTCCTCTTGCACCATCTAAATACACCCCGATCTGGAATAACCCAGATTTTACAGCTAACAAGAAGCCAATCCACTTACGCACATGGGCAGAAAAGGGCATCACACAACTTCAGCATATCTTTCATAATAATAACCTGGCACCATTCTCCCACTTGGTCCAGAAATACTGCATTGGGAGTAATTGTTTCTTGGAATACTCACAAATCAAATCTTCAGTTCAATCAAAGATTGACACTAGGACAATTAACCTAGACCTGTCCCCTCCAATCTCAGTGCTAATTAATATATCAAACTCAAAAAAAATTATCTCCAAAATATACAGAATGAGATCAAAATCAGACAATACATTAAGTTTACCAAATGTTAAATGGGAATCAGACTTATCTATTACTCCCGATGCCGCCTTCTGGACACAAATCTGCAAAAATATCTACTTCATGACAAAAAATGCTAACCTGCAACTTATACAGTATAAAGTACTTCATAGATTTCACCTAACTGGACGAAAATTATTTAAAATGGGTTTTACTTCAGAAACATGCTCACATTGTACACAAAACACCCCAGACACCTATTTTCACCCCATTTGGCATTGCACCTTAATTAAAACATTTTGGGAAAACGTTACTGACTCACTATCACACCCCATTGTCTCCCTCCCTCTGTATATTTGGTGACATATCCATAATCAATTTAAACAATACAAATAGTCAATTACTCCTAGTGGCTCTAACTATCAGCAAGAAAACTATCCTCATGAACTGGAAATCAAGGAACACCATACATATTACATCTTGGAAAAACTTACTAATAGAGTACATCTCCATGGAAAACCTGTCAACTTCCACTCAAAATAATACAATAGAATTACACCCCTCTTGGTTATCTCTCATAAACTTCCATCAATCATGAATCCGCTGACCCTCTTTGTCTGAAGCCATCCTCAATGACACATCTTCATCAATATCTAAACTAGATTGGGGGAGGGGGGTTAGGAGGAGGTAGCAACAATGGCTAATATCAAACCTAATTAAATACTTTTATAAAAGATTAATTTTCTCTCTCGTCGTCTTTTTTTTATTATTATTTTTCCTCTCTCTCTTTTCCTGCCTCTGGGCCTCAGTTGGCTGTGGCGTTTCAGTCGCTGCCCTGTGGTTCAGATTAGTTGTGGGTGGGTGTGATGTATGTGGGGCTGGGACCTTGTACATCCAGCTTGTACCAGCTTTGTCCTGGACTTCTTGCCTCTGGCTGGTTCAGCACTACATGCCTTGCTTTTTTAATACCTCACAGATTAGATGATATACACGCATTTATTGGAACATAAGCAAGGGAAAGAGTGGGGGGAAAAACGAAACATACATACGTGTGTGTGTGTATATATATATATATACAGTAAATTCCCGAGTGTTAAATTAACACTGCTTGGAGCATATATGGTCCCACTCTAAAACAGTGTTAAAGTTAATGAGATAATTATGTGATTAATTAAGTGCTGATTGAGCATTAATGATGAACAGCTGCTGTTAACAAGCAGAATAAGAGAAACAAAGAGAAACACAAGAATTACAACTGACTTCAGCCACAGCCTTAGATGAAATCAACTGAAATAAAATACATTAAATCCATCAAGATCTCAGCAGAAGATTACTAAACAAATCCACAAACAGCATCACCAGCCTCATGCATTACTAACTAGTTTCAATTTTTTTTTATTAAGAATTAACAGAGGTTTAGATGTTAATGTTTATTGAAAATAATACAATTTGAAGTCACCGCTGTGGAGATAAGTGTTTGCTTTAGTTGGGCTCTTGACCCTTGACTTTCTAACATTAGTTTTTCTCTGGTTGTTGTAACTGTGTTTATGGAACACATTGGTTATGGTAAGCCAAATCAAGACAAAATGTGATCAAGTTATATTGGCTGTTTTGTTGATACTGTTGTAGTTGTCATGCATGGCCTGATTCATGCACGTCATCAGTGGTAATGTGAAATACAGTTTATGCTATTGATCACAACTGCATTTCAAAGAAACATGAAGAACTTTAAAAACACTTTGCACACCAGTGTAGCCCATCTGTTCTGTTTAGACACACAGACATCAAGAATCAGCATATGAATCTCAGCAATGGTGACAATCAGACAGATTCATGTTGCAGTGCATTCTGGGTGCACCAATCATAACTCATACATGGCTCCCAGCATGCATTGCATCATGAATAAATTATGCTGCTGCATTGTTTTAGGATTTTCTTTTATTCTTACTATTTGCTTTTATTTTTGTTGTGACTTTTTACTGCCTTGTTTTGTGATGTTCAAAAAACATATCAAAATTATCAGAATATTTAGTCACCATCGTTGAGATTCACATGCTGATTCTTCATGTCTATGAGTGCCAGAGTTTAAACCTCTCTACGAACTATATTTCTAAAAATGGTTCATTTAGTTTTCACACATTGTCTCATATCATAAAACTGCAATAATACATAAATCATAAGAGCACTACAGATTTAGATGAAGCGCAATGAGAAAATCAGACTCATGAAATGACTTAATCATAAGCTTCTCGCCATCACATATTTGCTTTATAAACACAATTGTTGCAGCAAAAGAGAATCTAATTCCTAACAAGTCAAGGGTCAAGAGGCAACTAAAGCAAACACTATTCACCAAAACGGTAAGTTGAACAAAAAAAATCTAAACCTTAATTCTCAACAAAGAATTTCTGTTTTAGATACTCCAGAAATAAAGTAAATCTGGTTAGTAATATGTGAAGTTGGTGTTGCTGTTTGTGGAGTTGTTTAATTATCATCTGCTGAGATCTTGATGGATTTAATGTATTTTATTTCAGTAGATTTCATCTAAGGCTGTGGCTGAAGTCAGTTTTAGTTCTTGTGTTTCTCTTTTCTTCAGTGATTCTGCTTGTTAACAGCAGCTGTTCATCACTAATGCTCAATCAGCACTTAATTAATCACAGAATTATCTCATTAACTTTAACACTGCTTCAGTGTTACTTTAACACTCTTTTAGAGTGGGACCATATATGCTCCCAGCAGTGTTAATTTAACAAATCGGGAAATATACTGTATAATATAATATATATATATATATATAAATATATGTACATATATATATGTGTGTGTGTGTGTGTGTGTATATTATTACTATTGTCATCATTACTATTACGGTTTTCTACTATTGTTATGTCTGTTGTACTTTTCTACATGTTCCTATTTATGTACTTCCACCCCTCACACACACAAACTCAGCAGACACACCCTCACAACACAACACAACACACACAACACAACACACATCACTTCAAACACCACACCACACACACACACACACAAGCACACACTCCACTCACCTCAAACCACACCTCCCGCCCATCACACACACAACACACCACCGACACCAGACACAACACTCACACACACACACACACACACTCATCTCACAACACAGCACCCTCACTCACACTCACACTCACACACACTTCACTCACTCAACAACACACACTCACCACCTCACATCACAGCACACTCACTCACCTCACCTCACTCAACAAAACCCAACCCACCACACTCACTCCCACACTCACACATCAAACACACACACACTCACTCACCAAACACACATCACCTCACACACTCACCACACACTCAACTTCACTCTCAACACACACACCACACACACTCCACACTCACTCACTCACTCACTCACTCCACACACACACACACACACACACTCACACACACACACACCTCACTCACACACACACACACACACACTCACGTCACTCACTCAACACACTCACTCACAACCCACACACACACACACACCACAACCACCACCCACTCCCTCACCCACACACACACCCAACCACTCACTCCCTCACCACCTCACACACACTCACTCCCACACACACACTCACTCACACACACACCCAAGCCCCCCAACCACTCCCAGACCTCCCATCACACACACACACACACACAACACCACATACCTCACACACCACACCACAACTCACAGACACTCACGTCACACTCACTCACTCACACACACTCTTTCTCTCTCTCTCACTCTCTCACTCACACACACAGACACACACTCACACACACAGACTCACAGACAGACACTCACAGACAGACACTCACACACTCACAGACACACTCACAGACACTCACACACACAACTCACAGACCTCACTCACACACACACACCCAACACACCACACACACACTCACACACACACAACACTCACTCACACACACACACTCACTCACAGACACACACACACAACTCACATCACAGACCACCTCACAAGCCACTCAACACATACTCACAGACACTCACCCTCACACACACACTTCACACACACTCACACAACAACAACACTCCCTCACCACAAGACACACTCACACACCCACTCACTCACACACACACACACCACTCACACACCACCCACACACTCACAGACACACACACACACTCACTCTCACACATACACACACACTCACACATACACACTCTCTCACACACAGACTCACTCACACACACATAACACACACGTCAACACACACACACACACACACTCATCACACACACACACACGTCACATCCTCACTCCAACACCACACAAACACCACACACACACACACTCCTCTCCTTCACTCCCGTCTCACACACACACCCACACACACGCCAGACACACTCACTCACTCACACCCCCACACCACACTCACACACACACACACAACACACACACTCACACACACACACAACACACACACACACACACCCACACCACCCACACACACACTCACTCACACACTCACACACACACTCACTCACTCACTCACACTCACTCACGGATCCTCACACACCGCGCACACACACATACCACCTGTGCTACACACACTCACGTCACAGCGACAACCCCACACACACACACACACTCACTCAAAGCCCCTCACACACACACCACACACACACATCGCTGGATGGCTGCCGTCACAGCGTCACGGCGGCTACAACACCTGCCCACATACGCACAGACACCACCACTCACACACACCACCAGACACACACTCACCACACCCACACCACACTCACTCACTCACTCACTCACTCACACAGACACACACACACACTCTCTCACAGAGACACACACACACACACTCTACACCCAGACACAGTCACACACACACAGTCTCACACCCACACACACACACACACAACTCACA
>JADLZN010007964.1:0-19094 GCA_018155175.1 Sinocyclocheilus anophthalmus
CGGGAGGACCAATTTGCAACTTATTAGGTTAACTGGCAACATGATTGGGTATAAAAAGAGCCTCTCAGAGTGGCAGTGTCTCTCATAAGTCAAGATGGGCAGAGGATCACCATTCCCCCAATGCTGCGGCGAAAAATAGTGGAGCAATATCAGAAAGGAGTTTCTCAGAGAAAATTGCAAAGAGTTTGAAGTTATCATCATCACCTACAGTGCATAATATCATCCAAAGATTCAGAGAATCTGGAACTATCTCTGTGCGTAAGGGTCAAGGCCAGGAAACCATACTGGATGCCTGTGATCTTCTGGCCCTTAGACGGCACTGCATCACATACAGGAACTGCTACTGTAATGGAAATCACAACATGCGCTCAGGAATACTTCCAGAAAACATTATCGGTGAACACAATCCACCGTGCCATACGCCATTGCCGGCTAAAACTCTATAGTTCAAAAAAGAAACCATATCTAAACATAATCCAGAAGTGCAGGCATTTTCTCTGGGCCAAGGCTAATTTAAAACGGACTGTGGCAAAGTGGAAAACTGTTCTGTGGTCATACGAATCAAAATTTGAAGTTCTTTTTGGAATACTGGGACGCCATGTCATTCGGACTAAAGAGGATAAGGACAACCCAAGTTGTTATTAGCGCTCAGTTCAGAAGCCTGCATCTTTGATGGTATGGGGTTGCATGAGTGCGTGTGGCATGGGCAGCTTACACATCTGGAAAGGCACCATCAATGCTGACAGGTATATCCAAGTTCTAGAACAACATATGCTCCCATCCAGACGTCGTCTCTTTCATGGAAGACCTTGCATTTTCCAACATGACCATGCCAGACCACATACTGCATCAATTACAACATCATGGATGCGTAGAAGGATCCGGGTACTGAAATAGCCAGCTTGCAGTCTAGATCTTTCACCCATAGAAAATATTTGGCACATCATAAAGAGGAAGATGTGATAAAGAAGACCTAAGACAGTTGAGCAATTAGAAGCCTGTATTAGACAAGAATGGTACAACATTCCTATTCCTAAACTTGAGCAACTTGTCTCCTCAGTCCCCAGACGTTTGCAGACTGTTATAAAAAGAAGAGGGGATGCCACACAGTGGTAAACAGTGGCCTTGTCCCAACTTTTTTGAGATGTTTTGATGCCATGAAATTTAAAATCAACTTTTTTTTCCCTTAAAATTATACATTTTCTGTTTAAACATTTGATTTGTCATCTATGTTGTATTCTGAATAATATATATTGAAATTTGAAACTTCCACATCGTTGCATTGTTTTTATTCACAATTTGTAGTGTCCCAACTTTTTTTGGAATCGGGTTTGTGTATATATATATATTTTTTTTTTTCACGTATAGCAAAAAGCATTTAAAAAGTAAATAGGATTCTGTGTTTAGTATTTGCCCTCAATGAGCTGATCTGAGTTGGTCAAGCCAATCTTTAGAGTGAAACTCAGAGTTTATAAACAAAGCTCACAATGTGACCTCTTAATTTACATGCGGTTTGAATATTCTCTCAGCAGTAGTAAGGTGAGAAGGACACTAAACTCTCAAACCAAGTTAGTGAGACTCTAGCCTGAATGCCTGGCCTTTTTATTATTCAGGAGAAGAGAGGAGAGGAGTGAGATAAAGAAAGAGAAATTGCTTCTCTTTTATTCCCCATTGGGTGGTGCAGTACAGTAATGGCTCTGTCTAAATAGCAATAGAGAGTTAGAATGGTGCCACCATTATCAACACCATGACCAATTCCTCTCTCTCCCTCTCTCTCTCTCTCTCATTGAGGTGAGTTAGCAGGGGTGGTCTTGTGCGATCATTGTGAAGATCATTCAATAAACGGTGAGTGAAACGCCTACATGAGCAGAGAAACTCTGGAAGTGATTATACGGCAGCAATCAGCGCACCATCTCACGTTTGAGGCTCCGTCTCGACTAATAAACTCATTCATCGCTCCGAGAAGTATGAATCAGAAAATGAGCTTTTTGATGCCAATTTAATTGCCTTTCAAAAGAGCAGAAGTTATTTAAAATAAACTGAACAATTGGGTTTTGGTAGTGTGATTTCTGTAACTATTCACATGAGGAAAGTTTGCTATAAATGGATTTGAAGTTTGTCACACATGTTCATATGTATTATAGAATGCACATTACCATCTCAAAGCAACCAAGTCCCAAAGATCATTTCTATTTCTACATCTTAATTTTACTGAGACTAAATGAATGGTGACTAAATCAAAGCAGGTTTTCTTCTTAGATGTGAGTCCTCTTCCCATGAGAGCTTTTAACCATACTTCACATGCTTTCAAAGTGCAGAATTTGGGATGAAACATCTTTGGTGCAACCAAAGATAGAGAAAACCTTCTGAATGAACATGCCAACATGCACAAAATTACAGAAGCTTGATTTTTACATTTTCTGTGCTCTTTTATCACATTTAAAAGGGGCTTGCCTCTGCAATTGTTGAGACTACAATGCTAGAAAGGATGTTATTAGTGAT
This sequence comes from Sinocyclocheilus anophthalmus, assembly GCA_018155175.1. Classification (NCBI taxonomy): domain Eukaryota; kingdom Metazoa; phylum Chordata; class Actinopteri; order Cypriniformes; family Cyprinidae; genus Sinocyclocheilus; species Sinocyclocheilus anophthalmus. The sequence goes on from JADLZN010007964.1 coordinate 2,503, forward strand.
ATGACAATATATCAATATAGATTCATGTATGAATCAAATGACTAACAATATGATGTAAAAAACAGTACTAGAAGTACTAGTACTAGTACTATACTTGAAGACATCTTAAAATGACATCAAGTGGTCACTGATCTGTCATCAAAAAATTGAGAAGTTTTGATTTTTAACAACTGAACAACTAATGGGGATACTAGATTTGCACATTTTAGTAAGCACAGAATATTGACTTTCTTGACTGATGATTTATCTTGATTTATCTACTTTTTCATTATTTATTTTTCTATATTATTATTTCTATATATTATTATTGGATGCCCCAATTGGAAAACAGGATTTGTAATTTTCAGAGAGTTCAATAAATGGTTCCCTTTCAGTCGGTCACTCTCTACGTCACGTCGGATGACCGACGAAATTTGGATCTCGCTTAGAGAGACCAATCCAATTTGAGTGTAAACTAAATGAGCCAATGCAAATTGGCATGCGATTATTGCATCCATCTGCTGCTGATCACAGCGTGAGTATAAGTAGGCAGCAGATGCAGCGCTTATTCAGCTTTTCGCTTCGGAGCCGAGCGATTACATCGTTCCGCTCCTGACTACTCTACGGAGAGAAGACTGAACGAGTTCAGCACGCTCTTGGAGAGCTCTTCGTGTTGGTGGATGGCGCTTCAGCGGTGGTGGTTTTTCCCGTGTCGAGTGGGTTGCACACATCCGGCTGCACTACCCCCTGTTTGTGTTGCAAATGATCATCTCCCCTGTGCGCCTCAGCACGCTTTAAGAGCTTTTTCCCCTAAAAGAGCAATTTCGGGTGCGTCTTTCTAAAGACGACGTTGCTTGGCAAACTTGACGTTATGTCTTTGTAAAGACGATGTGGGTCGTGCTATAGACAACGTATCACCCGGGCGTTTTTGGATGCGGTTGTTACCTGGTGCTGGGTGATGGTCATGATCGCTGCCTCTCGGGCCTGGGCATGAAGCATGCTGAGGTGGCTTTCGTGGATGGCTCATGCTCCCATGGTGGGGGTATGACCATCTCGGAGTGCGGACCGGACTCCGTTACCTGCAAGGGGGCAGAGTGCTCGTGCCACCGCCTAGATCTGGGGTTCCCTCTGGTGGCAGCCGGGGGCGTCCTTCTTCTAGCGGTGGGCGGACTGGTCTTTTACGGTCACGGTGAGGAATTCCCCTCCGGGGATGCCCAAGCCCGCCGGCACTTCGAAACCAGCGGAGCTCTCAAAAAGAGCAGGCTGGACCCTCCCGGGGGGTACCACCTGTTTCTTCCGAGGCTCCCCCCGACGATCGGATGTCGATTGCTGCATCGGAGGGTGAGCCAGAGTTTTCTGGATAGGAAGATTCGGCTGCGCTGCTCTCCACCGTGACCGTAGCAATGCCTGGATCGGATCCAGAAATAATGGCTATGCTTTCCCGGGCCACCGTAGGGGTAGGGCTCGAGTGAAGACTTTCACCGTGTCCCGAGCCCTCAAGGTTGCACGATTGGTTCCCGGGGCGGTCCGCGCTGGTTCTCAGCGCCCCGCCTCGGTGCCTTTCTTCCCGGAGGTGCATGAGGAGCTCAACAAGTCGTGGACGGCACCTTTTTACTGCCAGAAACTGATTCACTGGATCCTCCTCCCTCACCACCCTCAATGGTGGGGCAGCCAGGGGGTTACAAAGGTCCCCCCGGTGGAGCGGTCGGTTGCGATGCAGTTGTGTCCTAATACCGCCTCCAACCGGCAGGGAGAACCGTGCCTCCTCTCCCGGGTCTGTAGGTACTCGGCTGGCCAGCGATGCCCATACGCCCGATGGAGAAGCTATCTGCCTCCGCCTTACGCGCTATAAACTGCGTGATTGCAATGGGTGGTTCACCGAGGCTATGTCACTGGGGGGGACTTGCACGAGGGTGGTCCCGACCTGGAAGTTCAGAGAGAACTCTGCACCGCGGCGGACCTCGTGCTATGAGCGACGAAGGTTACGGCGCTGTCTCTGGGTCGTGCGATGTTCACTATGGTGGTCCAGGAGCGCCATTCTGGCTGTGACTGGCTGACATGCGCAAATAAAAAACAAAAATGACAAGGGAGGATACCGGACAAGACACGATTCTTGAACGCCCCCGTGTCCCAGGCCGGCCTGTCGGCGACACGGTGGAGAACGTGCCCAGCGGTTCTCCGCTGACCAGAGCAGACTGAGGCCATCAGGTACATCCTGCCGGTGTGCAGCTGCTGCCGTCGCCGAGGGCGGCCCCCCTGCCACCTCCAAACAAGAGCAAGAGCTCCTGCAAAGCTGTGCCGTGGAGCCGGTCGCAGGGCAGCCGCCCCGCCCGTCCAGGCCCCCGCCAAACCTGGTGGCAAGCGAGAGAGCAAGAGGCCCGGAGACGGGCGACCCAGAGGTGGAGGGACGTGCTCTTCAGGAGATGGTAAGCACACCACTCCCTCCCCCGGAGGAGGGCCGGGCGGAGAATCTTTTTCCACCAATGACCTTGGTCGGTGGTACCCAAATTCTCGACAAAGAGCATTCCTCTATTTTTGGGTCCCCAGAGGGGACGGGGGGTTGTGGACGATCTAGTACGTATCACACTCACCCACCTCTCTCGCCAGTGAGCAGCAGTGGGCGGATCGGGAGGACGAACCAACGGACTACCCACGCACCCTCTGCTCAAACGCAGGTCAGTGTTGCACACACTCAGACCCCGCCTCGGACCGGCAAAGAGACGCCCGGGCCGGGTCCCTGCGTTCTTTCACGCTGCCCCGCTGCGGGTACGCCTGTAGTTCCGTGATGCCACTTGCGCGCCGTCTGGGAGCATGGCTAGAGCTACCCAGCCCGTCTCGATGGCTACTTCGAACCGTCAGGCTCGGCTATGCGATTCAATTCGCCCGGGGGGGGGGCGCCCTCCCATTCCGGGGGAGGGGCGTCCACTTAACGTCAGTGAAAGCAGCAGATGCCCCTTTCTTGCGTGCAGAGATCACAGTCCTACTTGCGAAGGACGCTATAGAGCCGGTTCCTCCAGCAGATATGAGTTTGGGGTTTTACAGCCCTTACTTCATTTTACCCAAGAAAGGCGGTGGGTTACGAACAATCTTGGACCTGCGTGTCTTGAACCGGGCCCTTCACAAGCTCCCGTTCAGATTGCTCAGCAGGTTGAGAATGCATTTTCGGTTGTATCCTTCCCAAATGGTTCGCCACGATCGGCCTGAAGGACACGGACTTTCATGTTTCGATCCTTCCGCGCCACCGGCCATTCCTGCGGTTTGCGTTCGAGGGGCGGGCATATCAGTACAAGGTCCTGCCCTTCGGGCTGTCCCTGTCGCCCCGTGTCTTTACGAAGTTACGGAGGCAGCCCTTGTTCCCACGAGAGAGCAGGGCATTCGCATCCTCAACTACCTCGACGATTGGCTCATACTCGCCCAGTCTCAAGATCAGTTGTGCGAGCACAGGGACTTGGTGCTTCACACCTCAGCCTGTTGGGCCTTCGGGTCGACTGGGAAAAGAGCAAACTCTCCCCGCCGCAGAGGATCTCTTTTCTCGGTATGGAGTTGGACTCTGTCGAACAGACAGCACGCCTCATGCAGGAGCGTGCTCAGTTGGTGTTGAACTGCCTGAATATGTTCAAGGGCAGGATGGCGGTCCCACTGAAACTGTTTCAGAGTCTCCTGGGGCATATGGCGGCCACGGCGGCAGTCACGCCACTGGGGCTACTCCATATGAGACCGCTGCAGCACTGGCTCCATGGCCTAGTCCCGAGGTGGGCGTGGCAACGCGGCATTTTCCGGGTCCAAGTTACACCGGCCTTCCGCCAAACCTTCACCCCATTGTCAGACCTTGCATTCCTCCGGGCAGGAGTACCCCTGGGGCAGGTCTCCAGGTATTCTGTGGTTTGCATGGATGCCTCAACCCCCGGCTGGGGGGCCACGTACAACGGGCATGCAGTGTCGGGGGTTTGGACGGGTCCCCAACTGCACTGGCACATTAACTGCCTCAAGTTGCTGGCAGTGCACTTTGCCTTGAGCCGTCTCAAAGGGCGCTTACGAGCAAGCATGTACTGGTCCGCACGGACAATACAGCGGCCGTTGCGTACATCAACCAAAGGGTGGTCTGCGCTCCCGTCGCTTATCACAAACTCTTCGTCGTCTGTCTCACATTCCGTTGGCCTTCCTCAACCGTCGTTGCGGCAGCCCGACCTCGCTGTCCCGCAGCTGTGGCGCGCCCCGGGCGGTAGAATGCGCGCCCTTCCCTATCTGTCCTCACAGAAGTCCGGTCCCATCGCCTTCCCTTCGCGTTTTGCGCTTTACGGACGTCTCGGAGCCCGCTCGCGTAGCGTGACCTGTATCTCGTTGTGCCGTCTCCAGAACCTCTCATTGCCTTTGATTGCCTCCGCCCTGACGACCGGACACTCTGCACGGACGCTCTGTGGCACAGCTCAGCCCTTGCCGCGGCTGTGGGGCCTGTTGGCAATGCTATCTTGGCCTCGTTTCCCCCAGTGATGCCCTCGTGGCTCGACATGGTTCTGTGCGAAAAGCCCTCCCAGGAGGGACGAGGAGCAGGCGCATCGCTGTGCCCTGGGCTCACCGCCGCTTACTCTCTGTGGCCTAACACCCCCGGGCGCCCGCCCGCCAGCCTGTTCCCCCGAACTAATGCCTCTCCTCACATACAGCCCCCTCCTGCCGCTGGGGCTCCATCGCTACTCTGGGAAGTGATTTTACTGACTCCCATGAGCATCTTGTGGGCACGCCCCTTTGTGTCACCGCTCTCGGGTCCCCCTTCGATGACCCCTCTCCGGCAAACTTCCATGTTCTTTGTTGCGGTCGCGGCGGTCATGCTCGCCCTCCCCCCAGCCCCCCCCGCCGTGCTCTGCAACCCACCACGCAACTACATCGCGTACGTCGAGGACGGAGAAACACAAAGATAATTGCAACATGCCGACGTCCCGGCGATCGTGCACCACATATCCTCCTGTACGCCTTCTGCTGCACTCACTAAGGGGGCTTCCCCCTCCGCTCGCGCGTGCGTGCGCGCGGTGTGCGCGTCTCTGAGTCGTATCCTTCCTCAAGGAATTGGCCAGGGCCTGTGTGGCCTTGGCCCTCCGCTCCGTATGTCAGCGTCTCGTCTTCCCTGTGGACTGCCTTCGGCTGCTCCCGCGTTGTGACAGGGCTCATGTATGTTGGTGCGCCACACGGGCCATCAGGACCTGCTCCTCGCCTCCCGTCGTACCTGGGCGCCCACATATTGCCTGCCATTGCCGCAGAAGGCTCACTGGGGTAAACGCTACTTGCAAAGGCCCGCGCCAGCGGGTGCCAAGCGGCCGTGCCAAAAGGTTTGCGGCCGTCTATCGCTCTCAGGTGGGTCCGTCGACGAGACAACACCGTGCGCATGAGGAGGGTGTCTCTGTGCGAGCATGTGTCTAGAGCTCGCGCTGGAGTGAGTGAGGCGTGTGGCACGCCCGGGTCGCGAAACCGGCTGCTGCCGCACACCAGTCCGGTGTCGCCGGGGTCTGTGGGGCACGGGGCCTGTTCGCGCTGTCCCCCGGCCACAGCGCGGGACAGCGCGGCGCTGCCCGGTTGATTCACCCAGGAATGTAACAGCACGAAGCGACTGCGACAGGATGCGTTGCCTTGCGTCTGGGCGTGCTAGAGGTAGGAGGGCCGGGCGAAGTTGCGAATAAGCGCCACAAGAACACCTTAATGATCGGATTGGATGAATACGCACCGCCGCTGTCTTGTCCGGGCGGACCTACTGCTTGCCTCGTAGCGCCCGGTGAGACGGCGCAGGGCAAGGTGCACGGCCAGCACTCGAGGCAGTTGATGTCCATTTGTGCAGTTGGGGGCCCGTCCATACCCCTGACACTGCGTGCCTGTTGTACGTGGCCCCCAGCCGGTGGTTGAGGCATCTGTGCAACCACAGCATGCCTGGAGACCTGCTCCAGGGGCACTCCTGCCCGAGGAACGCAAGGTCTGACCACGGGGTGAAGGTTTGGCGGCAGGTTGGTGTAACTTGGACCCGGAAGGTGCCTCGTTGCCACGCCCACCTCGGGACTCGTCCATGGAGCCAGTGCTGCAGCGGTCTCATATGGAGTAGCCCCCGTGGCGTGACTGCCGCCGTGGCCGCCATAGGCCCCAGGAGCCTCTGAAACTGATTCAGTGGGACCGCCATCCTGCTCTTGAATGTATTCAAGCAGTTCAACACCGACTGAGCACGTTCCTGCGTGAGGCGTGCTGTCTGTTCGACCGAGTCCAACTCCATACCGAGAAAAGAGATCCTCTGCGTCGGGGAGAGATTGCTCTTTTCCCAGTTGACACAAAGGCCCAACAGGCTGAGGTGTGAAAACACCAAGTCCCTGTGCTCGCACAACTAATCCTGAGACTGGGCGAGTATGAGCCAATCGTCGAGGTAGTTGAGGATGCGAATGCCCTGTTCTCTCATGGGAACAAGGGCTGCCTCCGTAATTTTCGTGAAGACACGGGGCGACAGGGACCGCCCGAAGGGCAGGACCTTGTACTGGTATGCCGGCCCCTCGAACGCAAACCGAAGGAATGGCCTGTGGCGCGGAAGGATAGAAACATTGAAGTTTGCGTCCTTCAGGTCAATCGCTGCGAACCAATCTTGGGGACGGATACACCTGAAGATGCATTTCTGCATGAGCATCTTAAACGGGAGCCTGTGAAGGGCCCGGTTCAAGACACGCAGGTCCAAGATTGATTGTAACCCACCGCCTTTCTTGTGTACAATGAAGTAAGGGCTGTAAAACTGTTTTCATATCGGCTGGAGGGACCGGCTCTATCGCGTCCTTCGCCAGTAGGACTGCGATCTCTGCACGCAAGACAGGGGCATCTGCTGCTTTCACTGACGTAAAGTGGACGCCCCTGAACTTGGGAGGGCGCCGGGCGAACTGAATCGCATAGCCGAGCCTGACGGTTCGAAGGAGCCATCGAGACGGCTGGGTAGCTCTAGCCATGCTCCCAGACACCACGCAAGTGGCATCAACAGAACTACAGGCGTACACGCAGTGGGGCAGCGAGGAAGAACGCAGTGACCCGGCCCGGGCGTCTCTTTGCCGTACCTAGCGTGGTCTGAGGTGTGTGGCAACACTGACCTGCTTTGGAGCAGAGGGTGCGTGGTAGTCCGTTGGTTCGTCCTCCCGATCCGCCCACTGCTGCTCACTGGCGAGAGGGGAGGGTGAGTGTGATACGTACTAGATAGTCCACAATCCCCCGTCCCCTTTGGGGACCCAAAAAATAGAGGAATTGTTTTTGTCGAGAATTTGGGTACCACCGACCAATGTCATTGGTGGAAAAAGATTCTCCGCCCGGCCCTCCTCCGGGGGAGGGAGTAGTGTGCTTACCATCTCCTGAAGAGCACGTCCCTCCATCTCTGGGTTGCCCGTCTCAGGGCCTCTAGCTCTTTCGCTTGCCACCATGTTTGGCGGGGGCCTGGACGGGCGGGGCGGCTGCCCTGCGACCGGCTCCACGGCACAGCTTTGCTGGAGGCCGCAGGAGCTCTTGCTCTTGTTTGGAGTTGGCAGGGGGGCCGCCCTCGGCGACGGCAGCAGCTGCACACCGGCAGGATGTACCTGATGGCCTCAGTCTGCTCTGGTCAGCGGAGAACCGCTGGGCACGTTCTCCACCGTGTCGCCGACAGGCCGGCCTGGGACACGGGGGCGTTCAAGAATCGTGTTTTGTCCGTCTCGCGCATGTCAGCCAGTCACAGCCAGAATTGGCGTTCCTGGACCACCATAGTGGACATGGCACGACCCAGGGACCGCGCCGTAACCTTCGTCGCTCGTGGCGCGAGGTCCGCCGCGGTGCGGAGTTCTCTCTGAACTTCCAGGTCGTGACCACCCTCGTGCAAGTCCCTCAGTGCCTTGGCCTGGTGCACTTGCAATCACGCCGTAGCGCGTAAGGCGGAGGCAGCTTCTCCACCGGTCGTATAGGCATCGCTGGCCAGCCGAGTACCTACAGACCCGGGAGAGGAGGCACGGTTCTCCCTTCCGGTTGGAGGCGGTATTAGGACACAACTGCATCGCTACTGACCGCTCCACTGGGGGGATCGCCGAATACCCCTTCGCTGCACCGCCCTCGAGGGTGGTGAGGGAGGAGGATCCAGCAAATCAGTTTTCGGCAGTAAAAGGTGCCGTCCACGACCTGTTGAGCTTCTCATGCACCTCCGGGAAGAATGGCACCGAGGCGGGGCGCTGAGAACCAGCGCGGACCGCCCTGGGAACCAATCGTGCAACCTTGAGGGCTCGGGACACGGTGAAAGTCTTCACTCGAGCCCTACCCCTACGGTGGCCCGGGAAAGCATAGCCATTATTTCTGGATCCGATCCAGGCATTGCTACGGTCCCGGAGGAGAGCAGCGCAGCCGAATCTTCCTCTCCAGAAAGCTCTGGATCACCCTCCGATGCTGCAATCGACATCTGATCGTTGGGGGGAGCCTCGAAGAAACAGGTGTTACCCACCTGGAGGGTCCAGCCTGCTCTTTTTGAGTGCTCCGCTGGTTTCGAAGTGCCGGCGGCTTGGGCATCCCCGGAGGGGAATTCCTCACCGTGACGTAAGACCAGTCCGCCCACCGCTAGAAGAAGGACGCCCCCGGCTGCCACCAGAGGGAACCCCAGATCTAGGCGGTGGCACGGGCACTCTGCCCCCTTGCAGGTAACGGAGTCCGGTCCGCAACTCCGAGATGGTCATACCCCCGCCGTGGGAGCATGAGCCATCCACGAAAGCCACCTCAGCATGCTTCATGCCCTTGCACGAGAGGCAGCGATCGTGACCATCATCCGGTGCCAGGTAATGACCGCATCCAGAACGCCCGGGTGATCCGTTGTCTATAGCAAGACCCACATCGTCTTTATAAAGACGTAACGTCAAGTTTGCCAAGCAACGTCGTCTTTAGAAAGACGCTCCCGAAATTGCTCTTTTAGGGGAAAAAGCTCTTTTAGCGTGCTGAGGCGCACAGGGGAGATGATCATCTGCAACACACACAGGGGTAGTGCAGCCTGTTGTTTGCAACCCACTCGACACGGGAAACCATCATCGCTGAAGCGCCGTCCGCCAACACCATAAGCTTCCAAGAGCGTGTTGAACTCGTAGCTCACTGAAGACAATTGGATGGAGCAGAACGATGTTGTCGCTCTGCTCCGAAGCGAAAAGCTGAATATGCTCTGCATCTGCTACCTACTTATACTCACACTGTAATCAGCGATAATCGCATGCCAATGTGCATTGGCTCGTTTAGTTTACACTCGAAGTAGATTGGTCCCTCTAAGCGAGATCCCAATTTCGTCGGTCCTCCGACGTGACGTCGAGAGTGACCGACTGAAAGGGACCATTTAATTGAACTCTCTGAATTACATCCTGTTTTCCATTGGGGCATCCAATAATAGGTCATAGAAGCGAAATAATAATATAAGAAAAATAAATAATGAAACAGTATATAAATCAAGAAAATAATCATCAGTCCAGAAAGTCAATATTCTGTGGGGGGGGGCCCCCTTTTTTAAAAACCTTAAAAAAAAAAAAAATGTGCAAATCTAGTATCCCCATTAGTTGTTCAGTTGTTAAAAATCAAAACTTCTCAATTTTTTGATGACAGATCAGTGACCACTTGATGTCTTTTTAAGATGTCTTCAAGTATAGTACTAGTACTAGTACTTCTAGTACTGTTTTTTACATCATATTGTTAGTCATTTGATTCATACATGAATCTATATTGATATATTGTCATATCACTAATAACATCCTTTCTAGCATTGTAGTCTCAACAATTGCAGAGGCAAGCCCCTTTTAAATGTGATAAAAGAGCACAGAAAATGTAAAAATCAAGCTTCTGTAATTTTGTGCATGTTGGCATGTTCATTCAGAAGGTTTTCTCTATCTTTGGTTGCACCAAAGATGTTTCATCCCAAATTCTGCACTTTGAAAGCATGTGAAGTATGGTTAAAAGCTCTCATGGGAAGAGGACTCACATCTAAGAAGAAAACCTGCTTTGATTTAGTCACCATTCATTTAGTCTCAGTAAAATTAAGATGTAGAAATAGAAATGATCTTTGGGACTTGGTTGCTTTGAGATGGTAATGTGCATTCTATAATACATATGAACATGTGTGACAAACTTCAAATCCATTTATAGCAAACTTTCCTCATGTGAATAGTTACAGAAATCACACTACCAAAACCCAATTGTTCAGTTTATTTTAAATAACTTCTGCTCTTTTGAAAGGCAATTAAATTGTCATCAAAAAGCTCATTTTCTGATTCATACTTCTCGGAGCGATGAATGAGTTTATTAGTCGAGACGGAGCCTCAAACGTGAGATGGTGCGCTGATTGCTGCCGTATAATCACTTCCAGAGTTTCTCTGCTCATGTAGGCGTTTCACTCACCGTTTATTGAATGATCTTCACAATGATCGCACAAGACCACCCCTGCTAACTCACCTCAATGAGAGAGAGAGAGAGAGAGGGGAATTGGTCATGGTGTTGATAATGGTGGCACCATTCTAACTCTCTATTGCTATTTAGACAGAGCCATTACTGTACTGCACCACCCAATGGGGAATAAAAGAGAAGCAATTTCTCTTTCTTTATCTCACTCCTCTCCTCTCTTCTCCTGAATAATAAAAAGGCCAGGCATTCAGGCTAGAGTCTCACTAACTTGGTTTGAGAGTTTAGTGTCCTTCTCACCTTACTACTGCTGAGAGAATATTCAAACCGCATGTAAATTAAGAGGTCACATTGTGAGCTTTGTTTATAAACTCTGAGTTTCACTCTAAAGATTGGCTTGACCAACTCAGATCAGCTCATTGAGGGCAAATACTAAACACAGAATCCTATTTACTTTTTAAATGCTTTTTGCTATACGTGAAAAAAAAAAATATATATTATATATATAATATAATACAAACCCGCTTCCAAAAAAGTTGGGACACTGTACAAATTGTGAATAAAATCAGAATGCAATGATGTGGAAGTTTCAAATTTCAATATTTTATTCAGAATACAACATGGATGACATATCAAATGTTTAAACTGAGATAATGTATCATTTTAAGGGAAAAATAATTTGTTTTTAAATTTCATGGCATCAACACATCTAAAAAAATTTGGGACAAGGCCATGTTTACCACTGTTTGGCATCCCCTCTTCTTTTTATAACAGTCTGCAAACGTCTGGGGATTGAGGAGACAAGTTGCTCAAGTTTAGGGATAGGAATGTTGTCCCATTTTTGTCTAATACAGGCTTCTAGTTGCTCACCTGTCTTAGGTCTTCTTTGTCGCATCTTCCTCTTTATGATGCGCCAAATGTTTTCTATGGGTGAAAGATCTGGACTGCAGGCTGGCCATTTCAATACCCGGATCCTTCTACGCAGCCATGATGTTGTAATTGATGCAGTATGTGGTCTGGCATTTTCATGTTGGAAAATGCAAGGTCTTCCGTGAAAGAGACGATGTCTGGATGGGAGTATATGTTGTTCTAGAATTTGGATATACCTTTCAGCATTGATGGTGTTTTTCCAGATGTGTAAGCTGCCCATGCCTCACGCACTCATGCAACCCCATACCATGAGTTGCAGGCTTCTGAACTGAGCGCTGATTACAACTTGGGTTGTCCTTGTCCTCTTTAGTCCGGATGACATGGCGTCCCAGTTTTCCAAAAATAACTTCAAATTTTGATTCGTCTGACCATAGAACCGTTTTCCACTTTGCCACAGTCCATTTTAAATGAGCCTTGGCCCAGAGAAAACGCCTGCGCTTCTGGATCATGTTTAGATATGGCTTTTTTTTTTGACCTATAGAGTTTTAGCCGGCAAATGCGAATGGCACGGTGGATTGTGTTCATTGACAATGTTTTCTGGAAGTATTCCTGGGCCCATGTTTTGATTTCCATTACAGTAGCATTCCTGTTTGTGATGCAGTGCCGTCTAAGGGCCCTAAGATCACGGGCATCCAGTATGGTTTCCCGGCCTTGACCCTTACGCAGTGATTGTTCCAGATTCTCTGAATCTTTTGATGATATTATGCACTGTAGATGATGTTAACTTCAAACTCTTTGCAATTTTTCTCTTAGAAACTCCTTTCTGATATTGCTCCACTATTTTTCGACGCAGCATTGGGGGAATTGGTGATCCTCTGCCCATCTTGATTTCTGAGAGACACTGCCACTCTGAGAGGCTCTTTTATACCCAATCATGTTGCCAATTGACCTAATAAGTTGCAAATTGGTATTCCAGCTGTTCCTTATATGTACATTTTTCTTTTCCGGCCTCTTATTGCTACCTGGCCCAACTTTTTTGGAATGTGTAGCTCTCATGAAATCCAAAATGAGCCAATATTGGCATGACATTTCAAAATGTCTCACTTTCAACATTTGTTATGTTATCTATATTCTATTGTGAATAAAATATAAGTTTATGAGTTTTGTAAATTATTCCATTCCTTTTTTGCTCACAATTTGTCCAGTGTCCCAACTTTTTTGGAATTGGGATTCTATATACTTTTTGTATTTTATATTTTTTTAAGACGTATCGCATTATTGAGTACGTTTTTACACTGCTTCAAAATTTTAAGTTTAATTCATATTTGTTGAATTTACTATCCGTTTTTCAGTGAAGATTGTTTCATTGTAGTACAACACTCTACAATGTGTGTAAATCACTAACATACTGCGAGCTAAATTTTAATGCTAGGCGACTAAATAATGTCTGTCTTTAGCATTGGATAGTAAATTGTTTGATTTCACTCGCCAGTTAGAAGCTGAGCATAAGTTTAGCCCAGATATATTTTCACAACAAAAAATGTACTAGCCAATAGTGATTCTATTGCCAAGGTGTGCATGGAGGGTTGTAGTCTTATTTATTTTAGAAAATAACCTGCTGCATGCAACTAGCATTCAAACACAGAGATGCCAAGGAGTTTATGTTGACTAAGTTCTTCCTATTAGACACTGTCACAAACAACATCAAAAAGAGTACAGTGTGTCTGAACAAACATTGTCTATTTCTCTTCCGCATCAGCAACACTGGTGTTGGGCATATTAACACGTCCTCAGTTCAGATTCTGTTTTGCAGACATGAAGCGAGAGCTCGACTGGAGGTAAGCCGTGCATCCATAATTAATGAGAATAAATGGTTGGGCTGCTGCGTCTCGATCGATGTTGAGCTGCTTGATGTTTAGGGACAGAGGGCAGGAGACTGACTTCCTGGATGCTGTCAGTTTATTTCACTTCATGCAGATCTGTAAGGGAGTGGCTATCTGCATTATGCTGTGTGGAAGGAAATGTATCTGCTGTTTGTGTATTTTGCGTTTTCTTCCAGTTATTATGCCTTCCTGTCAGATCTGGTAAGTTTGAGTTAACCACTTCCAAATCTCTTAAATTAGCACCTAATATTAAGTGGCAAACAGTGTGTCTCACAACTGATCCTCCCTGACGTGTAGAATAAACAGGCGAAGCGCGGCGCAGCTGATCATCTGGTTTCAGAGCTGTTGATACTCATTAATCCTGTGATCTGTCAGCGGGCAGATTAATGGTGTCCTCACACCAGGCCGAGGGATTTGGGTGGCGTGTTTGTGGTCGGCTGCTCATCGCTGTGACTGCTCGGCCTGTGCACTGTGAACATGCAGGCCCATTACATAATTAACACACATTCTTGGGTGATTCTTAAATTAAGGCAATTTTAACTAAATAAAATCTTGAAAAATGAAAGTTATGATGAAATACATGTAAATTTGAAATATCTGATCAAGTCCTGTAGATTGGTTTTGGAGGAACATTTAGATAAGACTTTGACTTAATCTTGAAAATTAAGACTGTCACTCTGCTGCTCTCATGTCACTAGTTATTTCTATCATGACAAAACCTTTCATGGAAACCTATGACCAACATTACAATTGTACACACAAAGCCAAAATATAATATCTTAATTTATTTACTTCTTTTATTTTATTTTTATGAAGTTCTGTAGGTATAAATATAGAATTTCCTTTTTTTATATACAGTACATTTATAACAGAGAACTACTAGATCACTAGAGAACTAACTAGTGAATAAAGATGAAGAGAACTGTGTTATTGCATGTTAATGCGTGTAACCCAAGTACACAAGGAGGTGATCATTACTTTCAAATAGTATTGTTTTCCTTTAATAATGTTATTATTTGTGTATAATTAGTATTCAGCTAGCTAACTATAAACATACCATAATGTTCAGCAAGGTTGTCTTCTTGTTCCACCCCCTAATTAAGTCGAATTAGAAAGATATCTTATGTATGTTATGCTCACTGTATTTGGTACTCTTTGTGGCATATAGCTGAGAATGCAACTTGTACTTTTGAAACATTTGAAACACAATGCAAACCATGCTTGTGTTCATTAGCTAGAAGCGTTTGCATTAATATGCCATGTGTATGTTTAGTATGTTTAGGGTCTTAATGGGTTAAGCAGGTTCAGTATCAGAAGAACGTGTAGTTCTTACAAAGAGGCTAATGTAGTTGTCTCTGCTACTTTGATCCAGTTGCATTGAGTTTTGTCCATATATAAACACTCATTTGAATCAAATGCTGGTGTTTTTGAGTCTGTGGATTGCTTTTAAGCTCCGATTAAATTTTTCTATGATTAAATCATGAGATTGTAATGAAGTATTTATATGGCATATCAGACCGCAGCTTCTGTTGTCATGACTAGACAACATAATTTTGCATCATGCATGAGCTTTTTTATCATGCATGAACTCCAATATAAATTGTCCAATCAGAATGTTCATGCAAATTGACAGTCCATTTTTTAAGAATAGATTTGACTCAAACTCAAAGTGGATGTCATTTATGGGGAACAGATGGGAATGCTGAGATGGAACTAGTGTTATTTGTACATCTCTGATTGGCAGATTACATGAAAATGCTCAGAAACCTCAGTGTCCTGTGTTTTGGTGAGGTGGAGCGAGGGCAGAAACCTTGGCAGCAGATTGCTTTGCACTGCCTGAAGAACACACATGAAAGTCAACTCGGTAAATATTGCAGGAGTTCAGCATGCTAGCAGGCACAAAGAGCCTTGTGTGACTATGAATCTGTGATGCCTGTCTTGTGTGACACATCCAGGGTCAGAGGTCATCAGGCAGGGTGGCTGTCTGATAAATCAGTCATTAGAGGAAGTTTGACCTCAGGTGTTTCAGGGGAGGCTGATGCGAATATACAGAACCGATCGTATTGAGGTGTGAATAAGACTGTGTTTCTGTTTTATATATTATTTATTTACTCATTCATTCATTTATTCTCACCAAGGCTGCAATATTGTGAAATATTACAATTTAAAAAAAAAATCTATTTCAATATATTTTGAAACGGATTTTATTGCTGTGATGCAAAGCTGAATTTTAGCATCATGACAACTCCAGTCTTCAGTGTCACTTGAGCCTTCGGAAATTATTCTAATATTCCGATTTGCTGCTCAAAAAAACATTTATTATTATTATCACTTGAACTGTGTGCGGTGTCATATTTTCTGGAACCTGAAACTTTTAGAAATCTTTTGTAACATTAAAAATGACTTTAGTGTCACTTGATATTTATGTATCCTTGCTGAATAAAAGTATTAAGTTAATAATCCATATATATACACATCCCAATTACTCCCATTTCTGTAGAAAACCCTAGTCTATGGTGTTTATAATTAGCCTTATGTAAAACAATAGAAGTAGTGTGTCCTAATTTAGCTGATGGGTGTATGAGTATGTGGTATAATTAATGTCTTTTGGAAAGTTGCCATAAACTTCATGTGAAGCTGGTTGGCAGTCTGCATTCTGCACACACACTGCATCAGGCGAGGGCAACCATAATGACATCCATTCTGCTGACATCAGTGCCGTGAAGCAAGAGAGAGCCAGAGAATTAGAGAAAGGCAAAATGACAAGGTCCCCTGGACAGAAACTGGGACCAAGACAGTTCCTGCCAAAGAAAAGATGAAGACGTTGTCTCCAGCGAGGCCGGCAGTTTGCATTATGCATCTGTAGCCAGAGACAGAGGTAAACAAAGCAGGCAGCGCATGTTATGATATATCTGTTGTTCCCTGTGGTGAGCTGGATGGCTGGAATCTTTAATTAAGTTCCCGTCAGCTCTCTGTTCCTCTACAGACATGCTTTCACCAGGGAATGGCGGTGGACGGGGAGCTCAATTTGTTCGGGTTGCCATGGCTCGTATTCTGTCAGAGCATTTAATTATGCTTTTGATACATCCTCGGAGATGAAGCTCTCATGGCTTATAAACAGTTTATTCTTATCTTGAGTACAGCCAAGCGGAGTGCTTAGGCAATAGGGGAAATAGAATTCCCTCATATTGCCCGTATTTATTGTTTCTCACAATGAGGGACATGACCCAGTGCACATGGAGGAACATTACTTGTACCATCCTAGAGGTCTAGCTCAAGGCAGGGTTTAGACATTGTTAAAAGATCTGCTTTTGTTCCAGCGCTTCTAGCAAGGACAGTTTTATTGCTCAACGATTGCTCGATCATAGCTCAGGAGACTTATAGAAATAGATCACCAAAGAATGTCATTCTAACCCCATACTAATACTTTTAATATCATTGAGATACTAGGGATCTCATTTTTATTGTTTTTATTTT
>JADLZN010007965.1:0-136776 GCA_018155175.1 Sinocyclocheilus anophthalmus
TTCTTCTGCAGGTTACATTAATATGCCAGTTGATGGTGACAGCAAGTGTTTGTTTTTATGTATGAGTAATTGAAATCACTCAACCAATTTGTTCAAAATTACTAACTCATTCAGGGAAGTTTGTGTGTTAACCTTTAATCTTAGTAATAACTTTCCTAACTTTCAGTAATGTTAAGTAACATTTAACTTTCAGTAATTTATCAATAATACTGCATTGACTGAACCATCAGATTAGATCAAAACTTGAATTGAATTAAGCTGGATGATGCCACTGTTGTTTTCTGTAGAGCTGCTTTGCAGCTAATCAACATCTTAGCAAACATGGACACTGATATTGTAGCTTAATTGATTCAAAATTGAAGTCTGGTGGGACGATGGACAAGCTGAAGTAACAACAGTTTGCTGGAAAAAGAGAAAATTAATGGCTAACCACTTATTTAGGCCCAATTCTCACTATCAAACTAGCTGCTAATAGCATCATCTGAAACATATTGTTTATTAGTAATATACGGACATATTAAGTGCCTTTTTTGTGCTGACCCTATTTTATCCAGTAATACCAATCTAAACATATCTACCTTTACTAATTATTAATACCTACTAACGATTAATAATACCATACCTACTTCTTTAATGATGTAACTAAGCAACAAATTAGGAGGTTTATTGCGCAAAAAGTCATACTTGAAGTTAGGTAAAGGTGAGATGGTCGTACCTACGTGCGACCAACTGTTAATAACTAAAACTTTAAAGAAAAACAACGGTTAAGGGAAAGGCTAACATACTGACAGCGTTTGGTGACACCACCTGGCTGCTCCCTGGTGAGAGAACGTGGTAGTGTGCTGACAGAGATGAGTAAAAAGAGATAAGACATCGCAAAAGCAATGAGGAATACGTAGTCCAAGAAACCGAATGGAATGGTACAATGTCAGAGATATTAGACATGGAGCTCATATTATTTTGCTATTTTATTAACTTGACCTGCACTGTGCAGTGCTAATACTATCCCTGCCCCATTTTTGGGTTTAGGCAGATAAAGACTTTTTTTTCTTTGCCAGACCACTTATCCTATTTCTATGGTGCATACAGATAGCAGCTCAAGTGAGAGGCGGCAGCAAAGAGAGTGCTATTCAGACAACGTTATCTGCTATGACAAAATTCATTTTCAAAGGGAGGGTGACTTAAATGCAGAGTGGATGCAAACTGCCCCAAATGTGGATTGTGTATCTGAGAGCTGTTCCTCTTCACAGTGCCCATGCCACCCAACAAAATGCTACTGCTGTAAATTACTGCCTTGGGTTTGTATGATAACATTTTCACTTTGTGTGTCAATGAAGAGGTCAGAATCAATGTGGAAAGGACACCACTCCATGTTGTCAGTCATGATCAAAGACATAAAAGACAGGTCATGCCACAGTCTTCCTTTGCTTTTGCTCAAGATAAGCAGCAAAAAGGACTAAACATATCACAGTGTACCTAAGCTTTATTCTATTTCTATGGCTAAAGCAGGCAGTTTAGTCGCAGCAACATTTTCTATCTGCAAAAATGACAATGCGTTCTTTACAGATAACTCATAATTGATTTAAATACGGGGAGAAGTAAAATCACTCAGAGAAGTAAAATCACTCATACAGATTTACAGTATTAAACTAACAAACAGCTATTAAACAAAAAAAAAGCTTAATGTTAAATACAGCGATATTATAGAACACAAATGTAATCTTTCTTAATAAGAAGAGGGAAAGCCTATATGTGTAAAATTCATGTTTGTATTTGCTGAAAAATGAGTTAGCACCCATGTACCTTGAAATTTCGAAATTTGCAATATCTGTTGCTAAGCAACTATAGCACTAATCTACCACATAATTGTGATTAATAAATTTAGCCACATAATTAACCTGCTTGCAAAGTTTGCTGACTTTCAGCACACGGTCAGAAAGTTATTGCTGTTTTAGAAAAGGAGTACAGTATTGTCCATAATGTCTGACACGGCACTGACACTCACCACCTTTACTGATAGTACTCTAATTACAGCAGGACACGCAGAAGGGAAGGATCGGAAGATGACTTTTTTTTTTTTTTTTTTTTTTTTTTTTTCTTTCTTTCTTTCTTTCTTTCTACACTCAATTCACAAACACAATATATTATCCAACTGAATTGTGCATTGACCGAGACAACAAAATAACAAGCAATAAAAAAAACAAATATTTGTCCTATAATTTCATCCTTTAAATATGTTTGAAATGTAACATTATTTCTATTAACAATGTACTCTTAGCTCTAGCTACAAGATAATAGACCATTTCCAAACCTACTGTAATCCTGAACAGATCAGATCCACCAGAGCTTGCTGATCTACCAGAGGCAGAAGAGGACCTGGACTTTAACATTGGTGACATAAGAGGTCAGGGAAGCCATTAACAAGCTAAAGAATGGCAAGGCTCCAGGACTGGATGGTGTGTACCCTGAGATGCTCAAGGCAGAAGTACAGGAGATGCCACAGATCCTTCAGCGCATTCAACAGGACATTTGGGAGAAAGAGACAGCCCCAGAGATCTGGAAAAGTGGCACCATCGTCAAGCTGCCCAAGATGGGGGATCTTGGGGACTGCAACATTTGGTGAGGCATCACCCTGCTCTCTCTCACCAGCAAGATCTTCAGCCGTATCATAGCAGTGGTGGATGACATCCTTCGGCAAGAACAGGCAAGCTTCAGGAAAGGACGATCATGCATTGACCACATCTTCGTTCTACGCCAGATCCTAGAACAGTCCCATGAATGGAACAGCCCATTATACCTCGTGCTCATCGATTTTGAGAAGGCTTTTGACAGTCTGCATCATGCATCCCTCTGGAAGATTCGATGACATTATGGCATTCAGAAGAAATTGGTCAACGTCATCCAGTCACTATACGAGAGCTTTGAGTGTCGTGTCATCCACAACAGTGAGCTGACAGAACCTTTTCCAGTGGAAACCGGATTGAGGCAAGGCTGTATCCTCTCTCCAATCCTATTCTCCCTGGTTATTGACTGGCTGTTGCGTAGTGTCACCCAAGGAAAGCGTCAAGGCTTGGACTACTGGAGGACTTGGACTACGCCGACGACCTTGGTCTGCTAGATCACAAGCATCAGGACATTCAGCAGAAGACAGAAAAACTGCAAAATAGCCAGTACCTTCGGGCTAAAGGTCAACAACAAGAAGACTAAAGTCATGAGGAAATATGCCACAGTTAATACTCCTGTCAACACAGATGGAACACCCTTGGAGGACATGCAGGTGTTTGTCTACCTGGGCAGTAAAATGACAGCAAATGATGACTGCGATGTTGAAGTGAATGCCAGAATCAGTAAGGCAAACCAGGCATTCGCCATGCTCTAATCAGTCTGGAGATCCACAAACCTGAGCTTTCACACCAAGATCAGGATCTACAAGAGCAATGTCTTGAGTGTTCTTCTCTACGGCTCAGAATGCTGGAAGATGACAGTAGCCATCGAGCGAAAGCTGGGGGTCTTTCAGAACAAGTGCCTAAGACGGATTCTCAGAGTCTTCTGGCTGAATCTCCAACGATGACATCAGGGACAGGACTGGAGTGAAGTCAGTGCAAGAGTCAGTCCAGTCATGTCGATGGAGGTGGCTTGGTCATGTCTGCCGCATTCCAGCCGACTCACTACTCAGAATAGCCATGCAATGGACACCACAAGGAAAAGGAAACCGCGGGTGACCGAAAGAAACATGGCGAAGAGCAATTAAAAAAGAGCTGGAAAGAAGAGGGCTTACTCTACAGACGGGCCCCAGGACAGCGGTAGACAGAACGAAGTGGAGGACCCTTGCTGTTGCCTCATGCACCAGACGGCGCGGAGAGGACTAAGAGTAAGAGAGAAACCTACTGTAAACAAAAAAATAAAGTTTTGAACCACCATGAAAATAGACAAGGATAGAAATGTGAGTGACCATTTGGGTTCATTGGAATGAGATATTCCAAGTATAGTCCAGTGGAATAATTTCTAGAATATTGCTCATTAAATTCAGTGACCAGACCCTGTCTTTTTTTCATTCTGAAAGCTAAATAAAAAGTGAGAACTAAAACCCACAAATATAACCCACTTGAGTTAGGATTAGCATGTAATTGTTTATATAGAAAAACATATAAAATATCACATACATATTATTAACATATGTACATATATCATATGTTTACATTGTAGACATACATGTATGTGATAATGATATATTTCAATAATATATTGCCTTATAGGTAACAGTGGGCTGTATTGGGAACAGGCTCAAAACTAGACATTACAATATTGGGGGAAAAAAAAACTTTGCCTGCTTATCTTAATCTTAATTTCAGCTGCAATATGCAGATGGATGGGTCAGCATTTGGCAAAAGCTATGGCTTCATGAATCCTTGAATCCATCCTTCTTTGTGTCAACAGTTCGAGCTGGTAGTGGTATTTGTGGTGTGAGGAATATTTTCTTGCCACATATTAGACTCCTTAATAATAACTGAGCATCATTTAAAGGCAGAGTAGGCAGTTTTTTTTTTTCCAGAAACACTTTTTTGTTACACTGATTTAAAGTCTTCTCACATACTGATAGCAATCAATAATTAAAGTTCTCTAATATATACAGTATATATATGTCAGGGTTCTGTCACTTCGGTTTAGTGTAATTCATGGTTTTGTGACAGAGCCCTGACACTCCCATCGTGTCGTTGTCTTCATGTGAGCGCGCGGCTTCGAGAGTGCTCAAGCCGTGCGCTCTCGTCTGCATGTACTGTTTCATGTTGGAGCGTAGTGTTCAGATCCCGGCACTCATGTCTTGTTGAGTTTCAGTTTCGTGTCGGGGTCCGGACACTCGCGCTCCATGTTCTGTCTGTTGTGGGAGCGTGCGGTCTCGAGTTCGCTTGGCCGTGCGCTCTTCTGTCCACGTGTGTTGTTTTGTGTAGCACACGGTTTGTTCAGCCGCGTGCTTTTCTTGTTGTCTTGTGGGAACATGCGGCTTATGAGTTTTCTCATTAGCTGCGTGTTCGTGTCTTGTTTTGTTCAAGCACATGGCTTGTGATTGTTTTGCTGGCCATGTGCTTGTGTTGTTTTGTGTGAGCACATGGCTTTTGTCTTTTGTTTCTTGCATACCATGTGCTCTAATGTCAATTGTCTTGACCCCACCCATCTTGTTACCTGATTATTGGTTAATTTGCCCCACATGTGTTCCCTCGTTACCCTCCTCATTTGCTCTCTATTTATTCTCCTTGTGTTTGCAGTCCCGGGCCAGTTCGTCATCGTATTAAGATCTAATGTATCGTGTCGTGTCGTGTCGCGTCGCGTCGCGTCGGGACGAGGAGAGGAGCTCGGAGCGAGGGGATTGAGCGGACGCATAACGTTTTGCAGTGCAAAAAATTATTGGCAACACTTATACGGCACGTCAGTAAAAAGTTTTTCCTGAGTGGTAAACAAAGTTCCGTGTGTTGCTAGAAGTATACACAAAGAACAAAGCAAGAGTGCTAGCAATTTTTTCCATGAGAGAGGTGAAATATTGTTGATGTTAGTTTTAAATGAGGTTGCTAATTAAATTATGGAAGAAAATCAACAGTTCGCGCTGCACTAAGAAATACAAATATGCATGAATAGTCTTGATGTTTGATTCACTACTTCACAAACTAGAAAAAGTTTATTGCTTCACTATGTGCAGTAAGATATGACATTATACCAATATGATGGAGATGAGGAATCTGTTGCAACAGGAAAAGGGATCTGTTTTTGTTTAAGAAACAGCTCAGCATAGACCTTTGGTGACTCCAACAACGAGTTTGAAATGTCCCCTGGTATACGTTCAATGTCTTTGAAAACTGTATTTATCTCAGGAGTGTTAGATTTAAGTGAAGAGCTGTTCCATAATTGCATTTCTTCTGCATGTCTCATGTCTGTTTATGAGGTTTTAAAGTTATCCCCTGACGTCGACAGTGATAACATGTCAACATCAAACAATGTGCATGTCAGTTCTTTTCGTAAAAAATTGGTAGATTTTTTTTACCAGACCCCCCCCAGCCCCCGCCCCCCCCCCCCCCCGCACCCCCCCCCCCCCCCCCCCCCCCCCCCCCCCCCCCCCCCCCCCCCCCCCCCCCCCCCCCCGCACCCGCCCCCTGGGGTTCATACTGCCTACATAGTAGGTCTTGAAATCTTTAACGTCACTTTATAGTTGTATATTTTTAGCTCTGGCTTACTCAAAGTGTCATGAATCCCCCTATCAGTTCTCACCAGTTTTGAAAGCTGCAAAGAAGGGGGGGGAAGTAAACAATCTTTTCCACTCCAGTCAGTTTCATTTTGATTTAACAGTATCAATTCTCACAAATGCACAATGAAAAACAAAATTATATGCAAAAATATATTGCTGTTTTGTATGCTCATAATACAAATCTTAAATACACACAGGCCAGTTTGCATCTATTCATTCAAATATAAATTCACACAAATACAAGTGAAGGATTTACATTTTTTTAAAAGACCCTTTTGCCCCAGATATTGATTCACAAACACACATGATCCGAATCCAATGTGTTACTCCCAACAGTAAGGGGATGGATGGGTTTATGCTGAGATTTCAGTGTCAGGACCAGGTCTTGTTTCCAGCTTTTTCTAAAAAATAAAATAGTCCCCCCCCCCACTCCCAAAAAAAAAAAAAATATAGAAACGAATGAAAGCATGCGGCTCTGTCAGCGGATCATAGGATAAGTCACGCTAAAAAAAGAAACAAAAAAAAAGATAACACTTTTTTTTGGTACATGCAAAACAAATGCTGGTGGACCATGTTCAGTATGTCATCATAAATCGCTGTGGGCCAGTCAAGGGTGCAAAGTCACACATGCACTGATTGATGTTGAATTTGAAAACCAGAAGTAACCAAAACAACTAAATTACTTCTTATCGCATGCTATAATCATCAAAATATATTTAAATGGGTCCAAATTAAGAAGCAAGTGTAGTATCAGTGTCAAAGTCGAAAATGACAGATACATATTCATGTTACAAGAAATTATGGGTTTAGGGTAAAGGTGCACTAAGCGATTTTTGCCAAACGTTGTTGATATTTGAAAGCACCAAAACAAACGCATACCCCAACAGGACCTCAACCTTATTTTGAAATCTCCGCCCCACACATACTTACACAACCCTGGCAGCGACAATGGCAGAATCTGCTATGCTTGCCGGCCGTGGCATATTTAAGCAAAAGCCAACACAGAAAATTTGTGTGAAAAAGCAAAATCAACGTATCTCACCTATCAAGTAGAAACAAAGCAACCTTGGCATCCGATTCCCTTCTGCTCCTTGAGTTTCTCCACCGCTGGAAGCTGCCCGATATTTACGAGGGGTCCTTCCTCTTGTCTGATCATCGCTAATGCTATCGCATCTCTCGCTATCTATAGTCTATCTGCTAATATCCTACCTGTGCACTCACTGAGCGCTCTCGTCTCCCTATCATTACTAGATACGCCCCTTACTGCTGATTGGCTACAAATGTGTTTGGGACTCAGTCCAACACTGTGGTCAAAAGCGTTTTTCAAAAAATCGCTTAGTGCACCTTTAAAGATACGTGTTCATTACTTTATGTATAAAATAGTATAGCATGGGCTACACCTTTGATCCTTAGTGAGATAAGAATGCATTAACATTTCCAATAAGGGGTTTCTGCTCATACCTCCCAGCGACAAATATCATAATGGCTCTATATAAGATGGCTGTCCCCTAATACATTTGCTGCAAGTTCTTTGAGTTAAAGTTAGCGGCCATGTCTCACACCTAAAAACTTCTGCATTTGAACCCTGATGAATGCTTTTGACGTATTTTTGTTTTACTGTTGTTAGGATGATTATATTGAAACTTTTTTGCACAATAATATAATAATAATAATATAATAATAAATTTTGGTAGCTAGGCTAGACGTTCCAGAATATAAACCAGGACAATGAATTATGATCGTACTCAGAAGAATGTATGTTTTTCATACTTTAGTGACAAAAAAGGTTTTATTTGAATTAAATCTATTAAAACATTTTACCATAAGGAAGATGGGTCCTAGTCCAGTGTCACTAAGTATTCGTTCTATACCGATTACTGGTAGAAATCAGTTGTACTGGACAAAATTGACAAACCACTGAAAGCTAGGTTCGACAGGCATACGACTGTTTGGAGAGGGTGGGTAAGATGATCAGGGTCTTCTTCTGCAGAATGGCTTTTTTAGATAGAAGATCAGTGTCTAGCACTGGGGGCACCTCGTGAGCTCCTTCTTGTCAGCTGCTGCAAGTGTCAAACATGCTCTGGCATGGCGCAAGCAGGCGGGATAACACTGGACGGTGGCGAGCAGAAAAAATCCTGTTCAGTGAGAAGAGTGAGGGGAAGTGTTTGCCTCAATCAACCGTATGAAAGCCGTCCTTTGTTCAGGGCACTCTTAATTACAGTGCATGAACTGCTGCTCCTGGACAAGCAGGTGGTGAGCAAATGCAAATGAGATAATTCTAGTGAAGTAACAGAGACTCGTCTACAAGCGAGTTAATCAGATAAGGACCGACCACCAGAAGAAAGTACAGTGATGTTAACGAATCAGAGTTTGATTGAAAGCGTTCCGAGCAGAAATGCTGCAGTTCCGGGTTTGATGGACGCCATCAGAATGCATAGAGTATTGCTCCAGGAAAGAATGCAGGATTCTTGCCAGCCAGCACCTTATTTTGTCGTTATATGGACAAACTAGCCACCACCAATTCAATGTGTTAATTAATTAGTGGTGATTGGGGTTTGGCAGTTTGAGAACATTTTAACGCACCAAGATAGTTGCCTTAGGCTTGCAACTTGTTTAATGCAATAAATACCCGTTTGTACTAAAAACCCATTTGTGATGCAAACAAGAATGATACCTCATATTGTTAAGCTCATTAAAAAGGTATCCTAATACTTGTCTAAGCAACCAAACTTATTAAAAGAAGCACATGAGCCATCTCACTGTGATGATAGCAGAGCAGCAGTGTTTTTCCTGGAGCAAGGGATTTTTTTTAAGTCGAAGAACTGATGTTACCAAGAATTCACCATATGTTAAACAGTGCAGATAGTAGCCATTTGAAGTGAATTTCTGAAATATTACTAGAAAAACAATAAGATAATACAAAATGCTTACTGAAAATTAATAACATTAAAAACATAAAATTAATGACAGAGAGTAAATGCAAGTGTAGGAACGACTGATAATTTGTTGTGGAATTTTAAAAGAAGTAAAATGTGTTCCTTTCCTATAGCAACTGCCCTTGAAACCCCATAACAAGAACACTTTACCAACTGCATGGAAATGCCCTGGAAACCACCCACCATACCCTAGCATCATAACGACGAGCTTTCCACTGGAAAGCACAAAATTCTTTTTTAAAAATATAATTCACCCAAAAAGTTGATCCAAAAATAAAAATCCCGTCATCCTTGTTTTCGACTAAAGCTGATCCGAAACCCATATGAATTTTTGGTAACACTTTAGATTAGGAAACACATTTTCACTATTAACTTCACTATTAAAGAGTTTTCCCTCCTAATTTGCTGCTTATTGATAGTAAGTAAAGTAGTTGTTGTGGTTATGTTTAGGTAATGGGTAGGATTAAGGAATCTAGAATATGGTAATGCAGAATAAAGCAATAATATGTGCTTTAAAAGTACTAATAAACAGACAATATGCTAGTAATATGCTAATAAGCAACTATAGTGAATAGTGTAAAGTGCTACAGAGTAACTTTCTTCGGTTGGACACAAAAGAAGACTTTTTGAGGAATCTATATAACCAAGCAGTTGATGGTAGCCTAAAAGTCTTCCCATATTTTTTGATATTCATTATGGTATGTTCTTATAAGAGAGGTTTATGCATCTCACAATAACAGCAAAACATCCTTGTGTAAGCAAAAAAAAATATATATATAAAAAAAAGAGAGGATATTTGGGACTGTGTTCATGAGTTACCAATCTGGCCTCAGGTTCTGGTTCATCATGTGTTTGGTGTGGATGTGAAGCAGGTGGTGGTGGCTTCAAAAGGAAGTAGCTCAGTATAGCGAGTGTGGGCGAGAGGGCTCTGTGAGCTGAATACAGAAGCACTCCGCACTGGCTTGGATAATGAGGGAGAGAGAGTGTGAAAGGATGTGCAGACAGTGGATCCATAGCTTCAAATTCACAGCAGGTGTTATTAACTTTTTGCTACAGGGCAGTGTTGGAAATGAATGCCTCTGAGGTGTTTTCTCATTTTAAAAAAATGTGTATTAAGCATTTGTAGCTATTAAATTGCAGTTAGAATTTAAACTATACCTGAGTCACATCTCTGGGGCTACATTAGACTTGTAACGTGGTAAAATGATTTGACCTTTTAAACTACTGCCTGGGGATACACTGTGAAAATAATTAACTAACTAACTAACTAACTAAGAATAAAATAAAATATGGCTGGATCAAGCAAGGTTAAACTTACAAAAATGTATTGGTCAAATCAGACAGAAATAGTTATAATGGCATATTTAATGCTGCTGAGTGTACTTTACTACAACTCTCTGCAAAGATAAAATCTGCAAATCATGTAAGATGAAACCCTCTAATGCAGTTTTGAAGTTTAATTTCCCAAACAAATAATGTTGACAGGAAGGGAATATTTTACTTCCTCACCTGTGAATCACTGCCGCATGTCAAACAGTCCATGAGACAAGCAATTCAGATGGCAAGCGAAGCAGCTCGAAGAAGCCTTCCCGAATCTCAAATCTGTGAATTTGTTTTGTTTTTTTGTCAATCACTTGCCATGCGGATCAGTGAAAAGAGGGCATCTTTTAGGCATCTCAAATCAATCTTAGAGGATGTTTGCTAGTTAAAATGCAAGACTTATTAGAGAGGCGGTATTGAAATGCATGTCAATGGGGACAGGGACAAGGTTTTTGAATGTCTTCATTTGACACAAGCTATTTCAGGAGTGCCATGAATCCCCACTCTGCCCTTAGAGTAAAATTGTGCAGGCAAATGAAATGAAACAATCTATTTGGCTGAAATGGGGATTTCAAGCAATAACAAGCGTGGAGACTTCACCTGCCACCAGTTCAATCACCCAGAGAACAACTGTCATCTTCCTTTTCCTTCAAAGACGAGACTCCTTTCTAAACCAAACACATGGGTTATAAATACATGTCATTCATTCATTCATTCATTCAATTCATCAGTGGTTTGGACCTTGGAGGCTTCTGGGTCCTTCTGACACAGCAAATATTGTTTGATGAGAAGATAGTTATGTCTACCAGCAATTATTTTGAAAACTGGAACCTGAGTGTGCATATAGTAAATTAAAGTGTTAAGCAGCCCACAGTATCATATTTGATACAAAAATTTGATGCTCAAATTAACCAGATCAAACTTTGCGTTAAAGAAAAAAATGTTGCACACAATTACAAGTGCATCTCGGTAACTTAGAAGGTCGATGAACAGTTAAGTTTTCAGTAATTACTCAATTGTGAAACTGGTGTATTAAAAAGTCGAATGCAACGACAGACTGAAGTGTTCCGTTCTTTAGTCTTTAATGGTGATGATTTTGGCTCACAGTTTAGAGCAAAACCAACCAATTCACATTGGCTTTTTTAAGAACGAAAGTCTGTAAATTGTGAGTGTCACATAGCGTGTATAGAAATCAGGAGTAGGGAATGGAGTAGATTTTACACTTTCAATCAATTTGTATTCCATTGCATTATAATGTTTGCCCCGAAACAAGAAAAACTACGAACCCATGATCGTAAAATAAGCATTTAAATAGAATCGTGTAGATAAGGGTGACATAGTATTGGATGAGTATAGAGTAGACAAATGTTTATATGCATTTCATGTAAGTAGTCTGTTATCTCATTGATATACATGGTATGCATCAGAATTTCATCTTACTTTTTTAGCTAAATAAATATCAGGAAATGCACCAATTTGCATATTTTTGCTCAGTTTTGGCCTTTGAATAATTTTTACTCCTCGAGCATATTTTTTTCTATATCATACTATATAAGCCACAGAAGCCTGATTTTAATTTATTTTATTTTTCAATGTCAAGCAGTTATATTTCTCTGACTATTACTTCAAGGGTTAAAGCAGTTTAGCACAAATAAAAAGATCAATCCTATTTCAGTAAAGTCTATTTCAAAAATGGTCAGTAGTTGCATTTTGACAGAGTTTGTACATTGTCAGTATTGTTACATGGATGCTCTCATGTGAATAAAATCTTTAAATCATGCTTCAGGGTGACTATGATTTTGCAAATAAAGCCTTTTTCCTTGGACAAAATTCCTATCAAACATTCATAGGCTTAACTTAAACCCCAACTACACCCCTAAAATCGAAAAGATGTGATGGGTTAATAAGAATGTTAAAATCCTTAACCTCATCAATAAACGAAACTTAAAACCTTCAAAAGCTGATTGGTGGATATTGTTCTGGACCTTGGGTGTTCTGCTTAGCTCGCACAGCATGCCAGACAGACTCCCTCTTATAATGCCTTCACAAATAATCTCCTAATATTACCATGCACAAGAAAACACCAGATTCTCTGTAGTTTTCTGCAGGGTTTCACATAGAGGATAGTTCCACTAAATGCTGCTAGGTGGCAGTGACTGCTTGGTTAGCGCACAGACATTGACACAGATGCAGTCTTGCACAACAGCAGCCGGTGCAGAAGACATTAAAAGGATAATCCTGATAATTACTAATGCCTATTAAATGCATTTCTCCTTTCCTATGCATAGACATATTTCTATGCATGAAATCTAAACAATATTAGCATACCCTTTCATTGGCTCCAAACATTTATATATGTCCACAAATCCGTCAATTTAGCTTCAACAAATGAAAGTGCATTGACTTGCAGTGGGACTTGTTATTCATCTAAACTAATTAGCTCCAGCTAATTAAATTAAGTCTTCCAGACAAAATGGATTGAAGAGTTGCTCTTCTCTTGATTGTATTGATGAATATGTAACACTGTTCAGTTTGATTACACACCGTGAAATATTATTTACACCATTTTAACAGTTTAAAAGACAGAATAACTATTAAATGGGGTTATTATAATGGTATGAAGTAATATATATTATGCAGGTTTTTCTTTCCTTTTTTTCCCCACTGGAATTCATGTCTGCTCTGTACGACGGCATTTTAGTGCCACGTTAAAAAATATAAAAAAAATAAAAGATTATGAGATTCAAGTCATGATATTTTGAGAAAAAGTCAAAATTATGAGAATAATGACAAAATATTTAGAGAATAAAGTTTCAATATTTTGAGAATAAAAGTAAAAATGTTTTGAGGATAAAGTCAAAATATTTTGAGAACAAAGTCAAAATTACGAGAATTAAGTCATGGCAATCTTGAGATTAAAGTTATAATATTTTGAGAGTATAGTAGCTTTGGCATAGCGTTTACATGTCTAATTTCTAGAAAACCATTCATGAAGTATCTCCATTGAGTACAAGCACCTACAGTTCAAAGCTGAGCTTATCGACTAACTCGCTCATATTTCAAAGATGTGTGACCCAAACCACACAAGCCAGCTGCCCTCTACAGCTTCATCCATCTCCTTCTGTGTGAAGACCATCCAGTGACCTGGAGACAAATCACGTGCTGGGCCTTACGGGGATCTCCAAGGACAGAATTAGATCAACTGGCAAAAGTCAGCATTCATGAAATATGGAATAAGCCTTTGCTCATCAACGGGCTCAGGGAGGGTTTACCTGGGAGCCCAGGTCTATGCATGCCGACACGCAAGCAAATGCTCCTGTCTTTATACAGGAAAGGTGATGTGAGGGACATGTTAGAGCAGCAGCCGGTAGTCATGAAGTGTGTAGCCACAGGCACTATGCTAACTCTTTGGAGGGGGTCTGTGTTTGTTTACTTTTCAGTGCTCTGTCCCACTGAGCTTCCTCCGTGATCCAGTGTGTTTTACTGCGCTTGCACTCAACAAACAATGAGGAGGCAGTGGTTCCTTTGAAGCCCCTGTCCACACATTCACCCAAAGCTTTTTTTAGGACATTGTAACAGGGAATCGTTTCACCTGAATGTTCGGTGGAAACAAGGAGAGCAGAGAACGCAAAATCTCTGGTTTCCAGAGGATTTGATATGCTTTCTATTTCTGAACTGCTGTCAGTCTTTTCCATGGCAGCAGTGCTAGCTAAGATTAGGGAGGTTGCATGGGAGAATGATTCATGACAAGCATTCTGGGTAAAGTTACAGAAGCTTCACAGAAATGCCATTAGATTTAAGGTAACAGTCTGCTTAACCATAACACTGACCTTGGAACCCTGGGAGACGGTAAACCCAACATCCGGAAACAAAGAGCATGTACATATAGAGCATGACATATGCTGAATAAAACATGCTTCCAATCGTCTTTGCGGACAACCTTCGATTATTTTCTTTATCTCTTCAAAGATCACCTTGTATTGTACTTACTAATTGCTTAGTGCATGCATCAAGCCCTCATGAAATATGAACTATTTGGACCTGACTATTTCAAGATTTCTTATTCATGTTAAATTCTTAATTTTATTAAATGACTTCATCAAACTGTGAGGATAGTGTTGGTGAAGAAATAGCTGACTGAATTTCTCCCAACGCTTCCCAACGTTGTTGGGATAACTTGTGTCTGAGTCACCTCGCTGACAGTTAAGCTCATAACAAAAAGTATTTTGTGATTTTACCCAAGTAACATACATAAACTAAACCAACCCTCGCTCATACAAGATGCAGTACAGTAAGCACAGTCGCACAATCCAAATATAACAGTGTAAAGGGGACAATTCAATCTGATATTATTAATTTATAATAGTACAGAGTTAGGTTGGTAATGGAGACAGTATTAATTGAGCCTTTAGGTACAAAAGCATAAAAACACAAGACAAAGTAAAAGAGAAATTTGTTCTGTTGAGAATCATATTTGATGGATCAGGGTTGTAATGTAAATCAATGGGTAAAATCGGCTAAGAACTGAGTATATCAGACTTATACTAAAAATAGTAAATTAGCAAGGTGTCATTCTGTATCTCCCCAAATATTGTCTTACGCTGTTAAATTATTAGTCAGTGTTTTTATCGTGTGGGGAAAAACATAATGCTATGCAATACACTTATAACTGAGAGATGTACAATGCTGAAATATTGCTAACAACATAGAGTGTATTCTCACGTTTAATTGATAGAAATCAGTAAAGATTTGACAGCAAAAAGACACGTGTACCAAGACCTGAAGGGGGACGTTTTTTTAGAATTATACTTGCTAAAAAAATATAAACAATCAATCAGATGACAGAAGGCATGTATTGTATTGGGTACAACAGATCTTTCTGACAACGTTTGAGCATGTGGTATGCAAAGAGGTCTTAGAGACAATTTGGTATCAATGGAGACAGTAAGCTTTATAGGGTTAAACAAGAAATCATGCACAGGCTACAGTAATACTCTTATAATGGAAGTCTATTGGGCAAGACAGTGTACTTGAATACACATAAAAATACATTCTGTTTTGAAAGTATAACTATAAGATTTACTATGTGATAAAATCATTAAACTTGTCTATGCAAAGTTATATTGTTATATAGACTTTCAAATACACTAGTACAATAGTCTTATCATCAATTGGGCACCTTTCTGATTGGGCACCTCTCTCCAATCAAAGAGGTTCCCAATTGATTTTTGGGTTAAAATTAATTAGCAATATCACATAGCATGCATTTGCGCTTTCATGTGGACGGAGATTTTTTTAAAACGGAAGAAGGAAAAACTCTGTTTATAAAAATACCCATGTATGTGTGGACCTGAAAGAGGTCAGTGTAGCCAATTTGTCTTTGTTGCTCTCTCATATTTGGTTCTATGCAGATGGTGCTTTCAGAGGGTCAAGATACCTCTGTTTTTTCCCCTTTTTATTTTTTATTTTAAATAATGGCCTGATGATAATATTAAATAAAGTCTCAAAGAAATAATCTCATAATAATATACTTCAAGTATAAAATTTGTGGTTATTTGGGGGATTTTACAGATAAATACCTTGCAAAATATGAATGTGTCATTAAAGAAGCACATTGCAATTTTATTGGCTTTGGATATCGCCATCAGACTGCTATTTCATTTTCTCAGCCCTGGCTGGCTTGTTCTGTCATTTTTGATAGATCTGTTGAAGCAGAAAACTGTGAAGATGGAATTATCTCGCAGAGCTGTCATCGCAACTGAACCGCAGCTGGGGCAGATGCACTGTAAAACCCCAAACAGATCTGTTCTAATCACATACACACATTTACAGCGTTGGTTACGTACTAACAGTCTTAAATATAACTGACCCCTGAGCTGTTGATGTACTTGATGTTATTTTGGCGAACACATTTCATCCAAAAGAACTCCCTTTAATTGCGGGGTCAGTTGCTCTGTAGGAGCCTAGAAGGGTTGTTTGGTAGTATGAAGGAGTGGAATGAATTCTAAACATATTTTAGGCTGGGCCATGGGCCAAGCTTTGATGTTTGTCCAACAACACATAAGGGGGCCAAGCATATGCTCTTTCTTTAAAATAATAAAATGTGATACTCTTCTCTGGACACCACACATCCCGTGGAGGTCTTTTCTTGTCTTTAAAAACACACTAGACCTTAGAAGTCCTGAGACAATAAATATTCAGTCACTTTAATTTGAAATCCTCCCGCAAAAAGTAAAAAAAAAACAAAGCAAATGAGTGCATTTACATTGCTAATGTGTTTTACACGGCTCAACCCCCTAATCTACATTTATGTGGGACTTGTGAGACAAATATTAAATAAATAAACAAACAAATGGGTGATCCATCTTCTCATGGGTCATGAATATGTAATTTAATCAATTATAAAATCCAGGTCATAGCATCCCCATGTATGGGACTTGACTCAATGAGTTAAAGGCCAGGAAGGCCAGCGGAGAAGATGATTAATCTTATCTTTATGTTCTTGATGTATTGGAAAGGCTCTCAAACAAATGTCGTCTGCTGAGGTCAGCAGATGTTATTATAACCCAGGAATACTGAATGACTGACCTCTGACTTTCTCAAGATGGCAACTTGCGTTATATGATTGATTTAAATCAGCTTATTTCTTCATGCATGTTTTAGCTCACCACAGTAAACTGGATATTTATACATTTTCGTCTCTGTTTCCATTTTTATAATAGTTTCAATTTTTTACCCCCCTCTCCGATTTAGTCTGTTGCTGTAAGAAACTTTGAAGAAACTCATGGCCGAGAACAAACCCGAGATGTGGCAACAATTAGCAGCATATTGCTATGACTTTCCTTCAAAAAATAATGAGCCAAGTAATTTAGACTGTGCTTTGCTATTTGTGTAACACTGCCACGCCTTTGCAAAATTCCAGAAAATTATTAACCCTCATTTTTAATAATGCATAGTTATTGCAGTATCTTTCACAGGCAATCAATTATTCAACACTGTTCTGTTCCTATTGAGCACGTTTCTTAGTGGTGGCTGTTGTCATATCAGCACAAGCGAAAATACTGGTGCCATAAAGCTTTGCAAATTTAAAAGCACAACCACAACTACATAAGGAGACAGAATTGGGACGTGAATAATGATTTCTCCAAGGTGATATCAAGCAGAAGACAGCAGAGATCCTCCGGCGCCATTGTCTCATTGTTTCCTTTGTTACAGTGCAGATACATAGTGTCACCTGTTTCTTCACTTGGCCCATCAAAACTTTTGCTCTTTCAAACATTAAATGAAAACAAAAAAGTTTACTAGAAAGAAATAACAGTGTTTAAAATGGTTCATATACAGTAAAAAAAAAAAAACATCAGGTGTTAAATAAAACGTCTCAGGTTACTTATGTAACCATGGTTCCCTGAGTAGGGAACGAGACACTGTGTCCTCTAGGGGTCGCTATGGAGAAACCTAGAAGACGCAATTCGAAGTTCCCATGAAAGGGAACGTCTCAGGTTACTTATTGTAACCATGGTTCCCTGAGTAGGGAACGAGACACTGCGTCCTCTAGGTTTCCCCTAGAGGACGCAGTTCGAAGTTCCCATGAAAGGGAAACATTCTTAGTTGGAAACATTGTCTAGTAGGCTGTGCATGTGTTTGATTCTGGTTTGCGTTCCAAGGCCACACTATTTCCAGTCTCTTTTCTGACTGTCTCTGTCTATAAATTGGCAAGAAAGGACAAAAATATAACTTTGAACAAAACTTGTGCTGGCTTGCTTTGTTCCAAATGTGCTTTGGATTCAATCAGGAACTACCTGATTAATCTTATTTCAGATTCTGATGAGTCTCAGAAAACAGATGTGGAAAGACAACTTGGAAAGCCATTATTTGAACAGGTGGCTAATATTTGGGGTCTTCACTAACACTGCTATCACTGGCTTTCACAGCATTTCTCCAGTCTCAATTTATTTTCCACTATGCGTGTCAGCCATAACCCCCCCACAATATTAAGGCAAGGCTGCAATAGGTGAAAATAGTATTATCTTCTATCTCCGCTATCATTCTTTCCCAGTCTGTGTTTGTGTGATTATCTTCATCTCAGATATATTTTCTTCTTTGTCATGAGCAGCCTTTTTTTATTTATTCATTTATTTTTTTTAGAGAGAGTAGTAAACCAACAAGTAAAACAGTAGAGGAGAATTCACTAAGAATAAACTGTGCTCTCTGATAGGGTCACTTAAATGAGCTGTCTGCATTGTTTTAGGACCCAGGTCTGTACAGGAACAATGCTAGTCACACAAAAACATAGACAATAAAAAAATCTATGCTGAACACAATTTTTACAGCGCAGCCATGCATGGCTTCTTGCAGACTAGCTCAAAATTCTAGATTATGGATGTTGAAGCAGACTACTATGATTTGGCGTACTTTCCTGGGAACACAGAGCATCACTTGACCACTGCAGCTCAGTTTTTGTAAAATCATTTAATGCTTTTTACTTTGTTTTTGTAATCATGGCCACAGCCTGCTTTGAGGTCAATGAAGTCCGGACCTCTGTAAACATTTCATTTTCAAAGATAAAATTTGAAGCTCTCCGAATGACTAATTGGCACTTTGAAATTCCTCCTATGAGTGTCTGCACGTATAATTCAATTTAGACCATTTTCCTAGAATTGTTCAGTGTCCATGGTGTGAAGATGATGGTGAGCGATTCATGTGAACAGGCCTTCAGAGAGAGTTGTGAGTGATATGTTGCCAGATCCAGTTATTATATGCGACCTTGTTTTTTCCGCTTAATGTGACACTTTAGGAAGTTAATAAAGTGGAAAGTTGCAGTTTAGGGTTAGTAATATCTTTATATTATTTCCAAAACAAAAGATTTGAACTTATTTATTTATAGGTTTTGTTTGTTACCGTAGCAATACCTGGCAATACCTAGCACTCAAACAGACAACAATAATAATAAAAAAAAGCCCATAGCTAATGCTATTTCATTCAGTTTTAGTAGTTAAACTTTCACAAAGTCATGCTGAAACATTCATAAGAGCACTAGACAAAGTTCTAGTCATATAGCCGTGCTTACTAATAAAAATTATTACATAAATAAGCATTGGTGCATGAATAATTAACAAATAATAAAATCATCTACCCCTGATCTATAGTAAAGTATTTTGTGTTATATGTAGGGAACATCTAAAAAGTAAAGGTGCTTCACAAAGGTTTCTTACTACAAGGCGACTGGTGCAATGTAGAATAACCATTTTTGGTTCCACAAAGAACCATTCAGTCAAAGGTTTTTTAAGAACCATCTCTTTCTTACCTTTTTTATAATGTGAAGAACCTTTTTTCGCAAAGCAAAGAACCTTTTGTGAAACAGAAATGTTCTTCAGATGTTAAAGGTTCTTTATGGAACCATTTTGACAAAAAGGTTCTTCTATGGCATCGTGAAGCACCTTTATTTTTAAGAGTGTAGGCCTATAATGAGCTGCATTTGTTATTATAGCACAGGTCTTATCACCCACCCCAGACCTCACTAATTTTCAAACCCTGGTTACAGTCTTGGTTGTAATGATCATTTGATGTATTGAAAAATGTACACAAGTACCATTCTGTTTATCATCTGCTTTCTTGTGCTTCAGCCAAATAATGCTCACTTTTGTGAAAAAACACATTCTTTTTTTTTTTTCATAGAAAGGATGCGACAATAAGAGTGACTAAAGTGACAAAAAAATCGCTGTTGTCAGTCATTGACAAAAAAAAATTAGGCAAATGCGCATGCTTTAAACTAGATTTGACATGATAGTGGCTTTGACGTTTTTGATAGCGATCAAGAGGAGAAGGTGTTTTCGCTTGACTGCTCTCATCTATCACTGCAGTTCAAAATGAGATTTGAAAAAGTGCTTCTGTGGAATAGTGAACAAAGGAGCCCATATCATTGCTATTCTAAAAATGAAGGCAACTCGCCTTCCTCATTCTTTTCATGTTTTTTTTCACTTGGATGCCTAAAACAGCATTTCGCACAGAAAAGTGGCAAGTGTGGCACTGTGAGTTACGTTATGTGGAAGCATACTTAAAAAGAAATGGGAAGTCAAAGTCACTTCTATCCTTTGTTGAATTAAGCATTTATTTAAGGAATTTCCGTATGAAACAGTC
Organism: Sinocyclocheilus anophthalmus; assembly: GCA_018155175.1. Lineage (NCBI taxonomy): Eukaryota > Metazoa > Chordata > Actinopteri > Cypriniformes > Cyprinidae > Sinocyclocheilus > Sinocyclocheilus anophthalmus. The sequence continues at coordinate 20,629 of JADLZN010007965.1, forward strand.
TCATATGCATACTCAAAAGATAGAGAAAAGTAATACAACTTTTATGCAAATGACATGCAGTCCCATAACACTTCTCATGCCGAGCACAAGGATGATGTGACATATGATGTATTGGAGAAAAAAAAATCATGATTTTTTTTTTTTTTGCACCTGAACCAGTGCAGACTGTTATTGTTACGAAACAGTGTTTACTTATACAAGAGCAAAATGCTGAGCAGCGTTTTCCTAAGAAGTTTTGAATCACTGCAAGAAGTGAAACCGGTGCAAAGCCCACCCCTAAAGTGCTCTTAAAGTTTCTGTCCATAAGCATACAGGCACATTCAGAACTTAGTTTCCAATCCAAAAGGGTCCTCAGCAGAATGACTGAGGAACCATGTAAAGCCAAGATGTTATATGCATGGTATGTCAAAAATGCACAACACCACACACGGTGTGGAATATAAACAACCCATTCTTACTCCCAAGGCATCAAGAATTGAACCACTATTAAGACACTAAAAGTACCCCAGGCATCACTTTATTGACAAAAAATGACAAAACTCCATTGTTTTAATTTGCTTGCCTTATGCCTCAGATCAAGACATATTTAATTCTTTGTATGCATTTGTAAAAGTATAAATGAATTTGATGTACAGTATATTTATACTTTCATATTATTTTTATACTTTCATAAATAACAAATTTTGGTCCCACTTTATAGGTGGCCTTAAGTACTATGTACTTACATCAAAATATAAGTACAATGTACTTATTGTGTTCATATTGTATTGCAAAACACTATTGCTGCTATTGAGGTGGGATACGGGTAAAGTTAGTGACAGGTTTGGTGGTATGGGTAGGTTTAAGGGTGGGCTAAGGGTGTAAGGGATGGGTCAACAGTGTACTTATAAATGTAATTACATAAATTATTTACAGATGTAATTACATATAGGCATTTTTTAAAATGTAAGTACAAACAAGTACTAAAAACATGTATGTATACAATAAGTGCATTGTATCAAATTCTTCATTTAAATGTAAGTGCATAGTAGTTAAGGCCACCTAATATAAAGTGGGACCCAAATTTTAAACATAAACACATACATAAACATGAGAACAGTGACCATGAGGACCAATGAGTTTTTTTTTCTAGTGTGTGACACATGTACAAGCTCCTGTGTTTACCATGTGTGATTTGCTCTATATGTGTGTTTATATGTGAATAAAAGTCTGAATTAAATCTGTTCATCATATAATGTTATTTTATCTTTACACAAGACTTGGATTTAACTGCGTGATTTACAGAAAGCAATTGTTTAACCTCAGAAGACTTGTAATATTTGTACTTTTTGAATTGTGACATATCAAGTTTTATGTTTTTTTTTTATAATGTATAATGACAAATGGTTAGGTTTAGGGTAAGGTTGGGTTTGGTGCTCAAAAATTCCTAAATAGTGTAATAAAAAAAAATATATATATATTGTGGCTGTTCAAATCATACTTATTTCATTGCTAGCTCCTAGTTCATTAATATATCAACACCATCGCCTTCTTAATAATGATGCTAAAGGTGCTTTACTGTGCTTCAGTTTTTGATGCCTTAAGAGTAAGAACAGTTTGATACAAACAAACCTTATTATTAATAATAAAAAATAAATCAGAATAACTGAAACACGGAATGAATGAACAGATTTAATCTAAGATGTCCCGAAGACCTACAGTGCATCACTATACAGCACCTGTTGAATGGCAAGTTAATAGTTTATAAAAAAACAAAACCAACGCAAATGTCTCCTACTAGCAGAGATAGGTTAGGAGGAGGCTTACTGGTAGATAGAAGAACCGTGTGTTTTTTTTTCTTAATGTAACTGCTTTAAGTTCTCTGCTTGACTCTCGTTGAGAATTTGTTAGCCTCTGGCTGTCATTTCTCTGTGCTTGTACTGTATCTCAACACCCTGGCTGGCTCTGTGTTTGAGCGTCTCACATGAAGAGCTAAGGAGATTAAGATTGTGCTTTGAGGGCTTATAGCAGCATTAGAAGGTCTGAGCCATGTGAGGGAGTCGCCCTTTTACACCAAAAGCATATCCCACCATTTGATCTCAAAAGAGCCAACAACTGACCCTATCTACTTCTTCTTGGTCAATCTCTTTTGTCATGTAATCACTCAACAGAACCGTGGGGGCAATTCTTGAATCGTAATTCCAAGAGACACTTGTGAAGGCTGTTGCCAAGTCTTAGCTCAATAGGGTTAAAAAGCGTTGTGCTTGTGAGGTAGCTTAAAGTGTAGACAGTCTTATTTATTTATTTATTTATTTGTACTTGATAAGTATTTATGTATTTGTACTTGATCAGGCTTTTGGACAGAAGACTGAGAGAAAAAACTTTGCATGTGTGACTATCAGGGTTCAAAAATCTGATTTTGTTGTAATTTTGAATAAATTTGAGCTCTGTCTGATATAACGACCTGGCTGAGGACATTTGATAGAGTCATTCAGTAGCATCACTGTCCCAAACCAAAGCCAAAACCTGTGGCAGGCGTACCTTTTAGATTCAATCACATGCTTGGCCTTCACAGATGTAAGCAATGATTTGGATGCCCATTACACCACATATCGTCTCCTGAGCGATGTCTAAAAAACATTCTGAGACTGGATTCACAGTGTCTGTCATTCTAACCACAACTAAAATCATGACGCTCTTATAAATGAATGTCAGTGTAAAATTTTTGTATTACATTGATATGATTTAATATTTATCTGCCTGCCATTTTTTTTAAATATTGTTCTGGGGTGGTTTAACATATGTAATCATGCATAATGTTTGTGCACTATGTTAGCATACTATATTCTCATGTGGCTAGCATGCAGTGATCAGACTAACATACTTTATGTAATTCATTCAGTACTGCAGCTTTAAATACATGCCCCATTCAAGTCACCTCAAGTGGTTTAAAAAGCTCAGATTTTCCTTGATCTTCTGGCATATAAGAGGCAAAAATAAAGTGTCCTATTCAATACAAAAAGAGGATGTATTTGAGCAAGCTGTAGGATTTGTGATGTCACAAAAAGTTTTTGCATATGACTGCCTTTAGAGCAGGGGCGTCCAAACTCGATTCTAGAGGGCCACTGTCCAGCAGCTTCAACTTGCCTCAACACCTGCCTGGATGTTTCTAGTATGCCTAGTAAGACCTTGTTTAGCTGGATCATGTGTGTTTAATCGGGGTTGGAGCTAAACTCACCAGGACAGGTAGAAAGACTTAATCAGGAAATAGGCAGACCACCTTTGTTTCTTGACTGCAACAAAGGTGGAGCGACTTCATCCCATGGGCTGAATACACACAGAACTGCCTCACTCATTCCTCTACTGGACTCTCTCCTTTCCAATGCGTGTTGGGCTATCAACCCCCGATGTTCCCTTGGTCAGGTGAACCGTCTTTGGTGCCAGTGGTGGATGATTGGATCAGGCGGAATGAACAGGTGTGGGACAGTGAGTATGTTTGGCTGCAACAAGCTGTATGAGCTCAACGGATCCAGGCTGACAGACGAAGATGTACTCAATCCAACTATTAGCCTGGTCAGATGGTGTGGTCATCCACATGTGTCAAGCTTTGGTTACCATGTAGGAAGCTCAGCCCCAGGTATGTGGGTCCTTTCAAAATCTTACATCAGATTACCCTTGTTACATACCGAATAGAGCTTCCTACAAATGATTGCATCTCTTCCTCCTTCCATGTGTCCCTGTTGAAACTGGTCTACCCAACATCTGGCCCCCTGGAACCACAGATCATGCCTCCTTTGGACATTGATGGAGCACCAACATACAGGGTCAAAGAGATCATGCACTTCAGAAGAAGAGGGGGCCAGATACATTACCTGGTGGACTGGGAGGGCTACGGACCAGAGAAGAGACTTCGGTAGCTGCCAAAGACATATTAGACCCATTGCTGATCCATGATTTTCAACAAGCACACCCTGACGGCCCAGCACCATGACCAAGGGAGCGTCCACACAGAAGAACACCGGGAGGTTTCTGTAGAGGAGAGGGTTCTATAACAACTGAGGCTGATAACCATTCAGCTGTTTGCCATACGTATTTAAAGTTTTGCTTTACCTGTATTCACTGTGAAGTATTGCCAGTTTTCCCACTGCCTTGCCAGCATTTTCATTGCCTGTTGTTTGATACTTGTATCATGACCATTGTGCCTGTATTTTGGATATTGTCTTTTGGATTATTGTTCTGTTCTGTTTACCTGGTCAGACTTTTCTCACATTACTGAACTTTTGCTTGCCTCCACAACTACGCCTTTTTGCGTCCCTGTTTGGAATTATTTGCGGTGTTTGTTTAATAAACTTCCCAAACATGGATTCTGAAACCGCCTCCACGTCCGGTTCGTCACACAAGGCTTGTGGTTTACTCCCCGTTAGCAGTGGTGACAATTTACCAACAGCAGTCTGAGGAGGGACAAACCACAAACCAGCGACAGCAGGTTTGGGCACCCAAAGATTATTGATGTATGAGGGCAATGAAGGCTATCTTGCCTAGTATGAGCCAACAGAAGTTATATGTGGCACAAGTCACACACAATTTTAATGGTGGTTATGTGAGGATTGTGTCAAAATACACAGTGCATCACACTCTGCTGCATATGGGGCTGTGTAGCTGCAGACCAGTTAGAGTGCCTATGATAACCCCTCTCCACTGTAGAAAGTGCCACACAAGTGTCAGAACTAGACCTTGGAGCAGTAGAAGAATGTCACCTGGCTGTGTACATGTGCATCATTTAGCAGGGGAAGTACTGGCACCAGGAGGCACTGTGGGATGGCGACAAGCCGGTGGAGGGAGTGAGATGCTCTGGGCAATGTTCTGCTGAAAAAAACCTTGGAACAAAGAAGCTTTTTCCTGTTTGCAATTATACTTTTTGCATTGGTCAAGCCAAACTTGAGAGATGTGACTTCTGCAGTAGATAATAGCCACTATCTCCAGACCCAAAGTGAAAAAAGGAGTTAGATAGAAGTGGAGACACTCAACCCAGAATAACCTGATCACAACTTCATCAACAATAAAATATCAAAACAATCAAGGCCTTATATGAAAGCTGCATGATGACCGGGACGGACTAAGGCTAATGCAAGTATAGTACACTTAATTAAACTAAACTAAACAGAGGTTTAGTATAAACTGTAGACCCCTTTGTTACAAAGGTGCCGATGGGTCGTTACGGGGATAACTGATTCCTTTTTCTTAGATTCATTCCCTGGTTTCTACATCGGTTTTAACCGTTCACTTTTACTTTCCCTTTTTCCCATCTATGAATGTGTGATTGTGTGTATATGTTTGCTAAATAATGTCGTGTCATGATTTTTGAAAAGCATTTGTGTCCACATTCACCAGAGTTTTGATTCTGTTGTCATGGCTTCGAGAACAAGTCCCTTTAACAAGCTGGCCTTGCTACATGATCTAATGAATTAGTACTGAAAGAAGGTTGTTTTCTGGGACACGAAAATAAAATTTGACATAAATTATTATAATGATTATAATAACTGTAATTCATATTCAATTCCCTTTTGAGCTAATTTGCTACAAGGTGATGCTCTGGCCACCAAATTCCCCAGATCTCAATCCAATTGAACATCTGTGGGATATGCTGGACCACAGATGATGCCGATGTTGGCTCCACCTCTCAACTTACAGAACTTGAAGAATCTGCTGCTAATGTCTTGGTGCCAGATACCACAGGACGCTTTAGGGGTATTTTAGAGTCCATACTGCATATACTGGTGCTGTTTTGGCAGCACACAGAGAACCAACATCATATAGGTATGTGGTCATAATGTTTTGGCTGATTGGTGTAAGTGAACTTAAAGGACAATAATGATAATAATAATAATAATAATAAAATCCATGTCATGACATCCATGTTTAATTTCTCATTGGATAAATACATATAAATTAAAATGTTTCATTTAAACAACATCACAAAAGCAGGAGTGTTGTTGCTTCAACATATCAGCATGCCTGAATGTTTTCTGGTGCCGGATAAACAACCCTACAGTGACTGAACTTACTGAACCACTTGCTAGAGTTTAAGAGTACTATCCTTATTGAGAAATGATAATATATTAGAATATGTGACATAATTAATCACCCTCAAAACAAAAATAAGAGGCTTTGGGATATGGGTAAAACCTCCCTTGATGGTTTCAACACAATTCTTACCTAAAGGCCCCTATTATCCAATGACCAGCTTATCAGTTCAGCATTACAGGGAGGAAAAACAATTTGAGAGGCTTAACATTCATTAGTGTCCTTTGGCTCTTGAGGGAATATCTCCTGCTTTTTAAGTGTTTCTTACAATAGCCGCTGCAAAGAAGAAAAAAAAGAAGGCAAAGTAATTTCATTATGCAGATCCATATTCAATATGCTCTGTAATAGCAGAGGATTAGTGAAACAGGGTTAGCATCTATTACCTTAGAGATTCAAGCATCAGAATTTATCTCTATGGCTAAACAGCATTAATCAGCAGTTCATAGGTCAGTCAGAGTGTGAAATGGCATTGGCTACATATTTACCCTTCCAAGGGCTGTCTTGAGGTTAATTAAGATGCTTTAGTCAGTGCTGAACTTTTCCTACATTGGGCAATCATGTCCCTTGACATAGAACATTGGGGATTAGAGGTTCCCCACCATCAGAGAACTGATGAAGCAACTAGGATGAGGGATAAAACACCTAGAATATACAAAAAGGTCCAGTACATTTTAAATTAATTTTACCTGATATTTTACAATAACATGAACCAATGATTTACTGATTAAAGGTCAGAGCCATGGCCTGGTAAGGATCTACACAGTGAGCTCTGGCTAACTGTTCTGATCCTGTTCTTATTATCTTTTTTCAACCACTCTTTTGTTTCTTATCTGCACATGATAGTATAAGTGGCATGAGAACATAAGTGGCATGAACACAAAGAATGTAAAAAACTACTTTTTACAACCTTTTAATTATGGTTTACATTTTTGAGCATCTGTCTTCCATTACAAATCACAAATAATGGATTTCAAATTCTGTTGGATTTCTATTTTCATTGTATGTTCTTCCACTATCTTGTTAAATCTGATTCACAATCACTATCTGATTGTAATCCAGAAAACCTTGGAAAACTTTGAAACAGTCTTTGTTACTTAACCATTTTCTATGTGTCAGGATCCTGCCCTATCTGTCTTGTCTCTGTTTCATGTTTCCTTGTTTGTGTTGTGTGTGAGCACATGGCTCTGTCTTTGTTGTTGTCTGCCATGTGCTCCTCTCGTCCTGCCTCCTTGTTTCCTATTGCCACACCCCCTTGTTTAGTCCTCGTTTGTCTGAGTGCCGGTACCTGTTCCTCGTGTTCTTCTCTCCTTTATATTGTGCTCCCTTCCCCTCGTGTGTTGTTAGTTTGTTGTTCTAATCTGTTGTCCTAACTAGTGTTTGTCTCTGTTTGTGAGCCTATCTTGCCTTATATTATATGGAGTATTCTCTGCCATATTGCTTAGTGTGTGTTTTGTTTCTTGTCTGTCCAGTCCTGCCCTGTTCTGACTTGCAGGCTGAGCTACTGGTCATCTCCCCGGGTCTGCCATGCTGCTTGGCCTGTGCACTGCCTGATACATCACTAGTGGTGAGGAGTGTCAGGCCACCGCTGCGTACCCCAGGCCTCCAGCTCCGCTGCCTTCACTGCTCTCTGGCGGTCTGCCATCCTGGACTGGACTCTGTGGTCGTACACCCAGGCCTGCCTGTCTACAAGTCATTGTTTGGACTGTTCACTTCTCTCCTCACCTTCTCTCGTCTTGTTTGCAAGTCTGTCTAATAAATCTGTTAACACTCACTCTGCATTTGAGTCCTCCCTCCAGATCCGTGACACTATGTACAGCCTGTAGCTCCATTTTAAGTAATTTTCAGTGAAAATATTGATGTCCTCCAGATATCAGTATCCTTGTATGTCTCTGTCCCTGTTTTGTGCATCAAAAATGTATTAAACCCCATAGGAAATTAATGACTCTGTACAACGCAATGTCTGTTTAGATTTGGTACAATACCTCTAATGTCCCCATTGTGATCCAAGCCCATGGGCCTGAGGGACAGCAAGGAGGAAATTAATAGATGACAGCAGCGGTTTTGAGCATTCTTTACATCCTGATCTGAGCCATGAGTTATTCATTAGTGCAATAACACTTTACTGAATGTCTTTGACTTGGTTTAGACAGAATGCGGTCATGTCCTGTAACTGGATTGCTGAAGCAGCAAGCCATCCAAGACACAAAGTGAAAGTGGGCAGACTGTGCCATCTCCATGGCAACTGTGTGGTCTAATAGGGTGGTTGGAAAGGAGTGAGGAACAAAAAAACCCAGTATGTCTCTCTGAAGAAAAAAATACTTTCTATGTGGCAGCAGGACGACATCATGAATTTGACAAAACATGTTAAGAAAAAGAGTGTTCAGTTAATAAATGCATATGCTGAGATGAGATGAGTAAGTGAATGCATCTTTTCACAGCGAATCTATATTTTCCATAAATATGGATGATGCCTATTCCAGTTACTATATGCATTAAAAAAGGGCTAAATAATGGAATAGTTTCTCTTCTCATTGAGTTTGATTACAATTAACAGCCAAATATTTAGTACAAATTAACAAGGCAAGAGTTTTAATTACATTTATCTCTTCATCCTCATGTTGATACAAAGATTTGGCACTTAAACTGTGCACTTCAATGTCGATTTCACTGTCAGCAGCATTTATCTGAAATATCTTTAGCTCATACAATGAACAATAAAATTGCAACTTACAATTCATCTGTGCTTGAGACAACATTACACAGCATTAAAACAATTTAAAGTATGCAACATAAAACCGTTTTTTTTTTTTTTTTTTTTTTTTATGAATGAAAATTGCTTATACAAACCTGTGGCAGGCAAATTAATTTCAAACGGTAATTATATTACTGCATAACAATATATGCCTAAATTAAAAATACAAATATGACTTTACTTGAAAACGTGATCTGTTAAGCATCATGCATAGCAGATTGATTTGTGTCATATATCGTTAAAAAGGTCTCAACTAGTAATAAAACAAGCATAATTGTTTCAGGTAGAGACCAAATACATGTAAACAGTATTGCAGCATTTGGGTCACATTTTGGTTTCATCAAATCATGAAATATTAGGGTTATCAAATATTTGAAAAACATAGTAAATCACATACATTTATTTAGAGCAGGTGCTCTCACCTGTGTTTTCCAAAGTAATTTGAAAACGTTGGGAAGTTCAACCATTGGAAACTGGGGGTGGTTCTCAAATGGAAGGCTGCATCCCAGTGAGGATGCATGCTTCCTAGCCAGTACTTCTGAGGCTTCGAGGCTAGTGTCCAGCTCATCATTAAATGCTAAAAAGAAGCGGTCTAATAAGTGAATACACCTGATGCAACCTTCAAAATAGGCTGAATTAAAGGTGCAATAGGTGATTGTCTTGAGAAACGTTTTTTTGTTATGCTGGTTGAATGTCTCTTCACATCCCAATAGCAATCATTAAGTTAAGTGGTCTAAATGTATTGGTCTGTATTTATATATTCTGTGGAAGGCGTAGGATCAAGAAATGTTTGTCCAATCAAAATGCTCGGTCCAAGCGTTTTAATATGCTTTCCTACCTGCCTGTCAACATATGTATTAGCATACTTCTGCGCACCCGGTTCGCGCAGACAGGATACGTCATACGTTCACGCACGCTGTGCAGACAGAGCGAGAATGGCAGACAAACATCAATAACCCGATCTTCCTTCCTGATATTGTAGTACTTTTAAAGTTTTCTCACCGGTGAATGACACATGATGTAGCCCAGCTGTTAATCCAGTCCTCACGCCAGCTTGTTAGAAGTGAGCTACGGGCATGAACTGTGTTCCGATCGATATGATCCCTACACAATATTCATTGCTCCCTACTCCCTGAGCGGGGGAAATACGTTGAAGTTTACTTCACTTCGGAACATGGGCTGGAATTTGGAACCACTGATGTAGCCTATTGTAGTAATGCTGTCTCTGGTATTCTGGTCTGTGACTGTATATGTGTTCAGGGGGCGTGGATTTGGACAGTGATTGCAGGGAGGGTGGGACGTTCGCTTTCAGTGCTATCAGGCAAAAGTTAGCTTTTTCCAAGATCTCCTACTGCACCTTTAAGGACAAAAAAAATAAAAAAACGAAGACTGCCTTCCAAGCATCCTACAAATTGAGACATCCTTCAAAGTGGCTTGATGATGAGATATGCAACCTTACTAGGATGGAGCCTTCCAATTGAGAAGAACCGTATATCTCACCTATGATGGGTAGGTATATTGGAAAGTGAGGTATATAAGTAAACACCATAGTAAAGACCATGGTCAGAGACTTTTTTTTACAGTGTTAGCACACTTAGATTGGATTGATCGCTCAGATTGACAGCTCTTGCATTTACCATTTGCCATAGAATATAATATAGATAAAAATATAGAGAAAAGCACTTCTCCACCTGGACCCTATTTCTTACTTATTCTTTACATTTATAAATGCGAGTAGTTTTTATGTGCATGTATTTGAACGATTATTGTAATGTATGCAGGATGTTTCTTATTTCCCACAAATAAATAAATAAACCACTTGACTTTTTGACATTACATTAGTGTTATATTCAGTTATCATCTCAGAAATTAAAATGGTTATTTTGCACTTTTTTGTGCAATTCCCCTTTTTATTTTAAATTTTTTATTTTCAGCTGTACATAGAGCACTTTTAACTTCACTGTGTTGAAGCTGCAAAGAACTATACAATTCTCGTGAATCCCTTTGCCAGACCCTTGAATTTCTGATAGTCTCCATTCTAAAGAGAACCTGACTGACTGCCTGACTGACTGACATACCAGTAAAGTTAACAGTGCTTTCATTTTGAAATGTCATGCTGTTCCTATAGTCAGTGGACATTTTCCTGGATGTTAAGCCTAGGGAAGGCAGCTGTGCAAGTATACTGGCCCCCCTTCCCCTTGGGGGGCACATACTAGTTTAATGTTATGGGCATTTTTACTACAGAGGCATTCAAATGTACAGCATGCCTCATCATAGTAAGTGACCATCTGAAAAGAAAATTATTATTAAAATGATAATTATATTTATAACCAAGGCCAGATTCTATAAGGAAAAAAACAAAAAAACAAAAAAGGGTTCCCTTTCAAGTCCTCTAGGGGTCGCTATGGGGAACGCCTCGACGTGACCCGTGTCTGAAGCATACATTCAAAAAACACCAACAACATGTTGGCCGGCGACAGCCTATGACGTCACTACCGGTGCGACTATAGTATAAATAGGCGCTGGGAGAACACGCCATCCTCTACTTCGTCTTCAGTGACTGTTTTGTTTGAAGTGTGCATTCCGGTGGTAAGAGTGATCTTTCTTCCCTTATTATGGCGAGCACTAGCAAGATGTTAGGAGATGTGTGGATCTGTGTCTTCGTTATTTGACACCTGATGACACACATGATCTTTGCGTCTTTTGTTTGGGCGAAGAGCACGCACGCGATGTCCTCGAGGGGGCAATCTGCGTTAACTGTGAACGTTTTTCAATGAAAAAGCTCCACTCTCGTCTGTCTTTCATTTCGAGGAAGGAGGGGCAGCCATCTGATCCAGTCCCTCCCAATCCTCCTGCCCTACGTATGATGAGCTACTGGAGGTTATGGATCGCACTACAGCGAGGCTTGACTTACAAGTGGAAGCGGGCCAGGAAGGTGGCGCTGCGAGGTCATCTCGACGAGCGTTATCTGTCTAACCATAGCCCCCCAACTCAAGTGAGCCTTCCTTTTCTGCCTGATCTCCATACGGAGGTCGAGAAGGAATGGAAGAGGCCGTTTTCTTCACACATCCATCGGTTCCAGCATACGAGTTATGCCAACATCTAGGGGATGCGCGAAAGCGGCTATGAGAAGATGCCCCCTGTAGAAGAGACGCTGGCTAGCTATCTCTCTATGGGTGAGACATCCTCTCTCAAGACTCCCTCCTTGCCATCTAAGCCCCTTCAGGATACATCTCGCTTAAATGGCAGGGCATACGCAGCAGCAGGTCAGGCTGTCGCTGTCTTCAGGCGTATCAGGCTGATCTACTGAAAGACCTGGATAAAGGGGAAGGCCTTTCTCCTGATGATGTAGCTGAGTTGAGCCGCACCACGGATCTTGCTTTCTGTGCTACTAAGCAGGCTGCCTCTGATATGGGCAGATCTATGGCGGCCATGGTGGTAACGGAGAGACATCTGTGGTTGAACCTGGCAGATTTCGGGAAGAAAGAGAGGGGCTTTCTCCTCGATGCTCCGGTTTCGCCTTCCGAACTTTTTGGTACCTCCATCGAGACGGTGGTTGAGAAGTTCAGGGAGGCGAAGGAGCGCTCAGTGGCCTTCAAAACCTTCATTCCACGAAAGGTCCAGGTCTGAGCCCGAACAACCCAGGGGTCCTGGCCCGTCTCGGTTTGAGGATCAGAGACAGGCACAGAAGTCTAGTGTCGCGGCTCTCGCGCTCCTCCTCCGCCTGCGGGTAGGGTTAGGAGGAATCGCAGGTCAAAGGGAGGTAGGAAAGACCTGAGCGAGGTGATCCAGATGAGGCGTTCCCAACGCTCTCGTCCGGACCAGAGTGATACCTGAACATCTACTCATCTCCCTCGGGGGGTTTAACATCTGCCCTCATCTTCCCCTTCCTAATTCCCCTGTAACCACCATCTTCTCCACCTGACCGAGGTTAGGTAGGAACCTCCTGCGCCTGCATTGCAGTCTCCTATGCTGGACCTATGATGTTTTCGGTTGGTTCTGTGTCTTACATAGTAACTACCTTACTGATGGTCCGGACTAGAGGCTTCTCCGGAATCGCCTTTTGAGCGGGGTTCCGGCGCGGGACCTTGGTGGGTGAGTACGATCCATTTTGATTATATAAAATGTGCTGGTGGTTGTGTGAATCCGTCTGCTAGCCTTCTTTGCAGTGTTTCCGGGACCTGTGTGTTTCTGTCCTTTTCTAGGGTAGGTCCTCGGTGAGCACCCCCTCTGCTGGACTCAGTAACCAGGTTCTCGACTTTTGCAGTGATGACCTCACTCATTGATGCTGGATCCAGACTGTATGATAGCCATTTTTCCGGCTTTCTCTTACTCTGCCTCCCTAATGGCGCTGTTTTTTTTTGGCTAAGCTCTGTACGCTTACCCTTATGATTTTCCTAATGAAGCAGGCTGTAGGATCGAGCCTCCCTCTCGCTGATAGCTGGTGTTATGCTCCCTCATAGTTCCTCAAGATACTACTTACCAAGGTGTTGCTACTAGGGGTCTTTTGAGACAGTTCCTTCAGCAAGCTCATGCAGAGCAAGCGGTAGCCCCTGTGTGACAGGCCAAGACTAGTGTGATTCTAGGCACTTGGTCGTATCCCCTTAAAGGAATCTATTCCTGATTCCAAGCCTTGAGCTCTACCCAGGGCCCAGGAGTTCTGGCCCTAACAGGTACGTTTTTGGGGTATGTAGCTTAGGCCTTTGGCAGTAGGGAATAAGGTCACTGACAGCCGTCTAACGTCCCAATGGGCGACTCCCATAGCAATATGGTAGAGTTGGTACTTAGTGCTCGCCTGTGGTTTGGCATGCACTCCCCTCAGCATGGTGGTGTGGGTATGCACGTTCCCCATAGCGACCCCTAGAGGACGCAGTTCGAAGTTCCCTTGAGAGGGAACGTCTCAGGTTACTTATGTATCCATGGTTCCCTGAGTGGGGAATGAGACACTGCGTCCTCTAGCTTCCTGCCATGCTTCGGACACAAGCTTCAGACGAAGAAGCGGATGACATGTTCTCTCGGCGCCTTTTTATACTATAGTCGCACCGGTAGTGACGTCATAGGCAGTCGCCAGCCAACGTGTTGTTGGTGTTTTTTGAATGTGTGCTTCTGACACGGGTCACGATGAGGCGTTCCCTATAGCGAACCCTAGAGGACGCAGTGTCTCATTCCCTACTCAGGGAACCATGGTTACATACGTAACCTGAGACGTTATCTTCAAACTGAGTACAGTAGATTTAACCTGAACATTAAGGTTAAAGACTGAATTTTACAAAACCTGTTACATATTTGGTCATGTTTCACTCTAAAAGAAAAAGAAAGAAGTAATTATTTCCTTTAAAAAATTAGGCCCATTTTCAACATAGACTCTTTGGGTGTCACGATACGCTACCGGAAGGACTGAAGGAGCAGTGGATAAATGAAACTGTCATTTATTGAATCCAACACACAGGGTAAATCCACACTTGGAAGGGACGGAAGACACACATACACAACTGGTAGACCTGACAAAGGATGAACGCACAGACAGGAACTTAAATACATGACTTAACGAGGCAATTGGGAGGAACATAGGTGAACAGAATGACTAATTAAGAGACAACGAGAACAGGAACAGGAACAACCAAATAAGGGCACACGAGGGAGAAACTGGGTCATGGGGGAGCACATGGGGAGCAAAACATAAAGACGGTCCAATCCTGACATTGTGAAAGAACTTCAAAAATGTACCTGCATATACAATAGACCTTAGACTGGCATCATATTCAATTTTTTACTGAAATGAAAATGAGGCTATGAGGGATAAAAGTGCGTTCAGTGGATAGTACAGTTGTTAACAACATACAGAAGAAGTGAAGAGGCTACATAATGTCAGAAATATTGCCACAAGCATTTTCCAATTAACCTGGGTTTTTTTTCATGAAAATAATGTCACAATAAAGAAAATATGCTTCATTTCCTCATCCTGATAATGAGGATAGCAATGAGGTGGCATGAATACATGAGGATACCGTCCAGTAAGCATCCTCTCTCTAATTGACATATTTCTAGAGCACTAAATGAGGCTGAAAGTGTTGTGGAGAACAAAAGAAGCATGTGCTTTGTTCTCCAGTTGCTTGTTTGTCTTAAGCAGGGACAGAAACATTATTTTACACTTGTTCGTATATTTCACAATATCTATCAGTCTTCAAGCACACTCATATACTTAGCTGCTCTGTAGCTTGCTATCATTTTTCAGACTGAGTAGGTTCAATTATGAACAGAATAGTTCATACAGTAACGAGCTGACTCAAGTCCATTAGTAATAATAGATTCTATTGCAGTAAAAACTTCAAAACTTCTCCAGAATGACATCACAGTACAAATGAACAAATGTTACGCAACAATTCTATAACACAATTTTGCACATAATTGAGGATTATGATGATTACATTCAGTTGGTACTTATAATCTTTCATTTCAAACTGAGCTGTTTTTTTTAGGGCAGGATGAGAGATTGGCCTCTCTTAATTATCACCCACAATGCAGTGCAGTTCTCTGTTTGACAACAGATAATTTATCATTGATCAACAATATTCTGCTTCATAAATACTAAGTCAAGTCAAGTCACCTTTATTTATATAGCGCTTTTAACAAATACAGATTGTGTCAAAGCAACTGAACAGCATTAGTGCTCTCTAAGTGTATCTTTTAATATGTCAAAAATCACAGTTTCATGCCAAACCGGAATGTAGATGGATGGGCAATTTAAGTAATCTTTCTCTGGCTAATCTATTCTAACCTATTGCTGCCTTATTTATATATAACTGGTCATCTTTTAAAATGTGGGGAAAAAAACCTGAATTATTTAAGAGTAAATGTGTTTGAAAAGGACAAACGACCTGGAAAAGCTCAACACTGAATGCAAATGTGCTGCCAGACACTTAAACTCCAGCACATTCAGGTGCAATCACACCACACACAATTCTCTGTGCTTCATAAACCATGGAACATTGTCTGTGAGTGAATGACCTGCTAATGGCTGTCTGGATGTGGTCAGTGGGAGGTGTATTACTATGGGAGATCCTTGCTTTAAGCATCTTGACCACTTGGGTACTTATGACAAGGGAGCACAATGCCACAAAAATAAATGCAGAACATGAACATAGAGGTTCTCTACTTAACTATAATCTTGGATATTTTCTATGTGGACCTTAAACTGCTTCAGATAAGTGTTTTAGCATTCCATGAGAACTGAATAGTGGATACATTGCATAGTTCCTTTAGGTAAAAGTGTGAGACACACTTTTAAATGGCTATTTCATAGCTCAGGAGGCTTAAAAGATACTGTTATCTTTTTTTTAAGTATGAACTTTGTCTGAGATGTTTCTTCTAAGAAATACAATAGAAAAAAGGCGACTGGTGACATACAATATACATTTTAGAGTTTAGTCCTATTAAAAGTGTGTGAATAGCTCATTTAATTTGGTTTTGGAACAATTTGATGAGTCCTATTAAAAGTGTGTGAATAGCTCATTTAATTTGGTTTTGGAACAATTTGATGAGAGTTGTTTGAATTCACGTCAAATTTAAGATTATTGTGGCCCTTTTCTTAAAAAAAGAGAGAAAAACAAGAGACCTAAGCATTGTGCTCTCAATTTAATATCACTGTTATCTTCAATTGAGATATTAAATACTTATTTTATTTTCAGTGGGTATGTGCATGATTCTGTTGAATGTGTATTCAACAGAGAAATGTACTGGAACCTGACATGAATCTGTTTTGTTTTTTTCTGCTTCTAGTGAATGTTCATCCCACACTCTGTTGAACACTAACCACTACAGTCACTAGAGTCTCCATGCAAAACAGATAAATCCATCGCTGGCTGACAGTTGGACTTCCCTGCTAACAAATTGCAGTGGGATTGTAGGTTCCTCTGTGTTAAAATTCCAATTCCAAATAACAAGTAATAAATAAAATAAACATTTTTAATCTGAGTTACTTTTCCAAAAAAAGTAACTGACCTTACTCTTATTTTCCATTTATTGACTCCACTATTATCCCTGATGAGAGAAATTGAGATGGGAGTATTCAGTCGTGGGAGTTGTTTGAGCATGATTGGTATTGTAATTCTAGAGTGTGAGCATGTGTAATGTGCGGTTTGGGTTTTGTTTTTGTGTCATGTTCTCATGTCTTTTATTTTGTAGATTGATTCCTGCTGTTAGTGGCATGCTTCCCTTGCCTCATGTCTCTCTGCCTTGAGTATGTGTCATGCTCTCATTGGTTATTGTCTAGTCATGTGATTCCCTTGTCTGAGTCATGTTCTGATTGGTAGTCCTAGTCATGTGTCTTGTTTCCCATTGGTTTGTTCTTGTCATGTGACCCTCATTGTCTGATATAAGTAGCCATCATGTTCCCATAGTCTTCGTCGTGTATTGATGTTGTAACCCGCTGTCGGTGAGTCGTGTCTGTTCATGCCAAGTTTGTGTCACGGATTATTGTTTGGATCACACTGTAAATAAACTGCACTTGGGTTCTCACTTCAACTCGCCTTCAGTGGACTGAATCGTTACAGCATGTGAGATCTTTGTAGATCTAGAGTGTGTCAGGCATATCAGTGATAAACGGAGCTTGAATTTTTTCAGCCCAACACACATTTTATTTTAAAAAAGGCAAAAAATATTCCTGGTAAAGATAAGAAAGCAGAATACTTCTATGAAATCCAGTTGTACTCATTTGCAGCGGTGGATTTGTTCTGCCCTGGAGCCTGGAGCTGTCTGCCCTTTTTTGTCGTTATGACCGTCAATACAACAGAAAAAAAGGACCACAGAGAGTAAAATGTGGTTATCTTTACATTTCGGTAATGCATTTGGCAGACACTTTTATCCAAAGTGCCTTAATTTGTATTCAAGGTATACATTTTATGATGTTCATTTCCTGGGAATTGAACCCATGATCCCTGCATTGTTAGAGTCTTACTTTAGGGGTAAACATCAAATTATCTCAAAGGAAACTATTAATTAATTTAAAGGGGAATTTGAAAGAATCGACTCTTTACGACCGAGCAAATGAATCGTCCAGCGCTCATTTGAACGGACCATAACTGTCGTCTCTGCAATGGATACTAATATCCGACATATAGTGAAAACACTATTCTTAGCACGGTAACAAGATCGGCAGTTTAAGACAATGCATTGATAAACATAACACAAGACACTTCTCTTTAAATGCAAACGAGATCACAAACACACCTATCACAAACACACGCACACACACACGCACACACACACATTCACACGAGTTGCAGAACGGAGGAAAGTGAGGAAGAAAGAGTTTAAGAGAGTGAAATGATGTAATCCCAAGTTTTGTAAGCTTTAACTGAGTGAACCATCAATCATTAAATCTACTGTTCTATCGTTTCTTAGGTGGGGTTATTAAATTTCAAAGCTATGTACCAGTTTAGCATGAGAGGCATTACTTGCGTTTGTTGCGTCTCTTTGAATGGGGATTCTTTCTGTGGTGTCCGTTGTTGACTGGGTGCCCAGGTGGGTTCACTGGTGGTCTGTTCGTCGCTGGGTGACGTCTTTTGAGGCCAATCAGGTTGTGGTGTTGGCCAGTGGAGCAGAGTCTCGTGGTCAGTTAAAGTTTGAGGCAGGCAAAGGTTGTAGATGTAAAGACTGCAGCTTAGCGGCGAAGCTTAACTTAAACGGGACTCGCGACAGAAAGAAAAGGAAGAAACTAAAGAAAAGAAAGAAGTTAGATGGGATGTTGTTCAGTCTTAACCCATCTTAAGCTGTGAGAGTCTGAGCCCGAGTCTGAGTCTCGGTCTGGATCTGGTTCTGGATCTTCTTTTTAGTCTTGGGTTTTACACCCAGCTGTTTGTTCTGGCCCCAAGTGGAGCTCTGACCAATTAGGTATTGTCTTTGGTTCAGGGGGTGACTGTTTCTCCTACCATCACTGTAAATCAGCAAGTTATCTCTTAGTCACGTGGGCTCCAACTTTCCTGCTCTTAACCGGGTACAATTTAAACATGAATTTTATAATGTGAATGTGATGCATTTTACACAAATTTGATTAACATCATGATTAAAGAAATGGAAGGAAGAGAAAGAGATTCACTCGCTCATACCAAACAAGATACACTTGCAATAAACCAATCAATAGTTAGTAATAATTTCATGCGTAATGTAGGCTATGATCAAAGCCTAATGTTCACATATATGGGTTTCAAACATGATATAGAGTTGAGCAATGAAATGACATTTGATTTATAAGTCCTTTATCAACGTTTTGAGGATGATCTGATGCATTTTAATTTAGTGAGTTTCTGGGTTTTAGAGAGGATTTGGTCCTTTAAGGCAAGGTCTGTGTTATCTCTTTTTCTTGAGTGGGGAAGAATCACCAGGAGTTTCTCATGAATTTCTTTGAGTCACGCTGTGCTTTTGAGCATTTGTTCTTGGTTAAAAACAACATAAATTTGACTGGTTATTCCTTGAGTTAAAAAGGGTTTCTTTGTTTGAAGTTAATTAAACTGTGTGGAAGTTTGTCCCTCTCAGTCCAGATGGTGTCACTTGACCTGGATTGGGGTCATAAAGTGTCGCTTTGAAATTTGGCTCTCCTGAACAAAGCAATTCTTATAAAATGATTCTGATCAAGTCATCTGTTGATTCAACCATTGTTGTCTAGAGTGAGGTTAATGTTCAATGTAGGTTGAATTTGTAATGCATAATGTTCAATGTGTTGTAATCTGTTGATGTCAGTTTGTATTTGATAATTGTTGTTATTGCTGACTGAAGGGTGCCACGGATGCAAAAAAAGTTAAATTAATTTTTAATCCATTTTTGTTCAATACAAACAAAAGGGTGTGGAAAGAACAAATTGATATTGATTAATTTTAAAGTTGTATTTTAATGTAATCAATGTGTTTGCCACAGTTACACTAGATGGCCAGTTGCATAAACTGTTTAGTCATCTTTTTCATTATAGATGTTATACTTTTTACTTTCTTTCTTTAAGACTGGTTATAACTTTTAAAGTCAGTTACAAAAGGGTAGACTGATTACCCCTTGTCCAACTGCTAGTTGGCCAAACTAGTTGCAACTAGTAAATTAGCTAAGACACAGTTTTAACATAGACTTAATATTTTAACATAGACTTTGGATGCGACTAGCTCAGGGAGTCCTGTACATTGTTCTGTTCCGGTAATAATGCCTCTGCAGCAGGGCGACTGGGTGACCGTGAGGCGGCATAGTCGCAGGTCAAAACACGCTCTACCATTTCGATCAAAACATTAAACAGGTTCTACCCACTCAGTGACGCACCTGATCAAAGTGCTCTAGTTATTGGCGATTCTATTGTACGGAACGTGAAAATAGAGACACCAGTCACCACAGTCCAATGTTTACCGGGAGCCAGAGCGCCTGACATCTTGGCAAATTTAAAAGTGCTGGCTAATGCTAAATGTAAATACAGTAAGATTGTTATTCACACTGGCGCTAATGATGTTCGACTTCGCCAGTCGGAGATCACTAAAAATAACATTAAAGAGGTGTGTAAACTTGCAAGCACAATGTGAGACACTGTAATATGCTCTGGTCCCCTCCCTGCTTACCGTGGTGATGAGATGCATAGCAGACTGTTGTCACTCAATGGCTGGATGTCTAAGTGGTGCCCGCAGAATAACATAGGTTTCATAGACAATTGGACGAATTTTTGGGGCAGACCTGACCTGTTGAAAAGAGATGGTCTTCATCCCTCCTGGGGTGGTGCTTAGAGTTTGTACATTTGAACTACGGGGCCCAGGGCAGGAAGCAACAGACTGGGCTAAACTGACCGTCTGCTAGCCGCTTCATGTCACAGAAATCAGTTAATTCTCAGCACATAGAGACTCCTTCACCTAGATATCACACTATAGAGACTGTGTCTGTTCCCCGAACTAGAAAATACAAAAAAACGTAAGAATTTAATTTGTTCAACAAATAAAAAATTTATATAATACAGAGAAACCATTTATAAAGCTTGGCTTATTGAATATCAGAGGTCCCTTTCTACGAAAGCAATTTTTGTAAATGATATGATCACTGATCATAACCTATGTAGGTATTCGACGAACAGACAATCTAAGATTTGTCAACTGTTGAGGCCACAGTAGACAAAAATTTCCACAGGGCCGCAGACAACGGATGTCATAATCAGAACCCTAGCCACCTGAAGCAAGCCTAAAACCACCTGTCACAGAACATTTTTCAACATTAACACAAAAGAACACACTGATCATAACAACTCAGGAAGGAGATTGTCAATTTTAGGGAAAGTAATCAAGATTAAATGGTCAAAGAGATGACCGCATGACCATCACATGACAGTAACTACAGTCACGAGCGCTTGAGAATTGACATCCCCCACCTAAGAGATCTCCGAACAGACTGAAATTCCTTATGAGAGACCTCTTAACCTCTGGTCTTCACAGAACGCATCCTTACATCCTCAGAATGCCAAAGAAACTTCATTTCCATGTATATATGCATCTAAATGACACTAAAAGGACTTGAGCAACTAACCATTGCTATATATCTACCCCCATATCATGTATCTAACCCACATGGTTAACCATCATGCCTTAATCATTTATTGTGAATGTATTTTGAATAACTATTGAATAGTTTAAGAATTGCTATTCATGTTTAGTATGTGTGTGTTTGAGAATTCATGCTTGAAACGTTTCTTCCAATCAATACTTGGTCAAATGTATCATATTCTTATTATAAGAAATCATGTCCAAAATGTATACTCTACCAGAGCGGGAAAAACGCAGATCATGTGAATGATGAGATAACAGTTGATTTATGAATGGGAAGGAGAAACATTGCAACACCCCGAGCTACAATTGGTCGAGACACCATTTGGGGTGTGTTAAACAGCCTGGTTTAAATACTAGAAACACCATCAAATCACTCTCTTGGCTTTTGGTGCTCTTGTTTCTCTTGGTTCTCTTCTTCAACCCCCTTCTTACTCTCCTCTTTTTAGGCATAGCTTTGAGCTATGCTTTTAATCATGTTTCTTTAGTTTTTTTGAGCGTGCTCTGGCTTACACGCCAGCTCCTCCGAAACCATGAGGAGAAACGCCACCTGGTCTCGTCAAACTTTACATCTATTTCTATTTCTTTAGTTTGTTTTATTTCCCGTTGAGAGTTTCGTGTTTTGAGTTAAGTTTGCTTAACGCCGCATCTCCGAAAGAGTGCCGTATAAATTTCAACTGCAGACCACAGCTCCGCGTCACCAGCCAACGCCCAATCACTGGCTTCCCAACACTGAACCTCCAGCCAATCAGCAACCTCGGAAAGCCCCTTTCGGCAACCAGACAAGCAAGGGAACCCACAACACAGAAACGCAAGTACTCCAGATTCTAACTGAACTGGTGCAGTTAATCTAAATTTTAACCTCATTGAGGAACTCAGTGCGAGGGTTAATTAAGTGATTGATGGTTGTTCAGATCTATACAATGGCACATATTGCTGTAAACTTGGGATTTCACATTTTCATTCTCTTAAACTAATTATTTTCCTCACTTTCTCTCTTTCTGCAACTTGTGTGTGAATGCGTGTGTTAGATTATTTTATATGTCTTAGATTTATCCAATAAAGCCTATGTATATTGTAGAGACGAAGTAGCTTGTGTTGTGCTCACAGTGTAATGGGCTAATCTGCCGATCTTGTTACTGTGCTAATTATTAGTGTTTTCACTATATTTTGGATATTGATATCCATTGCAGAATTGATGTCATACGGCTCGTTCAATGAATCGCTGGCCGTCTCAGTGATCAGCCGTAAAACAGTGATTCTGTCCTAATTCCCTTGCATATTAATGGTGGAGTTCCCTTTAAAATCTTAAATGATTCCCTTTGAGCTAAATTATTGACCTGTTTCCCTTACACCTATATTCTCGTTGACAGAAACCTGCTAAAACCGGATGATTACTGTAGCGTCTGGACCAATCAATCACACAATATATATTTTGTTAGCTATGTTTAACAAATACTCTGTAACACCCCTCATTTAACAAGCCATATGAGGACCCATGAACCTTTCCCCCCGGAATGCGTAACACCCCAGGCAGCCGAACAGGCCCCTGGTTCCATGGCAACCTACGCTGATATCACTGGGTTTATTGGACAAAGGAATGCAAAGCAGGGAAAATCCCTGCATGTCCCAGGACAAATGCACAGTAGAAATTGACTTTTCTACTAATTAATTCATAGGAAAACCTTTCTTTGAATGAACAGTGTATCCTTCAGGTCATTGGGTATATTATTGTCATCGTGTGTTTTGTCTTTGATATTTTTAGACTATTTTAGGCATGCTTATGATGGAACCCATTCCTGTCATCCTTTCACTATAAGTAATCCTACCTTGTTTGTATCCTACAAAAAACACAAAAAAAAAAAATTGTGGGAATTCGCCTTCTTAGGATCGAAACAAGCGTGTATATTATATGTTGGTACATAGGCAATATACAGTATATTAGGGTCCTGAGAATCTTTAGTAATTTCGATTCAAGTCCATTTGCAAATTACCATGCTTAGAGACAAAGGGTCGTAAAACCCTCCAGCAATTGCCACCTCCAGCTTGGAATTTCCATCTTTCTCATTGGACAACCCCATCTTGAGAGGCGGGGATCTTCTCCGACCTTAAAGGCCCCGCTCCAGGGACCCACCCAGTCGGTGGTTCTGTTAGGTTTCGATAAGACGCTCCAACGCTCCAGGAAACCCTAAGCTCGTGCCAGGCCTCGGCCTTGTCCTTTCCATTCATCGAGTTACTCTGACTCAAACTGGTTCTTTCTCATCAACCAACTTCAGCAAGATCTTGGGCCTTAAGATTGCATCAGGAATCTATTTCAGACAGACGAGACTTGCAAGTATCAAACTTAGTCTTATTAATTGATACATTAGGTATCAGTTGCACCTTTTTACCAAGGTGTGTTTGAACTAAGAATCTGACGTTTCCCTCAGGTGTAGATCTGCTGAATATGCAAATGGTTCCATAAATTTCATTCTTTATGTCTCTTTTCTGTACTGATCTAAGCCTTAACCCTTTCCTATACCAACTGTATGTGACTGTATGTGTGTGTATATGTGTATGTTAGACAAGTTTAAGTGTTTATGTAGTATGTTAGACCAGTCTATGTGTTTATGTAGGATGTTAGACCAGTTTAAGTGTTTGTGTATGTTAGACTAGTTTAAGTGTTTATGTAGTTAATAAAACCTTACTTGTATCACACTTGACGTGGTTCATTGTTTGCTTATAACTGGAGTCACTTAATCATGCAGATTTATGCTACAAGCTTTTGTAGAATTGTACAGTAAGAAAGTTATCAAAAAATAAAGCATCAACAGGTGTTGACATTTCCCAACAGCACAGCAGTAATGGCTTTATGAACTACTTTACTTCCAAGATCGATACTATTAGAGATAAAATTGTAACCATGCAGCCGTCAGCTACAGTATCACATCAGATAGTGTGCTATAGATCGCCTGAGGAACAATTCCACTCATTCTATACTATAGGAGAGGAAGATTTGTATAAACTTGTCAAATCATCAAAACTTACAATGTACAGTATGTTAGACCCTATTCCATCTAAGCTCCTAAAATAAGTGCTTCCAGAAGTCATAGATCCTCTTCTGGCTATTATTAATTCATCATTGTCATTAGGATATGTCCCAAAAACCTTCAAACTGGCTGTTACTAAGACTCTCATTAAAAAACCACAACTTGATCCTAGAGATTTAGTTAATTACAGACCGATCTCGAATCTCCCTTTTCTGTCCAAGATACTAGAAAAGATAGTATCCTCACAATTATATTCCTTCTTAGAGAAAAATGGTATCTGTGAGGATTTCCAGTCAGGATTTAGACCGCATCATAGTACTGAGACTGCTCTAATTAGAGTTACAAATGACCTGCTCTTATCATCTGATCGTGGTTGTATCTCTCTATTAGTTCTATTGGATCTTAGCGCTGTATTCGACACTATTGACCACAACATTCTTTTGAATAGACTAGAAAACTTTGTTGGCATTAGTGGAAGTGCATGGTTCAAATAGTACTTATTTGACCGCCATCAGTTCGTAGCAGTGAATGAAGAGGTATCATATCGATCACAAGTGCAGTATGGAGTACCTCAAGGCTCAGTACTAGGACCTTTGTTTTTCACGCTTTACATGTTACCCTTGGGCGATATCATCAGGAAACACAGTGTTGGCTTTCACGGTTATGCTGATGATACTCAGCTCTATATTTCTTTACGGCCTGGCGAAACATACCAATTTGAAAA
The DNA here is from genome assembly GCA_018155175.1 of Sinocyclocheilus anophthalmus. Classification (NCBI taxonomy): domain Eukaryota; kingdom Metazoa; phylum Chordata; class Actinopteri; order Cypriniformes; family Cyprinidae; genus Sinocyclocheilus; species Sinocyclocheilus anophthalmus. The sequence goes on from JADLZN010007965.1 coordinate 45,751, forward strand.
ACTAGCGGAATGCATAGTCGATATTAAAAACTGGATGACTAGTAATTTCTTACTGCTAAATTCTGAAAAAACAGAGGTGTTAATTATAGGACCTAAAACTCTGCATGTAATAACCTAGAACACTGTCTAAGACTTGATGGCTGCTCTGTCAATTCTTCGTCATCAGTTAGGAACCTAGGTGTGCTATATGATAGCAATATTTTCTTTAGAGAGCCACGTTTCTAGCATTTGTAAAACTGCATTTTTCCATCTCAAAAATATATCTAAATTACGACCTATGCTCTCAATGTCAAATGCAGAAATGTTAATCCATGCGTTCATGACCTCAAGGTTAGATTATTGTAATGCTTTATTGGGTGGTTGTTCTGCACGCTTAATAAACGAACTCCAGATGGTCCAAAATGCAGCAGTTAGAGTTCTTTCTAGAACCAGGAAGTGTGACCATATTAGCCCGGTTCTATCAACACTGCACTAGCTACCTATTAAACATTGTATAGATTTTAAAATCTTGCTTATTACTTATAAAGCCCTGAATGGTTTAACTCTTGAGTGAGCTCTTATTGCATTATATTCCTTCACGTCCGCTGTGTTCTCAAAACTCTGCCAATTTGATAATACCTAGAATATCAAAATCACTGCGAGCGGAAGATCCTTTTCCTATTTAGCGCCCAAACTCTGGAATACCCTACCTAACATTGTTCGGGAGGCAGACAGACTCTTGTCAGTTTAAATCTAGATTAAAGTCCATCTCTTTAACCTGGCTTACACAGAACACACTAACACATTTCTAATTCTAGAGGGTGCCGGGAATAATCCGTTACGGATTTTTATGGCTGCATTAATTAGTTCAAATTTAGGTTTAAAAAGTTCAACTGGACCAACACTTATACACCCGATGTACTTGCTACATCGCTAGTAGACAATGGCATCTACGCTAATATTAGTCCTTTTTAATCTCTTAATTCCGAAGTCACCATAGCACCAGATCCGTCTGCATCAATGGTCACTAGAGTCACCCGATCAGTACATATCCACCAGATGGTGATCAGCCCTAGAGAGAGGCCTCTCCAGCCCTGATGTCCAGCAAGACCAGACAACCTATATGCCCCAATATACAGATCCCTCAGTAGGACCTTGTCGCAGACGGAGACCACAGGAACCAGATGAGTCCCCTGCACAATGTGACTTTGCTGCAGCCTGGAATTGACTGCTGGTTTTCGTTCTGGCCAGAGGAGGAACTGGCCCCCCGACGAGCCCTGTTTCTTCCTCCCAAGGTTTTTTCTCCATTCGGCACCGTTGAGTTTTGTTCCTTATGCCCGCTGCGCCTCTGGCTTGCTTAGTTGAGGACTCTTCACTTCCAGCGATATCGTTAACTTGATTGCACAGATACTTTAAACTGAACTGACTGGATGATGACATCACTGAATTCAATGATGAACTTTCTTTAACTGAAAAATGAGTGTTTACTATTGTCACTTTGCATTATTGACACACTATTTTTCCTAATTAATGCTGTACAGTTGACACAATCTGTATTGTTAAAAGCGCTATATAAATAAAGGTGACTTGACTTGACTTGACTTAATATAGTGCCTATGTTTATGCAACAGATGGTTGTGATATGAAGTCACACTCGTTTAAAAAAAATAACAATTTTGGTAACACTTTAGTGTAGGGTTTAATTCTCACTAACTAGTTGCTTTTTAGCATGCCTGTTATTAACATATTGGCCGTGTATTAGTACTTATAAAGCACATATTCTTCATGACCATATTTTAGATCCCTTAATCTAACCCCTTACCTAAACTTAGCAACTACCTTACTATTAATAAGCAGCAAATTAATGAGTTTATAGAGGCAAAAGTCGTAGTTAATGGTTTTTTTAATAGCTAGAATTTGACCCTATAATAAAGTGTGACCCAAATTTTATTTTAACAAATAATAATACGTCCTGACTCTCTGTGGTCATTAAAAATCCCAGGATGTCTTTCGAAAAGAGTACAGGTGTGACCTCGGCATCCTGGCTAAATTTGCCCATTGGCCTCTTATTATTATGGCCTCCTAACAATCCCATATCTACTGATTGGCTTCATCAATCTGTCTCCTCTCCACCAATAAGCTAGTATGTGGTGGGCGTTCTGGCGCACTATGGCTGCCATTGCATCATCCAGGTGGATGCTGCACACTGGTGGTGGATGAGGAGATACCCCTGACAATGTAAAGTGCTTTGAGTGCCTAGAAAACTTTTTTTACTTTACTTTACTTTATAACACTTTATTGTCAGACGAGTCTGACATTTTTCTTGCATGACAGTATCTGTGTTTACAACAATCAACATCCTTTAAACAACAACATGCACTTCATCCACACACAAACAAAACACAATATACATTACACTCCCTTAAACATTACATTATACCTTACCCTCCTACTACAATTCTACAACTACACCATGTTCACATTACTCTTGATTTTTGATTAAGTGTCTTATTCAGCTCCAGGATCGCCTGATGCACAAAAGAATGTTTCAGCCTAACTTTATTGAATCTTGGGACTCTAAACCTCCGGTTTGATGGTAATAATTCAAACTCATTATGCAGAACATGATTAGGATCAGAAACTATCTTGTTAGCCAGTCCTAGCAAATTATTATAGTAAGCTAAATCACAAAGCTTCTCAAGGGGCTGACCTACAATCCTTGAGCAAATTTTTAATTGATTGAACAGCTTTGTTTTTAGCATAACAGACAGACTCCTATACCAAATGGAGTTGCAGTATTGCAGTACACTCATTATCACAGACATAAAGAACAGCAGAATAATCTGCTTTCTTACTCCGAATGACCTAAGACGACGAAGAAAGTAGATTCTCTGCTTTGTTCTTTTACAGAGAGCATCAATATGATCTTTCCATGATAACATATCGTCAATCATCACTCCTAAATACTTGTATGTTTTAACCTGTCTGATTTTTCCATTATGAATAAAAACAGGCATTATATAAGTATCAGATGTAGACCCAAATATAATCTCCTCTGTTTTACTTATATTAATAACAAGATCATTATTCTCACACCACTCTACTAATTTAGTCACACCCTGTTGATGAAACCCAGGACTATCCCCGTCATTCAACACAGATATTAAAACAGTGTCATCAGAATACTTTAAAATATACTGATTTAACATGTCAGTTCGACAGGCATCTGTATACAAGATGAAAAGGATGGCAGAACTGACGCAACCCTGGGGTACTCCAACATTTGTTATAATAGCGGATGACACTGTTTTATTCACCTTAACTCTCTGAACTCTATTAGTGAGAAATGAGATATACCAACGAATCAAGTACAGATTTACACCCAACTGTACAAGTTTTGACATCAATTTGTCAACCTTTATGGTATTGAATGCAGAAGAAAAATCCAAAAACAAAGTTCTTATAGTTGTATTGGATTTATCTAAATGTTTAGAAATAATATGCACCAAAGCAGCAACTGCATCTTCCGTACTACAACCTTTTTTATAGGCAAACTGCCAAGGATCCAGTCTATCTTTAACCATCCTAACTAAGTGCTGAAGTAACAATCTTTCAAGACATTTCACAATTACTGAGGTAAGGGCTATTGGTCTGAAATCTTTATGTTCTCTTGGACATGGAATTTTAGGTAATGGTTTTATATATGCTGTCTTCCATAACACAGGAACAGTATGTGTGTCAACTGAAGCTTGAAATACTGATTGCCACACTGGAGCCAATTCATGTGCAAAATTCTTTAAAAGACCTGCACTACATCCATCTGGACCAACAGATTTTTTCGTATTTATAAACTGAAACGTTTTTCTAACATCCTCAACTTCAATAAAAATTCTGTCTGATGATGATGGAGCCACAGTATCTATTATTTCATTACATTTGACATGTGTACCTATTGATTCAAATCTGGTAAAAAAGGTATTTAATTCATTCCCAAAACGAAATTCATTATCAATTACAATAGATTTGTTCGAAGATGACAATCCAGTCATTGTTTTCATAATGTCCCAAACCTTTTTAGTATTATTACTCTTAAAGGCTTCCTCCAAACGCCTCTTATGAACTTCTTTTGTTTCCTTTAATTTAACTTTTAACTCTCTTTCTGTTAATTTAAACACCCTAATATCCTTATTCCTAAATGCTACTTTCCTCAAATTTATAACTTCTTTAATACCCTTAGTCACATATGGTTTGTTATTTGGATAAACTTTAATCTCTTTTGTAGGTATGACTAGCTCCACACAGAAGTTAATATAATCATTTAACACTGTAGTTCTTTCATCGAGTGCGCCTTCCTCAAAAGTGTCCCAATTTGTCCAATCGAAACAAGCTTTCAGTTGTTGTATACTTTCATTCGTCCATAATCTGATCAATTTCTTTTCTGGTTTGCTTTTTTTAAATTTTGTCCTGTACACAGGAATCATATGCACTACATTATGGTCTGAGTTTAGAATTGATGGCATACTCTTTGACACATAAGCGTCCTTGACATTCACGAAGCACTTATCAAGAATATTGTTATTTCTTGTTTGAGTCTTTACATACTGTTCAAATCCTGGCAACAAAGTCTCCAGTTTGCATTGGTTTAAATCGCCCAGCACGATCACAGGTGCATCTGAGTAACTGAGCTGTAGTTCATGAACATGGTCCGCTATCAGGCTGGCTGCCTGAGATGTTTTACCGCTGGGCGGAACATATACCACGAACAGCAAAATACAACCGAATTCTCTAGGCAGATAATAAGGTCTTAAAGTCATGCCGAGAATTTCCACATTGGGATCACACACCTTGCATTTTACTGAATACGCTCCGCACCATTTATCATTTATATATACACAGATGCCACCTCCTTTACTTTTACCCGAAACTTTGTCTCTATCAGCTCGTACTAATGTAAATCCAGGAACCTCAAAGAGCGAATCAGGCATTGTAGACTGCAACCAACTTTCCGTAAAGCAAAGCAGAGATGCCTCACGAAATTCATAACAGTACCTTGTGTGCGATCTTATCATATCCACTTTGTTATTCAGAGAACGCAGATTACTGAAGACAATAGACGGCAGAGGTGGCCGCTTGAATCTCCTTCGCAGTCGTCTCCGAATGCCGCCTCTTCGTCCTCTTTTCTTTCGTTTCATTCTCACCAACTCGTGAGGAATATTTTCAAACAAATCTCTGAATTGGCTTGTTCTCATCTCTTCAGTCATCGTAAAGTTTAGCTCCAGCAATGTCTCCCGGCTATACTGGCGTGCATACGGCACTGTGACGCCACATGTTGCCAAAATTCCACGTGTAGTTGGAGATTGCATCGCCAAACATAATCCATAGAGGCCAATCGTCCACAGAATCCAAATCAAGAGTGCATTTCTCCCACCCTTCATCTTTCCACTTTTACGAAACCACGAACCACACATTTAACAAACCACGAATAAACGTTAGACTAACAAACAAAACCGCAAACACAGTGTACTGAAACGCAGTGCGCCACTGAGCAGCGCACCTGTTGCCTCCTATAGAAAAGCGCTATATAACTGTAATTCAAATTAATTAATTATTGCATTACTTAATGCTCCCCAACAATGCAGTAACTTAGCATTACCATATTTTACTTGAACAGCTAGTAAAGGCAGTGTTAATGACCATTTCAAAATAACTAATGACAATGTAATAACAGAATAATAACAATAGCAATAACAGCAACAACAACAATAATACATCTTTTTTGGTTGTCCATAGTGTAGTTTCAATGCCATTGCAGAGATGTTTTAAACAATGGCATTTTTCACCACATTGCCCTAGAAAACTTGAATTATATGTATATACACACACATATTCGCAATCCTATTTTAATGAAGGGTTTACAAACAATAAGCACCAGTGGAGGTAGCTTTCAACACACTTGAAGCTTTTTATTTTGATTGCAGCATAGGGCTTTAATTCAAAGGGTCATGTTCAGGGGGGGGGGGGGGGGGCAGATATTACACCTGCTATTTTTTTTTGGTTCCCTCAGATTCTGTGGCAACTTCCTACAGTCAGTAACTGCATTACAGCAATACCCCCCCCCCCCCCCCCGGATTTTGCAATTCCACACTTCAATCATAATTTCCTTGAAGACTTTAAAGAAAAAAAGGAGAGTTAATATGGTTTTCATTTAATCTCACACATGCTTTAAATCTCATGCACTCTTTCACCTTCAGCTGTTTCTTTGAAGAGCCTCCTTATTGTTCATTTCTCTAGAGCCTAAGTAGGCCATCGTCATTTGGAGCAATATCCTGATTGTTCTGTTTGAAGACCTAAATTGTCACGGAATGCCAGGAGAGACAAGGTAAGATCCAAGTGCAGTTTTATTAACATAACAAAAACGTGGCAAAAGGTAATCCAAAACATAGAGAACAGATAACACGAAGAACATGAGACAACTATGAACTCAGAAGATAATACAATATAGCAGCAGTGACAGACAGAGTGAGCATGGTATATATTGATGGGATAATGAGTAAATGATAAACAGGTGTTACTGATCAGAACAGAATTAACGAGCAGAGGACTATGGGAAATGGAGTTTAACACAAAAAACGTAAAACAGAAGAGCGCCCTCAAGTGACCAATCCAGGTCACCACAACAAACACTGTGACATTACCCCCCTCTCTACAGAGCGGATACCAGACGCTCCACCAGAAAACAAAAAGTTCAGGAGGGAGGTGGAACTGAGCCGGACCAGGGGGAGGGATGGCGTGCCAGGACAAAACAACGGAAGACCAGGGACCAGAGATTAGACTAAGGCAGTTAGCACTAGAACCGGCAGGTGAAAGCCAAGGCGGACCGCAGGATGGACCACAGACCCCAACCACACAGGCTCCAGCGGATGGCCAGGATGAGCCGGAGTAAGTGAGCCAGGAGGCTCTGCCATACCATAACCCCGGCGGCAACAGGACGAGCCAGAATCTGTCCAAGGCACCTTGTGTACCGAAATCCCTCTCATAACTCGGATACCTGAACAACAAGAGAAAGAGAGTTTAGTCCTCAGGCGGACGTCTGTGGCTCCCGAACGGAGGCGGGCTCTGGCGTGGCTCCCGAACGGAAGCGGGCTCTGAGTGGCCTCCCCCAACGAGCGTGCTCTGGAGTGGCCCCCGGAACGGAGCGGCTCTGGAGTGGCTCCCGGACGAGCGGACTCTGCGGGCTTCCGGAACGGAGCGGGCTCTGGAGTGGCCTCTGTGAGCTCCCGGACTGGAGCGGACTCTGTGAACTCCCGGACTGGAGCGGGCTCTGAAGTGGGCTCTGCGGGCTCTGGACTGGGCTGTGGAGTGGGCTCTGTGAGCTCCCGGACTGGAGCGAGCTCTGTGGGCTCCCGAACGGGCGGGCTCTGTGTCTCCCGGAACGTAGCGGCTCTGTGGGCTCTGGAGCGGGTTCTGTGGGCTCCCGGACTGGAGCGGGCTCTGGAGTGGGCTCTGTGAGCTCCTGGATTGGAGCGGGCTCTGGAGTGGGCTCTGTGAGCTCCCGGGCTGGAGCGGGCTTTGGAGTGGGCTCTGTGAGCTCCCGGACTGGAGCGTGCTCTGGAGTGGGCTCTGTGAGCTCCCGGACTGGAGCGGGTTCCTGCATCTCCCGGGGCACTGCAAGAGACTCAGACCGACATGAGATCACCAAGTTGCGGTAACCAAGATAATCAATGAGGCCCCAAAAGTCAAGCATTTTAAGCCCATCCATCTCCCGAGGAGGCACGGGATTGTCTAAACAATCATTAATGATTTCCTTTAAGTCAGAGTTATGAAGTCCCATCCCTACCGCAAGGTTCCAAAAGGTCTGAGCGAAACCTCCAATCTCCATCCCCCGTTGGCGAAGATCCACCAACATCCGGAGCCGAGCCCTGCGCTCCTTCGAAGCAGGAGGAATTATCCGAATGTCCATGGTCAACAAAAAAGTTAAAAAGAAAAACAAACTGCTGGATCTAGTAGTGGCGTCTTGATTCTGTCACGGAATGCCAGGAGAGACGAGGTAAGATCCAAGTGCAGTTTTATTAACATATAACTAAACATAACAGAACAAAAACGTGGCAAAAGGTAATCCAAAACATAGGAACCAGAGAACACGAAGTAACTTTAGACAACAAGAACTCAGAAGACAATATAATCAAGACGCAATGACAGACAGAGTGAGCATGGTATATATAGCTGGGATAATGAGTAAATGATAAACAGGTGTTACTGATCAGAACAGAATTAACGAGCAGGGGACTATGGGAAATGGAGTTTAACACATACAACATAGAAACAGGAAGAGCACCCTCAAGTGGCCAGTCCAGGGCACCACAACCAAACACTGTGACATAAATGGATTGTAATGGCCTGCAGTACGTACCCTTTTCAACTTCCATCAACATTTAAATCACTTTTAGAGGACATGTGATCCTCTCCATTTTTTGAAGCATTACTTAGGGGTGAGCTAAGGCGAAGTGTTGTATAAGATCTGGGTATTGTATGCAATAGTGGTGACACAGATGTATCAGATTTTGTTAAAGACCCCATGAAACTGGAGTTTTGTTCCTTTGTCACAATGTAAATTAGCTTTGAAATCAAATCATATATACATATGCTATTGCCAACCTAGGCTCACTGAAAAATACTATGTTGTGCCCTCAATAAACTTCTACCATAGTGCATGATTTGTAAACTAATAGATTTCAATGTTTGCATTACATAACTTGCTCCATATGCTGAGCGCTCAAATATGAATCCAGTGAAACCGCGACAGCCCATAAAAGTGCTCAAAACCTTAAGAAGGCTAAAACTGTATGGTTGCTTCAGCAAATGCATTTTTATTTCACATTTCCACACTATCAGTTAGGCTTAGGTTTTTTTTTAGAAAAAGGTTTAGTGAAGGGGGAGAACCTTACCCTCCAAAAAAAAAATACAAAAGCTGTCACTAGGGCTGTTCCTTTTCAAAAGATACCCTACCTAAAGGGTCCATATTGGTAACTTAAAGGTATATTAATACCTAAAGTGTACATATTAGTACCTAAAAGTTACAAAAGTTTAGAGAGTTTAGGGGTGGAGTCCTGTTATTCTTGGAGAAAACAATCAGTTTGCTTATTACCCTCACTTCCACCACCAATTATCCTGAGCTGTGTTGAATGCACTTTTTATTCAGAGTAATTCTGAACATGGTCTATACCCCTGTTGTACAGGTCTGCCCCTTCATGACATGCTTTAGCTTGCCTTTCTGTTGAGTGGAATGATTTACATGCTAGAATCATCGCTAATTACTGCCATATTTAGCCTAATTGCAAGATCACTTGATTTGCATAATTATTTTTGTGAATCAGCTGTTCAATTAATTCAGGTAATGCTCTGTTACTGACACAGAATTAATGAGGTAATCCACAGCCAATGATCATTGAAGTGATTCTGAGCCTCTTAGTTCTTTTAGTGAAAAGACCCTATTCTTCATTTCCTATAAGGCTACCAGGTTGTTGCCACAGGGAAAACCTGAGAAATTACATTAAACTAAACTGGTTAAACCTCATTCAACTTTTATTTTCTGCTGGCAGTGGTCCTGTTGTTAGTCAGCCTTTTCTCCTCTGAAAGGAGATACAGTATTGGGTGTCACACAGACTGTGCTAAAAAATGTGTTAAAGGGGTCATATGACGTTGCTAAAAATAACATTATTTTGTGTATTTGGTGTAATGCAATGTGTTTATGCGGTTTAAGGTTAAAAGAACACATTATTTTCCACATACTGTAACGCATTGATTTTTACAAGCTCATTGTTCTGAAAAGTGAGGTGTGCTCTGATTGGCCAGCTATCCACTTTATAGAAACAACCTTTGTGCACAGCATTGTAGGCTACTCTCCCAGATTCAGGAAGCAGTCCTCCGTAAAATGCACACATCTGAATATTTGGGTTGAACTGTTCTGGAACAGTTGTAGCTATCTGTAGCGTCTGGACCAATCAGACACCATTTTCATTTGATTTAACAAATCAATTAATCATTAGATTAACAAATAATCACAGACCCATCACCCAATAAACATACTGGGTGCCAAGATGTCTGTGAACGAGGCCCAGGACCCTGGTTACCATGGCAACCATGACACCTTTGCTAGACCAGATTAACTTTACGACCTAATGGCATGTTGAGAGTACTCCCTCTAACTACATTTTCCATAGGAAAGACACATAATGCACAGCAAAATGGACTCTTCTCTAATTAATTAATAGGAAAACCTTTCTGTGAATAAACACACTTCTTCTCAGGACATTGTTTATACCATTACTGTTCTTGTATATTTTCTTTTGAATTGTATACTGTTTTTGTGTGTGTGTGTTATATAGACACAAGTTAATATAGGCCCCACCCATACCATGTTTGGTCTCTTTGAATTTACCTTCTGATGATCTAAATGAGTGTTTTTATTATATGTGGGTACATAGGCAATACATTAGTGTTCTAAGAATCTTTAGTAATTTTGATTCAAGTTCCATATGCAAATTACCATGCTCTCACACAAAGGGTCATAAAACTCCCCAGTATTTCCAACCTCCCGCTTGGAATTTCAGCCTTTCTCATTGGACAAGCCCATCCTGAGAGTCGTGCATCTTCTCAGACCTTAAAAAGGCTCACGCACAGTTCCGCCCATGTTCTTGTTGTTCTTCTTCTGCTAAGAAGCATATTGGAGCCTGAACCGGTGTGGGCGTGCCCGGTGGGATCCAACACATAGCCAGTTCAGTCTGCGTTTCAGTTAGATTCTGAGAAGATGAGGATGTGAGCTAGAACACTTCTAAGGACACCCTAAGTTCCTGCCAGGCCTCGTGCCTAGTCTTTTCTATTCATCAAGTTACTCTGACGCAAACTGGTTCTTTCTCATCAACTAACTTCAGCAGAGACCAGCTGGAGCCCCAAAGTGCATCAGGACTCTCTTTCAAACAGGCGAGACGTGCAAGTATCAAACTTAGTCTTATTAATTGATACATTAAGTATCATTTGCACCTTTTACAAAGGTGTGTTTGAACTAAGAAACTGATGTTTCCTTCAGGCTGTAGATCTGCTGAATATCAAATGGTACCAGAGCTTCATGTTTTTATTTCTCTTCTCTTTACTGCTTAAGCTTTAACCCTTTTCCCCTATGCCAACTCTATGCGTGTGTGTGTGTATGAGTATGTTAGACTAGTTTAAGTGTTTATGTAGTTAATAAAGTCTTACTTGTATCACACTTGAGGTTGTTTATCGTTTATTCATAACTGGAGTCCCTAATCATGCAGATTTTTGCTACATGCTCTGAGTAGTATTGTACAGTAAGAAAGTTATTTTCCTTAACCAGGAAATTAACGTTCTTAGAATTAACAGACAGTTGACACTGAGAGGTCAAGTAAATACTTACAGCGGATCTAAATATTTATAATTAATTATAACCATGTAATGATTCAGTCCACTGAAGGCGAGCGTAGTGAAGAACCCATGTGCAGTTTATTTACAGACGTAATGCAAAATACAAACATAAACCGAGACACAGACTTGACGAGACATGAACAGACTTGACGAGGCACAAACAGACTAGACTCACCGACAGCGGGTTACAACTTCAATACATGACAAGGCACAATGACAACATGATGGCTACTTATAGCAGACAATGAGGGTCACATGACAAGAACAAACCAATGGGAAATAAGACACATGACAAAGACAACCAATCAGAACATGACACAATGAACAAGAGAACCAATGTCATGAATACATGAGGGCAAGGGAAGCATGACACAAACAGCAAAATAACATTTACAAAATAAAATACATGAAAACATGAACAAGAAACAAAACCCAAACAACACATTACATATCCCCCCTCTAAGGGTGGCTCCAGACGGCCAAACAAACCCAAACAAAACCCAACAAGTCCAGGAGGGTGGTAGAGCAGAGGCAGAATATGACCAGGCCCATAAGCGGAACAGGCAAGCGGGGGGTCGCGGGGCAGGCAGAACAAGGCCAGCCATGGTTATGCAGGCATAGCAGAGACATGCACAGGCCACTTGACTGTGACAGAGCAAGCAGAGAGTTCTTGAATGGCCTCCTTGGCCATGAAAGGACAGACAGTGAGTTCATGAACGGCCTCCATGGCCGTTACAGGACAGGGAGCGAATTCATGGATGGCCTTCTTTGTCATGACAGGGCAGACAGTGAGTTCATGAACGGCCTCCTTGGCGTGGCCGGCAGGAACAGTTCATGAACCGCCTCCATGTCTTGTAACAGGACAACATGAGTTAGGGTTGGACACTCATAGTCATGAACAGGGCAGAATTGATTCATGACGGCCCTCCTGGCCGTTGCAGGACAGGCAGTGAGTTCATGAATGGCCTCCATGGCCATAACAGGACAGGTAGAGAGTTCATAGATGGCCTCCATAGTTGTTACAGGACAGGAAGTGAGTTCATAAACGGCCTCCGTGGCCATGACAAGACAGTCTGTGAGTTCATGAACGGCCTCTGTGGCCGTGACAGGGCCGGCAGTGAGTTCGGAAGCAGACGCCACCACCTCAGGAGGTTCTGCAGCGGATGCTGCCACCTCTGGAAGTTCTGCAGCGGATTCCTGGCCGGAAGGCCCTGGAGCCGACTTGTTGATAGGAGAGGCCTCTGAGACAGACTCATAGGCAGGAGAGGCCACTTGGGCAGATTCGTGGACAGGAGAGGCCTCAGGAGCAGATTCATGGACAGGAGAGGCCTCTTGAGCGCAGTGTACAGCCCACACGCTCAAATTGGCGACCGCCATTACAGTAAGGGCAGCAGAGGGCGGCAGGACCTCTAGGACGGTTGGGCTTGAGAGCACTGATGTTATGGGGATGCCCGCAGCTCGCACTGACATCAGAGGTTGGTCCATCATACTAGTAATCAGACCTTTCAGTCCAAGCCCAAGCTCCGCTGGCACCATCTTGGCCGGGACCAGCGTGGTGGCCACTTGACCGGGTACCAGTCGTAGCGGCCATCTTGGAAGGAATCTCCTAGCGACCGCATAATGTGAGCAGCTCTGCTGGCTTGGCATACTTGTACGTGAAGAGAACTGGCGTAGCAGTGCATGACATTACAGGCGCTGGCTTGGCAGGCCATGACATGAGCAAGCCCTGGAGTAGCAGGCATGACGTGAGCAGGCTGTGGCTGGGCAGACATGATGTGAGCAGGCTTTGGCATAGCAGACATGACGTTAGCAGACTTTGGCGTAGCAGATATGACGTGAGAAGGCTTTGGCTTGGCAGACATGATGTGAGCAGGCCATGGCTTGGCAGGCATGACGTGAACAGACCCTGGAGTAGCAGGCATGACGTGAACAACTCCAGACATGACGGTCGGGATGTGAAGAAGTTCTGTTGTGGCAGGTACTGTAGGATAGCTGTGTTCCTCCTCAGCAACCCCCACAGTAAAAAGTGCACCCCAGCAACAAAGCAAATCAATATATTTTTCCAGCGTCCATTGAGGGTTTATTGCTTGGTCATTAAACAGATACATTTTTCCCCAAACCATACGAAAATGTCCTTAGTATGTTACTTAAAATCTACTCTGTGATAAGTCCACATAATCCTCAATGTTCCGGTTTCCTTGGCGAAGGTGAACAAGATGATCTGCTGGGTTCATTTTTATCTGGGTCGTGTATTCTGTAATGATTCAGTCCACTGAAGGCGAGCGTAGTTAAGAACCCATGAGCAGTTTATTTACAGACGTGATCCAAAATCAAACACAAACCGAGACACAGACTTGACTTGACGAGGCATGAACTTAACTAGGCATGAACAGACTTGACGAGGCACAAACAGACTAGACTCAACGACAGCAGGTTACAACATCAATACACAACGGGAACATGAAGCTACTTATAGGAAACAACAGGGTCACATGACAAGAACAAACCAAATGGGAAACAAGACACATGACTAAGACAACCAATCAAAACATGACACAATGTACAAGAGAACCAATGGCATGAATACATGAGGGCAATGGAAGCAAAACACAAACAGGGTCCATGACTAAACTCCAAAATAAAATACATGAAAACATGAACCAGAAACAAAACCCAAGCCCCACATACAAACTATTTATGATAATTAGTCATATTTCCCTTTTGCTGATTCGCTACACAGTTGTATTTACAACTTAACCACTGATTTCTAGTCAGTCCTCTTTTGGAAGGGCAAACAAAGTAGTTTCGCTTTCACAACGAAACACAGAGTCTCCACAACATGGCGGCGGCAATATACTACAGCGAGAATAAAAGTTACATTTTCATTCTTTGCGTGAACATTTGGGCGGTGTTATGCAAATCTTCCCACACAGTGACGTAGACATGTGGAGGCGTGTTTAAACGAGGTGTTTTAGGCTAGCCGCACACTAGACGATTTTAAGCCCGATTTTAAGCCCGATTTGCATCCCCGAATGATCGGGGGGTGTGGCCCGATTCATGGCTTGTCGCAAGCGATTTTTTTGTCCAAAAAAAATCCTCTATTGTGTGCTGTCATTACGATTATTTAACTGCTCCCGATTGAGACAGAGCGTCCCTGAACTCAAATCATAAATATCAAACATGTTTGATATTTACCGGGCTGCCTCTGACGTGATACCCGCGATAGCCAATGAGAGCAAGCAAGCGTCACCTACCGGATGTTGTGTGCTTCAATAGCTGAAACTTGGAAGCCACAAACATGCCGTGAAAGCAGAGAACATCACCCATATTCTTTGTTATACTTTGTTTTTCACTGTGAAACAGAACGCGCGCCAGGAGAGCCAGCTGACAACGCTGATTGTCCTCTATTTGTTTTTCATCTTTAGTCACGTTTGATCTCGCGAGTGTCCGTGAGATCACGTGTCACTGTGAAATCGATCCTACAATCATCAAGTGTGTGGTCTCGCGATTTGGTCAAATCATCTAGTGTGTGCGTTCAGAGAATTTTAAGGCTAAAAATTGTCTTCATGTCTATGGTCTCCCATGGTTTTAAAATCGTTTAAGATTTGAAAATCGTCTAGTGTGTCTCAGGCCTTAGGAGGGTGTGGAGGAGTCTTAACTTTTTTAAAGAATATCTCTTTAGGTTTGAGTCTTTAGTCTTTGCAAAATTAGGGATCTTATCTATGCACGAACAGCTTGTAACACTCCAAAGAGAAAGGAAAACTTGAAAATTGCATCATATGACCCCTTTAAACATTGTGAGGCAGTAAGTGTTCCAACTCATTCCTGCAAGAGTATCTTATCATCTTGGAAATAAATATAGTTTATTTCAATATGAGTTGACACACAAAATGTTGATATATTTTGAAATTCTTAACTTTATTTTTTTTATTTTTTATTTGTACATTTTTCCCTGTTTGAATTTTTCCCTGTTTGTAGCAGGCACACTCAAAAGTTCACTCAAACATTCAACCTGTGGGATAATGTCTTTTTGTGAATCTGATGATTTCTTAATAGTTTGAGTTCCTGTGAAGAATGCATTAATGTACCTGGGTATTTACATAAAAAAAATAAAATAAAAATTGCAGCCAGACAGCAATTATTCTGGCATAATAATAAAAGACTCTCAAATATTTCTTCTGTGGCTTCTAAGAAACTTATAGCAGGGCTCTCAAAAGCTGAAAAAACTGTCTTGTTTTGTCCTGGTTTGTTAAGGACTGTACTGCCAAGGAAATTTAAACATGTTCTTAGACTTTATTTGAAAAATAAATAAATATTTAAATAAATAAATAACCCCATGAAATGAAAAGAAGGTGCTCTCAAATTTGGTGAATTTCAGGATATTATAAATGTTAAAAATACACGTTAAAAGTGTCACACAAATCCTAATTCCTCTCCTAGGGAACTCACGCTGTGTCCTCTAGCGGACACTATAGGGACTGCCTCCAGCAGAACCGCTGTTTGAAGCACGTGTGAAACAACTCCAATCCAATTGGCTCGCGTAGCCCATGACATCACAGGCAGGTGTGCCCGGAAGTATAAGAGGGCAATGTGGAAAGCATTATCCTGGTGAGTTGAGCAGCGCTTTAGGGAATGTGTACCTCTGTATTTGGATTCTAACACTTGAGGGCATATTCTGACTTTTGAGTTATTGTCTCGGTGAGGAGCATGTGCGCGTTCAATGCTACGCGCTCATTGTGATGAGTCACAATGTAAAGGCTTCGCTTGCACTTGTTCCTTTTCCCGAGGGATGCAGGACAAAGCTTTTGTGACTCACACCATTGCCGCGGCACGGTTTATCTCAGTTTGCGGCAATTGCTTTGATCTGCGGTATATAAAAAAGAAATAAAAAAATATCCCCTATACCCTCTCTAAACGGGTTGCCTAATGCCGCGGATAGTATTAGTGTTGTTAGGGTTTTTCAAGTGGATGGCCCATTGCTAGCTTTATTTAGGGGAATGTCCCTTCCTGTGTTAAGCCGGATGGGTTTAGGAGTGGGCTGCCTTCCCAGGTCTCAGGGTGTTTTTAAGTGGGTGGTCCCTCTGAATCCTGCCTGTTAAGTTTGGGCTGAGTAGACTGTTCCCCCTCCTCAGGGCTTTTAAGTGGACAGCACATGTTTAGAGTGTAGCTGTCTGTGGATAGTTATGCTCCAGCTCAAACTTACTCTACTCTGAAATATAGCGGTCTGAGGGCAGCTGTGTTCCAGCCTGGCTTCTATGACTACGGTGGATTCCTCCACAGTAGGCTCTGAGGCCTTAAGTAAATAACCCATGCCTGTTGTCTGGGCAATCTTCAGCCTTGGCTGAGGAAACTACTATTTGCGGATAGCTGTGTTCCAGCTCGGCGACTACTCCCCTTATTAGGGTATTTAAGTAGTGGTCTCCTTGAGCCCCTTGCCTAGACTGTGCAGTTTCCCCTGATGGGTCTTGGCAATCTTCAGTTGGGACCTTTGGAGGATAGCTGTTTTCTAGCTAAGTGAATACTCCCCTTACTAGGGTTTTTAAGTACTGGTCCCCTGGAGCCCCTAGAATGCACTACTCCCCTGCTAGGTTTTCTAAGTAGGTAGCCTCTATCGGTGGTCCTTGCCATGTGACAGGGCGTCAATGGCTTGGCCCCTTTCTGAGGAAATATTAGGTGCATGTCTGTCACCTCCTTGCCACGAAATGGCATAGTTGGCATTTCGTTCCCCATAGTGTCCACTAGATGACGCAGCACAAGTTCGCTAGAAGGGGAAAATCTCATAACCACTTGGACTTGTTTCACATGTGCTTCAGACAGCGGTACTGCTGGCGGCAGTCCCCATAGTGTCCGCTAGAGGACGCAGCGTCTCGTTCCCGCTCAGGGAACCATGGTTACATGAATAACCCGAGACGTTCTTTTGTTTGTTTGTTTTTTTTCATAGTTATTTAATTTATAATTTTAAGTCATCTAACATTTTACTTGAAAGTGTTTATGCTTCAGCAAATCTTTCTTTCAAGTAGTTTTTGCTTCATCCAATTTTTCACTAACAAGGCACTCTTACAGAATAATTCACTGCAACATGATCTCATGAGAATTTGGATGTATTTAAAGCAGAGTGTAGATCTCTGTATATTTACTTTCATTTACATATACACTAAAACACAATATTGACATATCATCTGAAACAAAACAATGTTACAGAATTCAGAAGGTTTACAGATTCTTATTTAATGTTTGAATATTGAATTCATGTAATAACTTGGTTGATTCTCTTGTATTTTTGATCAGTGAGACTATGTTTCCAATTGCATTGAGACTAGGCTGTTCATTCAAGGAGCAAGCAAATCATTTTGTATTTTAAAAGAAATATAAATGGTTAAAATTGAAGAAATATTTTTAGCCCAGAGACGATTATTCAAAAACAACTGGTTTGGTCATCTTAATCGTGTCATATATTCTGTGTTGGAGTGCTATGATTGGGTAGCATTATATTGTAGACAGATTGGAGATTAATCATAATAAACATACCCCAACATCACTAATGCTCCTAATCAAAACCAGACGTGACAAAATGTGGACTGTTATACAGGCCTATTGCTACAATGACTGTTCAGTTGACAGACAGTCCGTTTCTATTTTTGACACATTGCAGTTACTCCATTTATTTTGCTCCTTTGTGCAGAACATGCAAAGCAGTGTGCAAGGTAGGAGGGTGAGATGAGTTCCTCAACTCTGAAAAGTTCTGTCCATGCTTCATTAACTGCATAACTTGACCAATAACTGTATAATTTGTGTTTGTAAAAACATTTGTATTTGTTGTAACTGTTCAATTGGCCTTAAACTAAGAACACCTGACTTGTAAGTAATTTGTCATTTGGGTTTAAATAATACAAAACTCTGCTCATAACGATATACTGGCATTTTTTAAAGGTGCAGTATTTAATATTGACAGCAAGAGGTTGAAACGGGTACTGCAGTCCAAATTCAAATTTACTGTCGCATGGGTTGTCCGATTGAGGACACACAGCAGGCACAATTGCAACTGACAATGGAGGGCGATGAGCCGGACACTGTTAACTAATTTGAGTTGTTTTATTTGTGTTTTAATATGTCTCTGCTCATAGAGCATTTTAGATGGATGCTGAGGCTTTTTAGGTTGGGTAGAATCTTTGATCTCTGAGTTCGTTTGCTGGCTTCCATGGCTGAAGTATGCTGTGTTTTCCACCAACTGGCAACCTGGTGGGCGGATTCACACAGACCAAAATAAAAACAGACATTCCGACATGGAACACACATTTCAGATTAGAATAACTGGCCCATGTTCTATGCCAGCCGCCAGGCGAACCTGCACAGCCGAATCATCAGAAGTTCTGCAGGTATTGTGAAGAAACAAGCGAGGATAATAGCGAAAATGGCAGATCATGGAAATAAATGTTATGTTCCATGCTGTTCAGGGGATGTGATGTGCAGGGATGGGTTGGTGTCTGTATTCAGAAAGGCACGGAAAACAAATAATGTGCGTTCTAATAAAATAACACAAGCCACTAAAGGGACATGGTTAGCTGCTTGCTAGCGGTAGCCTGTTACATTACAATATATAGGATTTCACTTACCACATAAACAGAGTAAGGAGAGATGACTGAGGATGATGGCGAATGGTTTATAGATCCTGAGCACCACTGACAAGCATCTGATCTTGTAAAATGTGTGGTAAGTACTGCAGCTGTAGTTTACACAGAGCATGTGCAATCGTAAATCTCGAAAGTGAAAGTAAAAAGCGATCGTGCATTCGAAAGCAATTTCAATGCCCCGCATATTAATAGCGGCTCCCTGATGCCCGCATTTTATATACAGTATAATTACCCAACGATATAACTGTGAGAGACTATTGAAATATATAATTTCCATGCATTTCCTTCCTGCTGTGTGAGCTACTGAAATGAGCCTCACTGTGAAACAGCCAATCACAGCAGAGCTCAACATTATTATTTATGACCCTTTCAAATAAGCTAAAAACAGACCATTTTATTATAGGGACAAATCCTAGGGTTGTAAATGGACATGTAAAACCGTTTCTGGAGATTTTTTGCCCTTACCTAAGCCACATACCTTCTATGTAGATATCAGAGAACAATTTAAAATATTGTATCAGTGCATTCTATGGCACTTTTAATAGTAACTTAATGTTTGGTTAGGTGGCATAGAGTCTGATTTAATTTTAGATGGGATGAATGCATTTGATAAGCAATGTACTGTAATAACCCTTCTAATGTAAAAATTAATAGAGATCAAATAAACTGTAATAAAATAAATAATAAAATTAAACAAACAAACAAATTAATAATAATAATAATACGAACAAGAAGAAGAAGAAATCTTAAATAAATAAAATATTTCCTAAAGGTACATTTTATGGGAAAGCTTATAGTAAAAACATAAACTGGAGGACTGTATTTCAAACAAGACCATAAAAAAAATCAATATGCAATATTGCGTAAGATAATATCTTTGAACCTTATTGCCTCCAAATATGTGGATTGTTTATAGCGTCTACTCAACATGAATATGAAGATAACAAAATTACCCAGGGTGAAATACCCCAGAAGTTTTGGCCTGGTTTGTGCTCCATTCTCATAAACCATTTAAAATGGCTGAGAATTAAAAATTGTAAGAAATAATGTAATTAATAAGTATATGCTATTATCTATGTATTATTAATAATAATAATAGTAACTACAACAACAACAACAACAATAATCATCAACAGCATTATAATTGTTATTATATTAACATACACTATATAGCCAAGAGTTTGTAGACCCTCATAGACATTGGATTTAGTTATTCAAATAATTAATGTGAGGACAAACCTATATAATGACATTATAGAGAATGCTTCTATTCCTGCATGGCACTGTCTCTGTGCCCACAGTGAGGTCCACATAAAAAGGTTTACCTTTTCTGAGTCTGGTAGGGAAGAAATTGACTGGCCTGCACAAATGTCAGACATGAATCCCATCAAACACATTTAGGAATTGGGAAAGCTGACTGAGAGCCAGGTCCCATTGACCACTGTTATTGTCTGACTCAAGTGATGCTCTGTGCCTAAATGGGAGCAAATCTCAGGATCCATGTTCTGAAATGTAGTAGAAAGCTTTGCAGAGGAGTAGATGTTGTTGTTGCAAAGGGAGGGATTCATGCTTTTTAAATTAAATGTTCAACAAGACATCAGAGCATCAGTTAGATCAGGCACTGACACTGAGTGATGGGGCCAGGCTCACTGTTCTAGTTCATATAAGAAGTGTTGGGGTTTAGCTCTGGGGATTGTGCAGACCAGTCAAGTCCTTCAGTAAACTTGGTAAGACTCAGTAAACCATTTCTTTGTGGACCTTGCTTTGTGCCTAGGGACACTGTCATGCTAAAAAAGAAAAGGATCTTCCCCAAACTGCTGCATCAAAGTTAAAAGCACACAGTTCTCTAGAATGTAATTTTATACCATTAAGTATTGTTTTTACTGGAGTTATTGGAATAGCCAAACCCTTAATTAGAAAACTTTTGGCCATATAGTGTATTTGGATATGTTCTCAATTTATTTATTTTAATAGGTAAATGTCATATACCTAAGTTCTTAAACTACTGGTGGACATTAATATTATCATCAAAGGTGTATTTTGACTTGAATGTGATATTTTATACTTGTTTAATGCTATGATTTGATCATTATATTTTACAATAAATACTTCAGTGAAAAAAGCAGTGTATAGTCTGCACCGATAGCCTCATGGGCAATGTGCTGACCTATAGCACAGATGTGCCTTGGGCGTCCTGAGTTCTGGTCGTGGACCGTTCCTGATCCTGTCCCCCCTATTTCTCTCTCCTAATTCATTTTCTGTCTAATTACTGTCTGTAACAAACGTTCATAGATCAAACACAAAACGAAAGTAAAAGCGGATCCCCTCACGGATGACTGCCGCATAAAAAAACATAAAATCCAGGCCTGGTCCTCTCTCGTCCTTCACTGTCGTTACTCCTCCTTTTATCCTAAACAGAGCCCCACTCGTCACACTGTCCTATCACAATAAAGGTCAAAAGTCCAAAAAAGAAAGAAAAAAATGGTAACACTTTACAGTAAGGGTACATGCATAATCATGTACTAATGCCTAAATTCATACTTAAATCATCATATACTAATGATTTTTAAAGGTGTTAACTAATAATGAACTAATGAAGAGCTATCCTTAACTATGACTGGAGTCATATGGATTAATGTACGAATAACGGCAGCCTTAAATTCATGTTAGTACATGTTTGATAGTTAATGCATTAATTAACATTTACGGGTAAACTAAATCAAACAGTCTATTTAAGAAGGAATGAGAAATGCTCAGACTTTGAAATGAATTTATATTCAAATTATATCATAATTTGAGATTTTGACATTTTCAGCATGGACATAAACAAAGGATTGATCCTCCTCATCAAGCGCAGAATATACTAAGTACACTAATAACTGATCTTGTTTGTTTTGTGTTGCTCTCTTTCACTTAAAAACTCACCCTACTGCAACTTATTCGCAGAAAAAAAACAAAACAAAACAAAAAAAATACTCAAAACCCACAAAGAATATTTGTAATTTTTTTGTAAAGTTATGTACAGTAATGTAACAGCATTGTTTTGTCATTTAATTGTATGCTTCAAATAGCTTTTGGACGCACCATATTTGACCTTTATATTTTACCTCATGTGTGTCTTTACAGGTATGTTTGGGTTTTGGGCTTTCTTTTGAGTCCATATATTGTCACGCCCCTGGACTGATTTTGTTGTGTTTTTGTTCCCCATGTGCTCCGTGACCCAGTTTTTGTCTCCCGTTGATTGTGTTATTTGGTCCAGGTGTGTGTCAGTAATTATCTTCATTTGCCCTACTATTTAAGTCCTAGTCTGTGCAGTCTGTCTCTGTCGGTTCCACTCGTTACGTTGATGTGTTTCCTGCTGTATCCAGTGTTGATGTACCCTGTGTTCCATGGATTAAAGACTGTTTCATTTATTCCTCATCTCCATCGTTCCTCACCATCACAGATTGTGACACATACAGTATGTTTAATGACGTAAATTAATAATAAAATAACTATAAATAACCTTTATCTTTGTTTTAAGTACTGTTGGTGTAAAAGAATAAAAATTACTCTTACAGTATGTTTAATGGTATTTTATTTGATATGTAAATGTGTCATGGCTTTACTGTGAGAGGTCCATTATTACTAACTCACTATTAACTACCCATAAACTAACATCTTGTGGTTTGTTAATGTATTATTTTGTCATGCCTTTACTTGAGCGGGCCCATCACAATTAACTCATTATTAACGGTCCATACACTAACATCTACCAATAGCTTATTAATGCATTATTTTGAATTTACTTGATGGGGGGCTAATCATAATTAATTAACTGTTAACTACTTACTAAACTCAAGGTACAGGATCATCACGGCCTGCATCTGGATGGAGAGTGAACTGAGCAAACGTTCTGACCTTAACTGCAGTGTTTCTAGTTTGGCCATTTCTTTAGGAATTGTTCTACAAATATTCTTTGTGGGTTTTGAGTGTTTCTTTTGTTTATTTAGCTGCATATAAGTTGCAGTAGGGTGAGTTTAAAGTGAAAGAGAACAACACAAATCAGACCAGTTCAGATATTAGTGTATTTAGTATTTTGTACGCTTGATGAGGAGGATCAACTAATCCTTTGCCATCCAGTAATGTTTATGACCATGCTGAAAATGTCAAAAGCTCAAATTATGATAGAATTAAATTATTTAAATTAATTTCAAAATCTGAATATTTCTTATTCCTTCTTAAATAAACTGTTTGATTTAGTTTTAGGGTTGCGTGGCAAACTTGACGTTACGTCTTTGTAAAGACGATGTGGGTCTTGCTAGAGACAACATATCACCCGGGCGTTTCTGGATGTGGTCGTTACCTGGTGCTGGGTGATGGTAATGATCGCTGCCTCACGTGCCTGGGCATGTAGCACGCTGAGGTGGCGTTTGTGGATGAGTCATCTTCTCATTGCGGGAAGATGATCATCTCGGAGTCGTGGGCCAAGCTCCGTTTCCTCAAGGGGCGGAGTTCCGTTGCCTCTGCCTCGATCTAGTTCTCCTCATGGCGGCAGCCAGGGGGGGGCTACTTCAGGCAGTAGCGCGGGCGGTCTGAGGCACTCCGCTGCCAGTTGAGCTGCCAATGGAACGTGCTGGGCCCTCTAAAAGGAACGTACCAGCCGTATCCTTTAGCGCTCCTCCCAACGACCAAATGTCGATTGCTGCATCGGAGGGTGAGCCAGAGCTTTCTGGAGAGGAAGATTCGGCTGCGCTGCTCTCCTCCGGGACTGTAGCAATGCCTGAATCGGATCCAGAAATAATGGCTATACTTTCCCAGGCCGCCATAGGGGTGGGGCTCGAGTGGAGACTTCCACCGTGTCCCGAGCCCTCAAGGTTGCACGATTGGTTCTCAGGGTGGTCCGCGCTGGTTCTCAGCGCCCCGCCTCGGTGCCTTTCTTCCCGGAGGTGCATGAGGAGCTCAACAGGTCGTGGACGGCACCTTTTACTGCTGGAAACCGATCTGCTGGTTCCTCCTCCCTCACCACCCTCGATGGTGGGGCAGCTAGGGGGTCACAAGGTTCCCCCCGGTGGAGCGGTCGGTTGCGATGCAGTTGTGTCCTAATACCGCCTCCAACCGGCAGGGAGAACCGTGCCTCCCCTCCCGGGTATGTAGGTACTTATCTGGCCTGTTCGGCGATGCTTATATGTCCTGTGGAGAAGCTGCCTCCACCTTATACGCTACGGCGTGATTGCAAGTGCACCAGGCCAAGGCACTGAGGGACTTGCACGAGGGTGGTCACGACCCAGAAGTTCGCAGAGAACTCCGCACCGCGGCGGACCTCGCGCCACGAGCGACGAAGGTTACGGCGTGGTCTCTGGGTCGTGTGATGTCCACTATGGTGGTCCAGGAGTGCCATTTCTGGCTGTGACTGGCTGACATGCGCGAGACGGACAAGACATGATTCTTGAATGCCCCCGTGTCCCAGACCTGCCTTTTCGGCGACACGGTGGAGAACTTTGCCCAGCAGTTCTCCGTGACGTGTGGGGGCCAAAGCAGACTGAGGCCATCAGGTACATCCTGCCCCAGCGTGCAGCTGCTGTCGTTGCTGAGGGCGGCCCCCTGCCACCGCCCCGCCCGTCCAGGCCCCCGCCAAACCTGGTGGCAAGCGAGAGAGCAAGAGGCCCGGAGACGGGCGACCCAGAGGTGGAGGAACATGCTCCTTCGTGATGTGTAAACCAGACCTCGCCTCGGACCGGCTACGAGACGCCCTGGCTGGCTCTCTGCGTTCTTCCGCGCTGCCCCACTGCAGGTACGCCTGTAGTTCCGTTGATGCCACTTGCGCGGTGTCTGGGAGCCTGGCTAGAGCTACCCAGCCCGTCTCGATGGCTCCTTCGAACCGTCAGGCTCGGCTATGCGATTCAGTCGCCCGGCGTCCCCCTAAGTTCAGTGGCATCCGCTTCACAACAGTGAAGGCAGCCGATGGTCCTGTTTTGCGTGCGGAGGTCGCAGTCCTACTGGCGAAAGATGCGATAAAGCCGGTCCTTCCAGCCGATATGAAGACAGGGTTTTACAGCTCCTACTTCATTGTACCCAAGAAAGGCGGTGGGTTACGACCAATCTTGGACCTGCGTGTCTTGAACCGGGCCCTTCACCGGTTACCGTTCAAGATGTTGACGCAGGAACGCATCTTCGGGTGCATCCACATCTGTAAGGATAGGTAAATGGTCTGTTTTATAATTTCAACCATTTTGTGTGGTTGTTTAATGTCTCTGTCTACCACAGCGCTCTAGAATGCTATAATGTCAGCACTAGTGTGAGGGCATGTAATATTTTTTTAAATAAATATATTGCTTTCAGAAAGCTATTTCTTTACTGAAACATTAAAACAGACACGACATTCACATACCTCATACATTTTCATGTATGTGGAGGGCTGCTCTTTAAAGCATTAGTTCACCAAAAAATTAAAATGGTCATAATTTATTGTCACCCGTATTGTTCTAAACCCATACACACTCTGCTAATTTTTGGAACACAAATAAATATATTTAATATTCTCTTAATTTTTGTCCTCCATTGCAAGTCTGGGAGACCAGTATTTTCTTCTGAACAGACATGTTCGCTATTATATAATTTAAGATTTATTCATATATATAAATATTGGCATGGATTACTTCTCCAATAACTCTGTAACAAAACATTATGAGGAAAATTAAAAATACTTCATTTGTGTTCTACAGAAGAAAGTCATACAGTTTTGGAATGACATGAGGGCAAGTAAATTATTTTTTTTTGTTTGAACTATTCCTTTAAGAAAGGAAGACTAAGAATGATGACTCTCCAAATCAGACAACTTCAAAGTTGGTTTGAGTTCTGCAATGACAAACACGGACATCAATGGTTTACATAAAATATTAACAAGTAATCATACTGTAGTTGCATCAAAATGTGAAGTAAACAGGCAGGAGACAATGGAAAAAAAATGTCTAAAAATTATTTTCTAAAAATAACTCAAAAGAATGATGCTCTCCTATATCTCTGGCTTTCAACATCTACAAAAACAACAAACATTATTTTACTCTTAGTAAAAAAATTATAACATGATGGAATTATGAAGTTTACTTGCCTTAAACCGTCTTTCCTTCTCTTCTGAAGAAGATGAGAAAATAGCCTTCTCACACAAGCAGGGTTCTGTGTCGTTAACACCCGGCGCGGGCACAATGAAGACACAAAACTCAACATGTCTGAAATATAACATGCAAAACATTAACAATTATCACTTCATCAGCCTTAAAATAATTAGGCTAGACTTTATTACATAACACCATTTCCTTTAGGAAACTACATTCAATTTAACTGCAAAAAGAAGATAACGAATTCACGGAAATGTGTTAATAACCCTCTCTTAACACCTCAAAAAATATAAATATTGTAAAATCTTATGTAAATATAATATAAGACACTCACTGACTGAGTCCATATTATAAGCACCTCTTTCCTTCTTTGCCTTTTCAGTAAAAGAGTTCAGACTATTTCTGAGGCGAACTCCGCGTATTTTTCAATATAAGTTATTTTCGGAATATTTCCGCCTTCCATGAAATTTCAAGATAATACCGGACTCAAACAATGAATGATGACATTTTTAATCTTTGCTTACCATAAACCGTCTTGCACTCGCATCCCTCTGAAGACGCTGACAAAATGGCGGCTTCTCGCACTGGTGTCGTCCGATGTTAACGTGACGTGCGTACTCTCTTTCACGTCCGCGTTCCCAACACAGCACCGCTGGGTTATAGATCAAGACCAATTTTCAACCCAAACTGGGTTAAAACAACCCAACGTCCTTACCCAGCGGTCTCAACCCAGCATTTGGGTTGAAAAAGCAACCCAGCATTTTTTAGAGTGTACTGTAAAAAACATGAAATCAAGATTTTGATGAGAATGGCACACCAATCATTCCCTCTCAGCAACATCTGTGTGTGGAGAAATTAAATATCCATGTGCTACTTTCCCCAGAAAGTAGTTCTTTGGGCCCATCTGGAGCTCTCTGCTGGTTTAGAAAGAAGTGTCTAACAGCATTAATGGAACTGGTTGTACCTATTGATCCACAACCTCAGTGTGAATATAAGTGCATGTCCATGAATGAAAAAGATGACATCACAGTACTTGCTTTTCCCTTAGCTTCCATGCATTATTAAATAGTCAAAATATTTCCTATCCCACATATATGAATGGAGATTCTGAGATTCTGCAAATATCAGTCATAAAATTAACTTATAATAACTGTCATAGCCATGTGTTGTGTTACTTTATTTAAAGCTCATGCCTTGTTAATTGGTGCAAAGTTATGTGTTTTTTTTTTATCTAGTTTGCTATTTATATTAATAGCACTGCATACTCATACCTTGACTATTGAGGCATAGCTTAGAATGCAGTGTGCACTTTAATGTAACCTAAGTATACTTTATTATATGCCGCTCTGGTAAGTTAGCATTTACCAAGAAAAAATGTGGTCTAAATGACACATCTGAAGAAGTGTGGCTTTTCATGATCCATTCATTTCTGAAAAGTCATTATTGAAAGTGCAATCACACCTTCAATAAATGTATGCACCGGTACCACACAGTGCATTAACTTTTTTCCTGTGCATTAACAAGTGTGCCAAAAAAAAGTGTTTAATGTTATCTTCCATCCATCACTGCACATTGCACACCTACAGTACTGTCAATGGGACTATTAAATTTATTGCTAATTCTTCCTACGCTAGCCATCATCTAATCCCAAACTTTTCTTATAGAAACCCATACAAACAAGTCATAGATGTCCTATAGGTTTCTTTCCAGATGGGCACTGGTTAATTGGAAAAAGGGATTATTTTCACTGATTAGATTCTACATCAACTTGTACATATTGCAATGAGGGCATCATCAGTTATGTGGACTCTCTTTACATTTGCTTTACCAGTAGTTGAAGTACACTAACTGAAATTAGTTCATTCTGAATCTTCCCTTTACTAGTCATTAAAAAAAAAAACGTATAGTTAATTACATTAAGTATTATCGCTCTCTCTAGTAAGTGAAGTCCCTGTCATATAAAGGCAACAAATGTTGGTAATGTTTGACACAGAGTGCTATCATGCAAATAGCTGTCTCTGACATGCACTTAATTTCTCCATCTGAAAGCTTATTTTTCAGTGAGAACACAAATTAAAATGCAAACAAAAATAGGAATTCTAGTGATCTGCAATGATCACATCTGACAAACATTTGTCCATTATTATTAGGGGCCAAGCACCGAAGGTGAAGGCACCTCTTGTATCCGTTAGTGTTCCTCTTCTTCTGCTTCTTTCTTCTTCTTCTTCTTCCATTCATGAGTCTATGGCAGCCCATAGAACTGCTTGCAGGACAGTTATTAAATTTTGCACACATATAGAGGACAGTCTCAACATTAACTATTGCAAGTTTGGAGACTCTAACTCAAACAGCTCCTGCACCACCAACAGATACAATTTGCACTTATGTATATTCTAATAACTTTTCAACCACTGAGTTTAGAAGAGGACAAAAAAAAAAGAAAAAGAAAACATTTTTATGGTCAAGATTTTTCAAAAGTAACTGAATTACTCAAAAACCTACTTTTTTCCAAATTCATTCTAGACTGTTTGTCCGATTTTATTTTATTTTTTGATAAACCCAAGCATTCACAAATAGCGTGCGAACAAATTCCATGAAGAGCATGCCAAATTGCGATCTCTGTAACATTTGTTATAGGAATATAAGAATACATTGTGTATTCTTGGAACATGTCATCATCATAAGCATCAGCTGAGGCTACATGCAGCGTTTTGGCACTGCACATACTGTTCAGGAGATATGAAAAACTTTTTTTGTTTTGTTTATATCTTCTGAAAGGTTTGTTGAAAAAATCATAACACTGGTCTCTTCGAATGATTCCCACAGTTTCTCCATACCGTCCATTTTGGGATAAATGCCGTATTTTACGAATGCATTAGTGTATCATTATGAAACTCGTCGGGTTGTGTCATCGGGACCATAATCTGAAGGTACTCAAAGAGTGTCTGAACATAAATACCAATTATATCATTGTAGCGCCTCCTTCAGGTCACCAGGACACGCGGCTTAATGGATGCCCAGGTGAGTCATACAAAAGGAATATGTAGACCAGTACTCTAGATTCATAGGGAGCAGCAGTGAGATTGCATGAACAGACAGACAACAAAGGGTAAATTCCAATTATATTGAAAATACATTTGTTAATGCAATGAATTAACGAATTGTTTCTCAAAAAGAAAAAAAAAGACAGAACAGAAGATCCCCAATGGAATAACAATGAAATCACTGATTATCAATAAATGCTAGAAAAAAAATACTACCTTAAAAATAAATAATTAAACTGTCTTTTTTTTTCTTTCCCTAGTTTATTCCTCTTTAGTCTCTTTTTGAAATTTAGATAATATCTTTACTTTAACTCATCTTTCCACCTTTTTATCTTTTAGTGTTATAAATGCTTATTTGAGCAAATCTACACTGGTTTAATTCCACTTTTTATGTACCACGTATCTTTACATTTGAATATAATATTCAAATAAGCAGTTCAACTCACAAAACAAAAATAAAACATAATTTACAATTCAAATATTTCACACAATAACACCCCTTATTTTTTAATTAACAGTAATAATAAAGAATACAATTTAACTGTCAATAATAGTAAACAGCTCAACTATCACTAGATTCAACAGTGCACTTTCAAATATCAGTCTCTGAATTCAAAAGGAAAAACAATCTTCAATACCTCAATGAGGCTTACTGCCTTGTTGAACGGAAAGAATAAGCAACTGTCAATTAAGAAGGGAAAAGAGTTCGATGTCAGTTCACTCTGTTATCCAGCACAAGTTTTTTTTCCATCTTTTGGTGGTTTAATCTTTAATCAAGATTCGCTGGGTGGTTCACCATCTTTTCTGACGTGATAACAAATTCAGTCCATGCCGTCACAGTGTTCACAATAAAAACATTCAAAATAACTCAGTCACTCATAAAAAAATAAAATAAAAAATTAGTTCAGTTCAACAGGATCAATATCTTTCTAGACGTTCTGTCTAGTGTCCGCATTTCCCCTCTCTTCCTCCACATACTGCTGACATCCCCTGCGTTCCATTCGGAAGCGCTCATCCCTATGCCCTAATCCCTTCAAAGTTTTTACCCTCCGGAGTGAGAGCTTCGAAGGGATGAAGGTTGTAGGAGTCAAAAAAACTCTTTTTTTGGAACGCACTTCAGTGTTACCTTAATGAGACGGTCAAGGAGGCGCCATCGTCCTACATTTTGTATGCTGGTTGACCCCCAATCATCTTTTATGTTAAATCTATATTTGTGAATGCAATATAATGTAATATGTATTTGTAATGTATATTGTGTCTGTAACAATATTTGTAGATCAGGAAGAAGAAGGCAGGAATCAGCGAACATTTAAGATTTTAATAAAATAACCAAACACAAAATAAAATCCAGGCCTGGTCCTCTCTCGTCTTTCACTGTCGTAGCTCCTCCTTTTATCCTTCTGGAGCTCCTCCGTGGGACTCGAGACCGGTGAGTGGTGCAGGTGTCGCTCATTATCAGTTACTCCACCGGCCTCGCTCCGTTCCCACGGCTCTCGGCCCCGCCCCCACTCGTCACAGTGTCTATGTATTTTTTAAACATTTGAATGGACTGATAAAGGTAGCTGTAAAGTATTTTTGTTGAAGTACAATGTCATTTTGACCATAATAATGTACCAAATCTAACTCGTATATATATTACAGCAGTATAGAAAAATAGGTGAAGTCGAATTCTGTGACGCCAAACAACTTCCCTGTGCAAAGGATCATGGGGGCCTGAAATGTCCATCAGTTGTACCCTTCGAAATCCTTCATTCCGAAGGGCCCTTTGAAGTGGCCAGTTTTGAGCACTTCGGTTTGGAACGACCCTTCTATATGGCGACCATGATTTTTTAAAACTCCAAAGTACCCTTCGTAGGGCGATATATCCCGTTTGTAACGCACCGATCATCTGCCTGCTTTCCATTCCCTTTCACCTGTTAGATCGGCAGTGAAATACATCTCACATTCTCTTAAAGGTGACAAAACATTTAATAACAACTATATACATTTCTTACATTCACAACATAAGAAAAATCTGAATTATTAATTTGTTTATTTTTTCTTTTTCTTTTAGTGAACCCTACTGGCTAACTATTTATTTATTTATATTAAACTCTAGCTTGCATTTTTAGGGGCTAAAATATTTCAGCTGTGAAAATTTCAATTCAAAACATTTCAGGTAAGCGTTGCACCGCACAGTCAGACCCCTCTCCAGTCTGCTCCAACCTCGCTGCCCCACTGCGGGTACGGTGGTGGTTCCACTGGTCCCGCTTGCACGGTGTCTGGGTGCCTGGCTAGCGCTACCCAACCCATTGCGTTGGCTTCTGAGGACACAGCAGCCTCGGCTATGCGATTCAGTTCGCCCGGCGTGCCCCCAAATTCAGTGGCATCCGCTTCACGACAATGAAGGCGGTCAATGCTCCTGTCTTGCGTGTGGAGATCGCAGTTCTACTGGCGAAGGATGCGATAGAGCCAGTTCCTCCAGCCGATATTAATACAGGGCTTTACAGCCCTTACTTCATTGTACCCAGGCGGTGGGTTACGACCATCTTGGCTCTGCGTGTCTTGAACCCGGCCCTTCACCGGTTACCGTTCAAAATGTTGATGCAGAAACGCATCTTCGGGGTTGTATCCGCCAGATTGTGTTTGCAGCGATCGACCGAAGGATGCGTACTTTTGTAGATCCTTCTGCGCCAAAGACCCTGTCTGCGGTTTTCCGCGTTCGTAAGGATTGAGCATATCAGTACGAGGGTCCTGCCATCCGGGCTTTCCCGGTCGCCACGTTGTCTTCAAGTAAGTTGCGGAGCAGCCCTGTTCCCTGAGGAGACAGAGCTTTGAATTCCCAACGATGGATACTAGCTCAGTCTCAGCAGAAGACGCAGCTCACAGAGGAACGTTGCGGCGGCGGGCTTACCTGCTTGAATTGTCAAGGGCGGACATCGGGCCCACTGAAACTATTTCAGAGGCCCTGGGGCATATGGCAAACTGCAGCGGCAGTACACCACGGGGCGCTTCCTATGAGGACGCTCCAGCAGGCTTCATGGCCAAGTCCGCGGTGGGCATGGCAGCACAGTCTCCCAAGTTACAATGCAAGGTTCTGCTTGTGGCCCGCGTATTGCCCACCGGACCTGGTTCCCCGACTAATACTCCTGGCGACAGCCCCTCCCTGGCAGATTAGCTCTGAGGGAAGGATCTACTGACCAGAGACGGAGCACCCGTGGCACACCACGCGGTCTCCAGACTAGGGAAACTTCATGTCTGGTCTGGGACGGGATGCATAGGTTCTAGGTGACCTACCCCAAGAGATATTTGATACCATCACTTCGGCGAGAGCTCCATCTACGAGACACGCTTATGGCTTGAAGTGGGACCTGTTCGTCGAGTGGTGTTATTCTCACCGAGAAGACCCACAGAGATGCCCGATCAGGGTCGTGCTTTCCTTTTGCAGCAAGGGCTGGAGCGAAGGCTGACTCCCTCCACTTTAGCTCTGTTGCAAAAAACCAAAAGATTTGCGGCAACCACGACCCTGTGGAAGGGAAGTCGGTAGGGAAGCATGACATGGTCATTAGGTGCCTTAGGGCGGTGAGAGGTTAAATCCTTCCCGGTCCCTCGCCATAAAATATTGGGTTTTTTTTTTTTTTTTTTTTCGGAACTGGCTATAGGGCTTAAAACACGACAGCAGGGCCCATTTGAGCTTTTTGCAGTCAGTTGAGCTAGAGTTTCTCTCAATGAAAACTCTGCTCCTGCTTACACTGGCCTCCATCAAGAAAACAGAAACAGGTAACGTTTCGTAGCTTGGCAATGACAGATGTTTTGTTGCTTGCAACGTGGTTTGAGTCTGAGCTCCACTCACTCCCTCCGTCAAGTTAATTCTTTAGTCTATTTTTTTATCCTAATATTACATTTTATACACCATCATTTTCGTTTCTATAATGTGTGAATATATCCCCATCGTATTCTACAACAAAAACAACCAGAGTGCCTTGCTATCACTAGATTTATTTTGATTTCCCGAATCCACTATTAGCTTATAGCCCGTTAGCGTCCCCATCATGGTTGCCACTAATCTCTCTTGCATTGCTAATAGTCTATTCCCAGACATTAACATAATTTTACTCACTGTCACTTGTAATAAAATACACCCAAGAGGAAATCCAACATGAAGATAAGTAATACACAGGAGAGTGTCCAGGTAAGTAGTCTGTCATCGAGTAAAACGAGAGACTAGTGAGCAGGGTGTTTATAAGGTGCCGTGTGCTGATTGGGCGCAGGTGATGGTGATTAGAATTCCGGTGATGGAGAACGAATAGGTGGAGTTGATGGGTCTGGTGCTGTATAGGTGACTGACTTGGTGACAACTAGCACTACCGATTTAGTCTGGAGGAGCTGAACACACAGTGCCAGGTGGATCCTGGGGAGAAGGAATGGGATGG
The DNA here is from genome assembly GCA_018155175.1 of Sinocyclocheilus anophthalmus. Lineage (NCBI taxonomy): Eukaryota > Metazoa > Chordata > Actinopteri > Cypriniformes > Cyprinidae > Sinocyclocheilus > Sinocyclocheilus anophthalmus. The sequence goes on from JADLZN010007965.1 coordinate 79,353, forward strand.
AGTATCCAATAATTATATAAGTAGGGAATTTATTCCTATAGTAGTATGTGTATACATGTGTAAGAATAGGAAAACGCAAAAACAAGGAAGAAATTTATTATAAATAAACCATGACTGCAAAAGAAGGTGGCGATATGCACACAGGATGCAACGTGCCAAAAAAACGGAAGAAGAACTAGCACTGCCGATTTTTCTATTTTTGTGGAGAATGCACTCTGGTTTATTAAGGACTCTGGTTTGCCGGATAATTTTGGTATATATTACAGGGGACCTTGTAGCATAATGAGGGTACAAATTGCATGTTTTTTGTAGTCAGATTGTATGAATTAATACAAAACTCTCAGTAACGATTGCTCTTATTGATCTGAACTGAACCAACACTGAACTGACTTGAGATACTATTACCTTTTAGAGCGGTTCACTTGCTTTGGTCCGGACCAAATACAATGTTGATTTTTTTTAGTTTGGTGTGGTTTGCTTTTACACGTCCCTTTTTGCAAGTGAACCAGAAATTGTAAACAAAACCACACGTGTGCTAAGGTCATCCATTCATTGGACAGAAATTCTCAAGCAGGGAAAAACAGGAAGTGCAAAAACAGGCTAATCATGGAGATCTTTCGTAGTGCAATTTTTATTCTTTTACTGATTTGCTGTTATCAGATACTAACGCAATATGAAGAAACTTATGAGCATCATATGAGACAATGTCATACGATGTTGTAATTACGACTTGCCAAAAATAAAATCTATAGATGTAAATCATAAAGCGCATCACAATGTTAGTTTAAACATTTAACCTATATAAACGTGCGCTATTAGGTGCATATCCAATAGTTTGTGCTGAGAGTGGAAGCTGAAACGCGCTTCAGGACATCAGTGGAAACAAATTAAATACACTGTAATTTTTTGTTCATAAGGGTAAGCAAAATACCTCGTTTGGAACTGTAAAGGGTCTATTTTTATTTGTGTGCACTCACAATATCAAGAAAACATTGTGCTTTTGTAAAATAAAGAAAACAAATAGGATCCCGCTCGCCGTCTCGGGTCTTGAACAGGAGCGCTTCACAAAAATGAATCGAAACTCAGCGAATATTTTCCTTACAGACATGATGAATATATCTATAGAAAGCTTTAAATTACTACAAAACGAAATAATTCAAATCCAAAACAAAAACTCTTATTATTATGTAATCCGTAAAGATTGCATTTCTTTCTAAAGGCGTGTCCAATGATGAGATGGCGAGTCAGGATCATCAACTTCATAGTGACATTGGCTCATAAAACACTAGTTTATTAATAAATAATTAAAATATCTCCTTACTATTTTCCCCTAACATAGTCATGGTAATTTTTGCGGCAATCTTTTGCCTATTTAGCAAGCTCACATCACATTGCTGTACGCCATGGTCAGGAAAACTCATAATTTGCATGTGTTTTTAAGCATTGTGGTTTAAAAACAAGTGATTTAAGCCAGTAAAACGCAAATACCAGAGCGTTTCTGAGCGTGATTTCTGCAGTTGGGTCGGATTGAGGTCGGGTCATATTCACACCTTAAATGAACCGTACCAGAGGTCGTTTGGAAGCGGACCAAGACCACCTCTTCAGCTGGGTCCCAGTATGGTTGTTTGGTCCGCCCCTGAGTGCGATTGCTCTATTCACACCTTCCAAAAAGGTCCGCACCAAGAGAGGAAACGAACTTGAGTTCGATTCAATCGAACCAAACAAGACAGGTGTGAATACACTCTTAATCTTATGTCCCTTTATTGCCTTAGGAGTAATGAATGATAGTATACAGTATGTTTTAGAAGTCCTAAAATTTCCTTGTTTGACCAGAAAAACAAACACAAAAAAAAACAGCTTTTATTGAAACCAAACTGCCAAAATAACTCACTTTCTATTTCTGGGGGTGGGGGTTATGTATGGAGATAAATACATCAGCAGACTGCACAGATACATTTAAACGTTTCTTCATCTCTTTGGCCTGTACATTATTTTCAACTGTGTCTGATCATGGGGATGACACGACCCTTCGGCAACAATGCACACATAGTCCTTCGATCTGCTCACTTTGTCAGAAATTGTATATATCTTGTCATTAAATTTTGAACCACTCTTTACTTAGCCCACTATGAGTACCCCAGCAGTCAAGGACAACCAGAAAAGAGAGAGTGAACAATTGCCAATAAAGAAAAATTCAAAGATTCCACCATCTCCAGAGAGGATCTCGATGCTGCTATAGCTAACGGTATCAAGCTAGCGCTTAAAGAGCAACAAAGTACTCTTGATTCGGTAGTGGCTTAGACTGTAAGAAATGCGATAGACTCTGTACTGACCCCAGCACTCCGTGTTTTACATTTGGATATACAAATGACCAACGATTCTGTAAAAGAGCTAAAAGCAGAAGTTGAAAAGCTAGCCATCACAGCAAAATGACATGTGACCGGGTCGATTCCGTTCAAGCAGCTGCACATGATGATAGGAGGACAGTCACAAACAAAGAAATCAGCTGGAACAACTCACCAAAAATATTATGGACATTGAAGATAGGATCAGGAGAAATAACATATGACTGGTGGGGTTGCTGGAGGGGGCGGAAGGCTCTGATGCAGCTGGCTTCCTCAGAGCTAATCTTTCCAAGTGGATCCCTTCACTGCCCATCGCGTGTATGATGGAAGGAAAAACTCCGATCGGCCGCATACTCTCATCTTCCGTGTACTAAGATGGCATGACAGGTCGGCGATTCTGAAAGGTGCTCGGCAGGCATATCCGGTGAAATATATGCAGTACAATGTCACACTACTATTTTTTCCCGCCACAACTTTAGTCCAGCCACAACTACCAAGAAAAAGAGCTTTAATCCAGTCTTGAAGAAGATTATAGCACTTGGTCTCCAGCCCTTCCTCACCTATCCGGCGGTAATTCATCTACGGCACAAGGGTGAGCAGATGATGTTCGACTCTCCTCAAAAGGCGGAGGATTTTGTTACTTCACTGTCACTGAAGACATATTCTGCAGTGCTACAAAGCAGTGGGAAGGCAACGGCTACCGTCTCCATACTTTCAGCTCAACGAGGTAAAATTAATGATGAGGTCTGTGGTGATCCTAACTGCCCCGAAGAGGACAATATAAAGGTGGTGTAGGATCTATGTCTCACAACGGACCCACCTACATGATGGAGACACACATCAAACCCTCACATTCCATTGAGACAAATTGAAGAACACCTATCCAACAGACTGCAGTTGTAAAACTCATGCAGGGTCAGTGAAGGGTGAAGCAGTTCCTGGACTATTTAGCTATCTCTCAAGAGACTATAATAAAAGACAGTGTTTAAACAGTGCTTAAAAGCGTTTTACGGGCTTTCAAGGACCAGATAGGGATACCCCTGACCATTTGACGCATAAATTGCTAAAATCCGATCAACAAAAGAGAAAATTTTATAGCTCCCTGTCCAGCAGGAGATTCTCCAGCAGACTCTCAGTCTGACCTGAGAAATGGACAGAAGGAACCCTTCTTCTTTTCCCCCTGCAGTCCAAAGGAAAGAGACAAGATTCTTTGATAATCGTGCTAACCATTGAAAGTATAAAATTATCAGAGCATAGATTCACAAATAATATGTTGTATGTCTTATATGCTTGATGTGTTCATTTAATCGGTGCAACTTTAATCAGTGTTTAATTACCCCTTTTTAGAAAATGAGGATATTAACATGTGTGTAATGTGTGAAGTTTAATCTTAAACGAATGGAAACCAGAAATGCAGGAGGTTGAAATGAAGTAAACTTTAATAGTATGTACAATATTTGTGTAACATAGTTTGTAGGTCGGGAAGAAGGAGGCGGGAACACTTAAACAAAACTTTAATAATAAAATAAACAAAAAATAGCGCGACAGCCCCTCGCGGACGACTGCCGCGCACAAACGAAACGAAACCAAAACACAAATAAAATCCAGGCCTGGTCCTCTCCTCTTTCACTGTCGTCACTCCTCCTTTTATCCTTCCGGAGCTCCTCCGTGGGACTCGAGACCAGTGAGTGGCGCATTCGCAATTACTCCACCGGCCTCGCTCCGTTCCCATGGCTCTCGGCCCCGCCCCTCTCGTCACATACCCCCATCACCCCTCGCAGGCCGGGGGGTACTCCTGAGACTGCGCTCTACACCCCCCTCCGGGGGAGCCGATCACGGCGGCCATGGCGTACCTGGGGGTAAGGACAGAGAGATGAGGCGAGAGAAAAGGAGATGGAATGATTAGGAGAGACAGAGATGAGAGAGGGGAGAGAGGGAAAAAAAAAATTTCTGGTTCCGGTTCCCAGACACACTGCCGCTCGGCCCTCCACAAGCTGGGTAAATTCTTCTGCGATGCCTGGCGGCAGCACTGGATAGCCCTTGGTGGATGGCCCGACACTCCTCCGCCGCCCGGTGGATGGCGACGGCTCCTCCGGGTTCGGGCAGCCGGCAGGAGTGCCCCGTTTCCTGCTCCTCCCCATCATGGCGGATGGCAGCAGGCTCCGGCCTCAGGCGAACGGCGGCGACTCATCCGCTCCCTCACGGATGGCAGCCGTCCCTCCACATCCCAGGCGGCCGGCAGCGAGTTCTTCCGCCCCCCCGGCAACTCACTCCAGCCAACCGCCTCGAGCGTCCACGGCGGCAGACTGCTCCGCCATGATCGATGGCACCACGGACTCACCCCAGCGGCGAGGGATCTCTGGCAGCGTGCCCCTCCTTCCTCCCGGGTTTCGGCACCAATGTAACGTAGTTTGTAGGTCGGGAAGAAGGAGGCGGGAACCGGCGAACATTCAAACAAAACTTTAATAATAAAATAAACACAAAATAGCGCGACAGCCCCTCGCGGACGACTGTTGCGCACAAACAGAACCAAAACACAAAATAAAATCCAGGCCTGGTCCTCTCTCGTCTTCCCTGTCGTCACTCCTCCTTTGTATCCTTCCGGAGCTCCTCCATGAGACTCGAGACCGGTGAGTGGCACAGGTGTCACTCATTAGCAATTACTCCACCGGCCTCGCTCCGTTCCCACGGCTCTCGGCCCCACCCCTCTCGTCACAATTTGCATTTAAGAGACTTTATAGACGTATCAACATGGTATTATAGGTGTCCTCATATAAATGAGAGCCTCTGGTTAATGTATGCACGCTCCGCCTTGCAAGAAGCCGATTGGAAGGCAGCGTCAGGGGACGGACTTATGCCACAGAGCAAAAACCCAAGAAGGGACGATTAGTTTGCTGCTGCTTACATGCTCAGCCGGTCGCGGTGTATAGAGCACCCCACGTGTGCCTCAGAGTTTACCATCAAAAGCGACTACCACATCTCAAACTCAAACACTTCAGTGATACTTCGTTGAAATCTTCAAAGAACTGAAAGTCTTGCAAACTAAGACTCTCAGCAGATTGCTCACGCCTCTGCTTCATCACAGACCAACGAGGGGTTTCCCAAAGGACGTCATCCTGACGTCACCGACCAATCAGTAACGGGGTTTCCCTCAAAGACATCCCAGAAGCCCGCATCAGCCACGGAGTCACCTCAGCTGTCAACCAGCAGAACGCAAGTAAACAAACAACTCTCTAATCTGCTGAACGGGTGAATTTAGATAAGCAGTAAAATTTAAGACAAAATTCTCTGCTCTGGGAATTCTTAAGGTGAATTTACATCACTCGTGAAAACGAGGTAGAACTATGAAACTCAGAACTCCGCTAACAGAATTTCCTTCCTCTGAAACTGTATGTTTGTGTGTTTTAGCTTAAGTTATGTAATCTAGAATAGCCAATAAATTTCATGTTTCATTTATAAATAATCGATTGTCTGGTGTCATATAATTTCAAGGTCAAATCTATTGCCAAAAGATCCCTTGCTTGCTACCTAGCTCGTAGCTTACTCATAATAATTACCTCTCTTAAGAGCTGACAAATTATCATAATTGTATTTCACCTGTGGCCAGGAAGAATACAAATTTTACATATTCAATTGGTAATATACACTGACATCAACTTCTCGCTGTAAACTATCAAATTTAGAATCAATTCGAATCAGGTTGAATTAGGCTCTTCAAATCCGAGTCCTATCAAAACCTGAATCAATAATAATAATTAATTCCCTTACAACTGAGTTAAAATTCCTTACAGTGGCCATGGACACTTGTTAATTTTTTGGAGAATTATGACGTGTGGGAGCTTGCTACGTCTGTACGCTGTCCGCTGACGAGTAAATAATAATGGATTTATTAATTTTATTATTATTATTATTACTATATTATTATTATTATCGGGCTAATGTACGGGCAGGTGATCACTAGGCTTTTGGCTCAGTGGACCTTTTGGGGACATGTCTTGCGTTGAAGTGGACTGGTCACGCGTCATCATTTGTTTATGTTGTTTATGTAGACCTTTATGCAGACCTACACTCTCGGTAATGTGCGGTCTGCTTTGGCTTTTGTACATAGTTGTTTGTTGTTCCTTTTTTATTTTCTATGCCCTTCAACAGACATCAGTACTTTTATTTATTTTGCTTTTCTTTTAAAAGGATCATGCATCTAGGTGGATTGGTATCTAGGATACATACTAACGTTTATATGTCACTGCCAGTATGGCATTGCTTTTGTTTCTCTTCACTTAGACATAATCTTGGCATTGCAAGCACACAATGCATGTTCTGAATATCTTATCATTGAATGTGAATAGCCTAAATTCTCCTATTAAGCATACCCGGATATTAGAATATTTGCACCATAAATCGCTTTCCTGTGCCCTGATACAAGAGTCCCATTTAAAACAATGCGATGTGGCACGTTTTCAAAACAAGTATTACTGGCAGCCTTCTCTTGTGCTAGCAATAAAACTAAGGGGGTGCTTATCTTAGTCGATAGGAAGTTACATTTAACTATTGCACATACAATGAACATACAATTGAGTGATGATGAAGGTAGATTTGTTTTTATACGCTGTAAAATACATAATCACAGGTTAGCACTGGTCTCCATTTACTGCCCGAATGAGGCAGACAGTGCATTTTTCACAAATATTTCTAATATATTACTTGAGCAGATTGATTGTCCTTTAGTGATGGGTGGTGATTTTAATGCTGTCTTAAATCCTGCACTGGACAAATCTCACTCTGATACTACAGCTAAACCATCCTCTACGTTTTTTAATCAATTTATCACGGAACTTAATGTAATAGATCTTTGGAGAATCCAGACTTCACCTTTTTTTTCTAATAGACGTAAGACTAGGATAGATAAACTAGGATAGATTACATATTTCTCAGCCCATCTCTAATTTAATCTAATTCTTTCATCTCTATTTTACCAATTTTATTGTCTGATCACTCTGCAGTGTTATGCAATGTTCACCTTTCCAACATTAAGTCCAAGGTGGCGTCTTAACACATCATTACTAAATAATCAGACATTCATTAATTCGCTAAAATATCATTTAAAGGAGTTTGTCGAAATTAATATATCTTGTGATGTAGACCCTCAAATATTGTGGGAAACGACGTAGTGTGCAATACGAGGATTCTGTATATGTTTCTCTTCTGCTCTTGCCAAAGCGAAAACCCGCCAATTTACACAATTAGAAAATAAGATCCAATTACAAAACTTACAAAAACTTTTTTTTTCTGATCAACAAGCTACACGATTGTCCGAAATTTGACTTACTTTCACAATCAAAGTCAGAGTTTATTTTACATGGGACAAGGCAAAAATATTATTTTGAATCTGAGAGACTTATTGGCCCTCAGGCTGAGGGAATGTGAGTCTAAGGCAAATATCAGCATAATAAAATCTTCGAATGACCAGGTAACCACAAATCCTATGATGATCAACAACATATTTAAAGTGTTTTACACAAATCTATACAAAACTGAGACCAATTTTGATGAGTCAGTTTGTAAAGAGTACTTGGATAGATTAGAACTGCCTTGGATCACACAGCTGGATAAAGACTCTTTGGAGGCCCCGTTAAGTTTGGAGGAGCTCCATGAAGCACTAAAAAGCCTTCAGAAGGGCAAGTCACCGGGCCTAGATGTCCTCCCTCCTGAATTATATTTAGAAATATGGGATGTGGTTGGGACTCTCATGCTTGATTCATTTAATTTTGCAATCGAGTATGGTACATTTCATAGAGACCAAATAACATCTTTGATATCATTGCTTCTTAAAAAGGATAAAGATCCGTTAGATTGCTCCAACTACAGACCAGTATCACTCATCCCTTTGCGAACTAAAAGTTTATGCTAAAGCTCTTGCCTCTCACATGGAGAAAGTAATTCATAGCTTAATCAAAGAGGACCAAACTGGTTTTATTAAGGGGCGTCTGTTTCATGTACTTGATTTTGCAGACTCACTGCGTCACTTGACGCAGAAAAAGCCTTTGACAGGCTAGAGTGGAACTATATGTGGGCAGTTCTGCAATATTTTGGTTTCGGTGAACATTGCATTTCTATGATTAAGACACTTTACCACTCACCTGAGGCATCAGTCTTAACTGGTAATATTAACCCCATCTCATAACTCCCCCCTCCCGGGAAGGTGCGTCCCACACCGTACAACATCCAATGGGGAGGGGGGGTGGGTCTCGATGAGCAGGGTTACCGGACGGAAGCCCTCCCTGGGCTTAACTGAGGATCTGGAGCCCTCCATGGGCTATACTCGGGAACATAGCTAACTATGTTAATTCTAAAGCCTGATTGTTTATTTCTGTTTATGCACTGGCAAAATCAAGCCATTGAGTAAACAGTCATATGCATATTTTTCCTTTTAGTAGCAAAACAGCTGATATTCAAATGATTTCCTCGGGAATGCATGAACTTAAACAAAACGGTAAAATAATAAAATAAAATTGAATGCATCTGCCAAAAACACAAATGTAAATGTTAAAAAATATCTGGAAATTATCTCATTTTATTATAATTTATTACAGTATAAAATATGTCCTGATATGTCCTAGACCTGAAGTTATTTTTATTTAACGTAAAACTGAACTAAGTTATGTATAGACACTGAGATATGTTTACTTGCATCTAATGAAATGGTTCTCACTCTTTGAAAAGCCCACATTTGGTGAAATTGACACATCCAAGTAAGTCCACAGAGAAATATAAGCAATTTCTTGCCAAACTTTAGAGCCAAACATATTTTTAAGGCTATTGGTTTAATAGGTTTTTGTAGGTAAGGTCAGCTAATTAGATTTTACAGTGAGAGAGATAAGTCATTTTCCAGTCAATAAGATGACAATTAATATGTAAAACTAAGGGCCCATTGCTGTAAATCAGACACATACTTGTCTATTTTTAAGCAACAGGGAAAAACATCTGTGTCAAATGTAATGTAAATGAGCCAGATAGTTCATGAAAATATCACAAACATCTGAAATGGTATAATATATCAAACGAGAACGAGATGCATTCCAACAAAACAAAATCCATGTGATTTTGGGTTGTTTTGCAGCTCTGGGGCTCAGATGCCTTGCAGTCATTAAGGAAATACTGAGTTCATGCAGCATGATAATGATCCTAAATAGGTTCATGCACAGCCAAATTGCTGAAGATAAGAATTTGACATTTTGGAAGGCAAAGGCCAACTGGTATGTTGATATATGAGATATGATTAGGCAAGTTAAATTTTGTTGAGAATGCACAGTTAATGAGGAAAAAGCTGGTAGTCAGATGCCGTTTTATTTTACACAATGCATTCAAAATAATTATGTGCTCTGAGTGGGTATGTGTTATCGGTTTTAATGGGTATAAGACAGACAGAACATTTCAATTCAATGTGTATAGCTGTCATTAGAACAGCACATACTGTAATGACACATAATTGCTAAATCATTGAGTCTTTTGTTTAACCTAGTTTAAGAATAAACCACAAGTTCCTAGATTTCTTCTCTGTTATTATGCGCATATATAAAAGTATGATTATTACCCGACTCCAGTTGGGATAGTGTTAGATCACAAAGTCCTTAGTCTTTACTTGTGAATAACTGATCACAAAAGGGCTTATCTCCTCAAATATATTGCCCTGATTACATCCAAAATGCTCCTCGAAGGAAGTTTATTTGATGCAAGAAAGTGCTGACAAGATTCTGCAATGTTAAAACCCTCATTTCCTTTTAAGAGAGGAATGGATCTCATTTCACAAAAGCATGTACTAATGTCCAACACAGGACGCTTGTGTAGCAGGTACCATATTACTGTCTATAGCTAATTGCTGTTGAGTGTACCAGTCTCAGCAGAATAACAAAATAACATTAAATTGTATGCAAGTGAGGCAGAAAACTACATTTACCTTTCTAAACAGTCAGGGCTCTGTCTTCCTTTTCCAGGTGGCACAATATGTCCTTGTAATGAGTAATCCCGTTATATTGTATGTGGGTGGAACATTTTGTTACACAACCCTACACTGGCTTTTGAACTTGCACAGCTGTTGGGCATGGCTGTATTCTATTTAGATAGCACTGACAAGCCTTTGTTACCACCTGTGGTCCTACACAGGTGACATTTGGACCTGTGAGCAGCCAAGATAAAGTTAATAGATTGGCTGGAGAATATGGTGGCAAATCATGAAATCTATTTCTTCTAATAGCCATTTCAGGCCAAAAACCTGCTGGATAGCAGATTATACTATTCCAGACTATATGCTTGAGTTTACCATATCTTAAAAAATACTGTTTATAATATTAATATTAATATTCATATTTATATATACTGGAAAAACAAAGGTTTTAAAGTCACAGCTGTTGAATACAGGTTTAAAATAATGTGTTCTCATGTCTCATTGTCTGTTTTTAACTAATTTATTATTATAGGCCCTTCACTGCATTATAAAATGCTTGTGCTTACCATATCTATGTACATGCAATTAAAATGAATGAAAATGGTCTAATGTTCTGTAATGTATTGCATAATGTTTGCTAATGATTTAGTTAACAAAGTGTATTCCCTATAATAACACAAAATTGCAGGGAAGGACATAGGTATAATAATTTTGATTAGACAATACATTTAGGGCCAGTTTTACTAACAGCTTGTGCCAGTGCAAAAACCTCTTACTAAAGACACGTACAGAAATATTATCAATGAAAACGCATGGACGCAGTTATTTTTGAGGCTGACCTTATTGCATATGCATTTATAGGAGTTTCCCTTTTTCAGATACAACAATTATGGGAGGTGAGTATTTAAATAAATCATGCAAGGAGGTTTACTCAGGTTTGCGGTAATCAGTTTACTGGTATTTGCACCATTATTTAACGGCCCAAAACTGTTATTTTGGGCCTCTGTTGTTAGTAGATTACCCGCACCTGATTATCATCGTCTCTGCTTGTTTTGTGACCCTCGCTAATTTACGCTGCACTTGGTAGATTGCGTTGGTCATTATATAAATGGGCTGGCTGCCTCTGTGTTCTTTAATTTGCGCATTTTCAGTAGATCACCTGCAGAAATTTCCAATCCTATCAATGCTTTTAAGGGATTGCAGTCTCACACTAATTTGCCCTGTTTAGTATAGTGTCTAGAATATGCTAATGTAACCGTTTAAAAAAAACATCACATATTCTAAAGGCAGAAATCAATGAGAAATGTTTAAATACTTTAAAAGAAAGTACTTTAAATTACCATACGCCAGCATGCAAATTGTGTGCTGTTTGAAGGCATGCCTGTGGATTTTCTTCAGAACCCTTTGTTCCGTGTTTATGAAAGATATGATAGATGTCTTCAGAGTGAGCAGGCAGAAAATAATTTGCTGCCTCTTCCTCTCATATTCTGGATAACATCTCCGAATTTTATCTCAAAGTCCACCATCTCAGTCATGCAATTTTAGTTCAAAGACAGTTGTACTGTCAAGGAGTGGATGATTTGTAATTTGTATTTCAGAAGATGTGGTCGCATTCATCATGCAGAAGAGATCCTCTTCCTTGTCCCCTTTTTTTAATGAATATTCTGATGAGAGTCTGTCTTTTACTGAGCTGTCCCCTTCAATTTTCTGCCCTGTTTATAACAGATTCACAGGACTCGTTCTTGCAAAAGCACCTCAAAGTTCTTTGACAGGGAGAAAGCAGAAAAAAAAGTCTTTAAAATTTCACATTTTCATTCCTTTTGTTGGGTTTTGTGGTCAATTTTCACAGTTCTCATAATATAGTATATATATTTAATATTTAGAATTTTTTTTTCTAATTTCTCGTACAATTATTGTGTACAATTTATATAAACTAAATTGCATTCCAGCAGGTTAGATGTAGAAATTGTTGCTAGATGTGCTTGTCTTAGATTAATTAAACAAACACTGTGCCTATCATATTATCTTATACCTTTTTGTGCTCACTGAGACCGTACAAGAATTATATCTTAAATTGTGCAGCTTGTTGAATAAAGCTGAAGCAAATACTTATCAGTTACTATAAAGGTGATGTGTGTGTGTGTATATATACAGTGGTGTGAAAAAGGTTTAGCCCCCTTCTTGTTTTTTTTAATTGTTTGCATATTTTGTCACACTTAAAAGATTCAGATCAAAAATGTGTATATTACACAAAGATTATGCAAGTAAATACAAAATTCAGTTTTTAAATAATTATTTTATTAAGGGAAAAAAGCTGTCCAAACCTGCCTGGCACTACGTGAAAAAATAATTGCCCCCTAAATCTAATAACTGGTTGTGCCACCCTTTGCAGCAACAACTGCAATCAAGCATTTGCAATAAATGGCAATGAGTCTTTCACAGGAATTTTGGCCCACTCTTCTTTGCAGAATTGTTTTTATTCAGCCACATTGGAGGGTTTTCGAGCAAGAACCGCTTTTTTTAAGGTCATGCCACAGCATCTCAATTTGATTTAAGTCTGGACTTTGACTTGGCCACTCCAAAACCTTAATTTTCTTTTTCTTGAGCCATTCAGAGGTGGACATGCTGGTGTGTTTTGGATCATTGTCCTGCTGCATAACCCAAGTGCGCTTGAGCTTGAGGTCACAAACTGATGGCATTCTCCTTCAGGATTTTCTGATAGAGAGCAGAATTCATGGTTCCATCAGTTATGGCAAGTCACCCAGGTCCTGAAGCTGCAAAGCAGCCCCAGACCATCACACTACCACCACCATGTTTGACTCTTGGTATGATTTTCTTTTTATGAAATGCTGTGTTGGTTTACGCCAGAGGTAAAGGGACACACACCTTCCAAAAAGTTAAACATTTGTCTCATCAGTCCACAGAATATTTTCCCAAAAGTCTTGGGGATAAACAAGATATGTTTTGGCAAATGTGAGAAAAACCTTTGTGTTCTTTTTGGTCAGCAATAGCTTTTGCCTTGGAACTCTCCCATGGAATGCCGTTTTCGCCCAGTCTCTTTCTTATTGTTGAATCATGAACACTGACCTTAATTGAGGCAAGTGAGGCCTGCAGTTCTTTAGATGTTGTTCTGGGTTCTTTTATGACCTCCTGGACGAGTCGTCGTTGCACTCTTGGAGTAATTCTGGTTGGCCGGCAACTCCTGGAAAGGTTCACCACTGTTCCAAGTTTTCTCCATTAGTGGATAATGGCTCTGACCATGGTTCGCTGGAGTACCAAAGCCTTAGAAATGGCTTAATAACCCTTTCCAGACTGATACATGTGAAGGCATTCCGACATCACACAAACCAGATGCGAGTCGTAAAAGCATGAACCGTGACCAGCCAGGCGGCAACTTCTCCAATGAGTTCCTGTCTCGCTCTCCTTATCTTTACAAAGAAAACACGGAGATAATGATTTACCAAACCACCTCCAATGTCTACACAATACTAAGACAACAAGAACTGACCCCCTCCCATCTGGACTCGTTTAAGCTACAGAAGGTCAGTAGGTTTCGTGACTGGTTTCAGCATCAATAAAACATCTAATGGACCAAAGAACAAAGAACCTGGTACCTAAACAGAGCCCCGCACAGAATCGCACGGACCTCATGACCATTGGACGCATAAATTGCTAAAATCCGATCAACAAAAGAGACAATTCTATAGCTCCCTGTCCAGCAGGAGATTCTCCAGCAGACTCTCAGATCTGACCTGAGAATGACCGCAGGACCCTTCCTTTTTCCCCCTGCATTCCAAAGGAAAGAGACAAGATTTCTTTGACAATCGTTGACAATCATTGAAAGTATGAAAATATCGGAGCATAGAGTCACAAATAATATGTTGTATGTCTTAGATATATATACTTGATGTGTTCATTTAATCGGTGCAACGTTAAGCAGTGTTTATTACCCCTTTTTAGAAAATGAGGATATTAAAATGTGTGTAATATGTGAAGTTTAATCTTGAACGAAGGGGCACGGCAAATGCAGAATGTTGAAATGAAGTAAACGTTAATAGTATGTACAATACTTGCATTTAAGAAACTTTATAGAAGGATTAACACAACTTTTATAGATGGTGTCCTCAATGTGATGAATTAAAGCCTCATGTAAATGTATGCACACTCCGCCCTGCAAGAAGTCGATTGGAAGATAGCTTCAGGGGACGGACTTATGCCACAGAGCAAAAACCCAACGCAAGACAGACTAGCTTGCTTGCTGCTTCTCCTGCTCTCGCCTGTCGCAGTGTTAGAGCACCCCACGTGTGCTCACACGCTTACCATCAGAGCGACTACCACATCTCAAACACAAACACTTCAGTGATACTTCGTTGAAATCTTCAAAGAACTTAAATTCGTGCAAACTAAGACTGTCAGCAGAACTGCTCAAGCCCTGCTTCATCACAGACCAACCAATCCAACGAGGGCTCTCCCAAAAGGACGTCATTCAAACGTCACCGCAACAGCCAATCAGCAACGGGGTTCCCTTAAAGACATCCAGGAAGCCCGCGTCAGCGACGGAATCACCTCAGCTTTCCAGCTGTCAACCAGCAAAACGCAAGTACAAACAAAATCTTCGATCTGCTGAACTAGATGATTTAAGCAGTAAACATAAACTAAAGTATCTGCTTTGTGAGCTCTCTCAGGTGAACCTAAATCACTCGTGAAAACGAGGTAGAACTATGAAACTCAGAACTCCGTTAACAGAATTTCCTTCCTCTGAAAATGTATGTGTGTGTGTATTTTAGCTTAGGTTTTGATGTAATCTAGAATAGCCAATCAAATTTGTGTTTCATTTATAAAGAATCATTGTTTGGTGTCATATAATTTCAAGGTTAAAACTATTGCCAAAAAGATCCCTTGCTTGCTACCTAGCTCGTGGCTTACTGATAATAATTACCTCTTTAAGAGCTTACAAATTGTCATAATTTTATTTCACCCGTGGCCAGGGAGAATACAAAAATTACATATTCAATTGGTAATATACACTGACATCAACTTCTCGCTGGCCGAGTAGCTGATAGAGTGTAAACTATCAAATTTAGAATCAATTCGAATCAGGTTGAATTAGGCTCTTCAAATACAATTATAAAATTGAATTCCTACAAACTGAGATTAAATATGCCTTACACATGTCAACTGTTTTGTTTTTCATCTGTTCTTGAATTTCTTTAGATTATGGCATGATGTGTTGCTCTTTAAGCATGCTTTACTTTGTCAGACATGTTCTATTTAAGTGATTTCTTGATTCAACAGGTCTGGCAGTAATCAGGCCTGCGTGTGGCTAGTGAAATTTAACTCAGCTTTCTAAAAAAATGTGGTTAATCACAATTCTTTCATGATTTAACAGGAGGGGGAAATAAATTTTTCATGTAGGGCCAGGTAGGTTTGGACAGCTTTTTTCCCTTAATAAATGAAATTATCATTTAAAACTGCATTTTGTATTTACTTGCATTATCTTTTTGTAATATTAAAATTAGTTTGATGATCAATATATTTTACGTGTGACAAATGTGCAAAAAATAAACAAAACAAGAGGGGGGCAAAAACCTTTTCACGGCACTGTATATGTATATATACAGTATATACACACACACACACATACACATGACGCGCCAAACTGGAAATAATTATCTGAATATATAGAAGTAGATATGAATATATAGAAGTAAATCTGAATTTATAAATGTAAATCTGAATATATATAGAAGTACATCTGAATATATAAACTTTAAATGTTAATATACAGTTATAACCATAAATATATAGATACAAATCTGAATATATAGAGACAAATCTCTATATATTCAAGTACATGCTCCCGTAAGTCCTCTGCATCTCAAGCTGCCTTGAATGTATGTTTCCTCAGGATAAGGTGTAAATGACAGGACGTTGATTATATGGTGATCAAGCTCTATATCAGAGAGAGGTGTAAATCCCCCATTCTCTTAAAACCCTAGTTTGCTTCTGCGATTAAATTAAGTCCTGATACTAATACATAGCTTTTGAGATATCGTGGTCCAACTAAATCCAATATCATGTACATTTTCCAGGTAATTCCTTGAAATATTGCGCCTAATAAAGGGAAAAATGCCACATGAAAACATGCATTTATTTATATTGGAATAGCAAAAATAGAAACAGTGACTGTTTAAAACTGGACAAGAGCACACAAAATGTGTAGCCATGATGAACTGTGAGGACCTTTTGGTGCTATGGCCAGACATTTTAAATACAGGAAAAATACTCCATAAAAATAATAAATACATTTTTTGACATGTCTTTTGACATGCCTGCTAATAAATATATATTTATATTGAGATGTGTGTATATATATTACATACTTGCATATATTCAGATTTGAAAGTATGTATTCAGATTTACTTATATATTC
This sequence comes from Sinocyclocheilus anophthalmus, assembly GCA_018155175.1. NCBI lineage: Eukaryota > Metazoa > Chordata > Actinopteri > Cypriniformes > Cyprinidae > Sinocyclocheilus > Sinocyclocheilus anophthalmus. Next base: position 96,073 of record JADLZN010007965.1, read on the forward strand.
AGATTTGTATCTATATATTCAGGGTTATAACGGTCATGATTTATATTTAGATGTTCAGATTTACTTCTATATAATCAGGTTTACTTCTATATATTCAGGTTTGTATCTATACATTCAGATTTACTTCTATATATTCAGATTTACATATTCAAATTTACTTCTATATATTCAGATTTGTATCTATACATTCAGGTTTACGTCTATATATTTAGATTTGTATCTATTCACTTTTACATTTATATATTCATATTTACTTCTATATATTCAGATTGTACAAAACTATTTCCTGTTTGGTGCAATATCACACAAGTAGCTGTGCGATATGGCTGTATAGCAGCATGGCTGAGATTATGTCGTAAGTAATCACAGCATTTTCATATACAGCCATATTGCATGGCTATGAGTGTGAAATAGTAATGAAGGAACATTGAGTTGCTTCAATAAAAGCTTATTGTATTACTGTACTAAAATCTCACTGTATCATGTGTAGTAGAGTATTATTGGAGAGAGAGATTAACTAAGTGAGTGTGATTACCTGGATCTGAGACAGCATTCAGTCTTCAGCTCAATCTCATATTCACAATAAAATATTAGTTTGAATGTCTGCTGAGGAAAGGGATATCTTTGCTGTACTATCCTTTCATCTGTTAAGGGTGATTTCCGATGACAGTGCTGCTCAGTGCATTTGTTGGCCGCTTCTTACAAGGTGTTGTTGAAAGTAAAAATAACTTCATTGTTTACAACCCTGTTTCATTCTCTTTCAATATAAAAGTCTTTACTGCTGACTTACTCTTAAAAATAGACTATTGTCGCCAGGGGCAGACTTAACCAATAAGCAAGGTAATTGGCCGCTTAGGGCCCCAGGGAATCAGGGGGCCCCATCTGATCTTGGCGAAACATATTTGGAAAACGCTCCCGTGTGAAATCCTCTCATTAAAACAACTGCGGAGAGCTGTTATCACTAGAATATTGCACGCCTGGAAAAGGCTCTCACCCAATCAGATTCAAGAACCAAAATGAACTGTTTTGAGTATACAGTGGGTACGGAAAGTATTCAGACCCCCTTAAATTTTTCACTCTTTGTTATATTGCAGCCATTTGCTAAAATCATTTAAGTTATTTTTTTTCCTCATTAATGTACACACAGCACCCCATATTGACAGAAAAACACAGAATTGTTGACATTTGCAGATTTATTAAAAAAGAAAACTGAAATAATCACATGGTCCTAAGTATTCAGACAATTTGCTGTGACACTCATATATTTAACACAGGTGCTGTCCATTTCTTCTGATCAAACTTGAGATGGTTCTACACCTTCATTTAAGTCCAACTGTGTTTGATTATACTGATTGGACTATATAAAAAAAGCCACACACCTGTCTATATAAGACCTTACAGCTCACAGTGCATGTCAGAGCACATGAGAATCATGAGGTCAAAGGAACTGCTGAAGAGCTCAGAGACAGAATTGTGGCAAGCACAGATCTGGCCAAGGTTACAAAAAAAATTCTGCTGCAATTAAGGTTCCTAAGAGCATAGTGGCCTCCATAATCCTTAATGGAAGACGTTTGGGACGACCAGAACAGAACCCTTCCTAGAGCTGGCCGTCCGGCCAAACTGAGCTATCGGGGGAGAAGAGCCTTGGTGAGAGAGGGAAAGAAGAAACCAAAGATCACTGTGGCTGAGCTCCAAAGATGCAGTCGGGAGATGGGAGAAAGTAGTAGAAAGTCAACCATCACTGCAGCCTCCACCAGTCGGGGCTTTATGGCAGAGTGGCGAATCCGCACCGAAGCCGATTGCTCGTAGTCAGAGTGGAATACACCGAGTGCAGTTACGCTTGGCAGTCATGGTCACGCCCCTGCTCAAACACACATCTCACCTCATGTAAGTGAACAGTGCGATAAGTGGTGCCACGGACCAATTATTCGATGATTCTGGCTCTGAGAGATCCAAGATAGAACTTGGCCCCCTTAATTCTAAGAGGTATGTGTGGAGAAAGCCAGGCACTGCTCATCACCTGGCCAAGACAGTCCCAACAGTGAAGCATGGTGTGGCAGCATCATGCTGTGGGGGTGTTTTCAGCTGCAGGGACAGGACGAATGGTTTCAATCGAGGGAAAGATGAATGCGGCCAAATACAGGGATATCCTGGACGAAAACCTTCTCCAGAGTGCTCAGGACCTCCGACTGGGCCGAAGGTTTACCTTCCAAAAAGACAATGACCCTAAGCACACAGCTAAAATAACGAAGGAGTGGCGTCACAACAACTCTGTGACTGTTCTTGAAATGCCCAGCTAGAGCCCTGACTTAAACCCAATTGAGCATCTCTGAGAGACTTAAAAATGGCTGTCCACCAACGTTTACATCCACCTGACAGAACTGGAGAGGATCTGCAAGGAGGAATGGCAGCGGATCCCCAAATCCAGGTGTGAAAACCTTGTTGCATCTTTCCCAAAAGACACTCATGGCTGTATTAGATCAAAAGGGGTGCTTCTACTAAATACTGAGCAAAGCGTCTGAATACTTAGGGATTTCAATATACAGACACGGATATTGCACGGATCACTCCGCTTGGGGCTTCGAATTAATATAATCAAGAGAACCACAGGAGGATCTGTTTGTATCAGGACTGAAAAAAGCCCTTTCACGACATAGGATGCCTCGTGACGTGGATGTATAGGAACTAGTATATCAAGCAGGAAAAGGATGAGTAAATTAACTGATGCCGCGAACACGGGATCTTATACGCATGACCATGGAACATCTGCTTTCTGCCCTGACTGAAATCCCTTTTGTCACAGACAAAGAGACAGAACGTACACAGACAATTCATAAGACAATCATTGAAAGTCTCGGAGCAACTATATTCACAAATAATATGTTTTATGTCTTAAATATGTGTGATGTGTTATTGAAACCATGATATCTTAATCGTTGCTTTATAACTTTTCTTTTTAGTTAATTACGATTACTGTGTATGCAAAATACCTGTTGTTTGAGTTTGAATGAGAGCTTGTTTTATTCACAGAACATTGGTGTAAGTGAATAATTGATATTCAGCATAATTTTCCGGTGATGATAGTTTTATAAGAAGTTCTCAAAAACTTGCAGAAATACTCGCCACAAACAGCATGTGATTCATGCATGATAAGGAACCATATGGGGCGTGGCTCAACCCCGCAGCCACTATCTGATTGGAACAGCGACCTGTGGGATGGACTTACGCCGCGGATCAAAACCCCACTGCAACACAGATTCGTTGCTTGCTTGCTTTTACCCGATCAAGACGTCTGGCTTTCCTTTGGTGAGCGCGACAAAGCGCCTCACGACACCATCTAAGAACCCAAACACTTCAGTGAAACTTCGCGATCATCAAAGAAGTTTAAAGTCTTTCAAACTCAGACTTTTAGCAGAACTGCTCAAGCCTCTGTAACCCGGCAACCAACTAATCCAACGAGGGATTTCCCCAAAAGGACGTCATCCAAACGTCATTTCGGCGCCAGATCAACAGCCAATCAGCAACGGAATCCCCTCCAGCACGCCCGCGTCAGCGACGGAACCGCCTCAGCGTTCAGCTGTCAACTAAGCAAAACGCAAGTACAGACAAAGCTCCTATCTGCTGACATCGGTGTTGAACTGGTGAATTGAGTTAAGCAGTAAAGATAAGACAATCGCTGCTTGGTGTTTCTCCTAGGCTGAATTTAAAACCACTCGCGAAACGAGTTAGGACGTTGAATATTTCATGCAACTCTGTTGACTCATTTCCTTGAATCTTTGTGTGTATGTTTTAGTTAGGTTTTTATGTAATCTAGATTAGCCAATAAAATTCATGTTTCATTTATAAAGAAGAAGTGTCTGGGCTCATATAATTTCGAGGTTAAAACTGTGCCAAAAGATCCCTTGCTACTTAGCTCGTAGCTTACTTATAATAATTACCTCTGCTAAGAGCTTACAAATAATCATAATTGTGTTGACCGTGGCCAGGAAAACACATATTAAATTTGTTAAAAGATACTAAGAATCACTGGCTTGCTGGACGACCCTTGATTTGAAGTGCAAACTAACAAATTTGGAATCGGTTTAATCAGGTGGAATTGGGACATTCAGACCCGAGTTCTAGCAAAACCTGAATGTGGTAATAATCATTAATTCCCTATAATTACAAATTAATAATGAATAAATAAATGATCCTGTCCTTACAATACTTAGGACCATGTGATATTTCAGTTTTTCTTTTTTAATAAATCTGCAAAAATGGCAACAAATCTGTTTTTCTGTCAATATGGGGTGCTGTATGTACATTAATGAGGAAAAAATTAACTTAAATGATTTTAGCAAATGTTTGCAATATAACAAAGAGTGAAAAATTTAAGGGGGTCTGAATACTTTCCGTTCCCACTGTATATATGTATATATATATATGTTAATGTGCATTTGTTATTTCAGTACATATAAAGAACAGCCAGCAAAGCCCACACGATGATTCTCATTCATCTTTGATATCATGCATTATGCATTTTTATAATTTATGCACAACTTTTTTCCCACCTTAATGTTAATTTTTAGTGTCATAAAACTGATTTGATGTCTACATGGAATGACATGGAATGACATCTTAGTGGTATGACGTTCATAAATGTTACTAGGACAACAAAAAGCATGCCTAATAGTAAAAGTGACTGGCAATGTGCTGACAGTGTGTACAGAGTTTGAGAGATGAATTAAGCTATTAGGTGGACACGGTGAAGCATGTTGAAACGCTAATGATCAATCTCTGCTTTTTGTGGAGAAAGAGTAGTGTGATATGACATTCGGTATGCATACAGCTCAGCTCAGCTTTGGTCATATGTGTTTATTTCTGTGTTGCTCCTATAGTCATGGTTCTGCTAGATGATAAAGAGCCTCAGGGAGGCAAACTGTGCCTGCAGTCCATGGCCATTTCTTTCATCTGCCTTGTTACCTATTACACATATTTTGCTATAGTTCAACTACACACATTGCCTTTAAGGCCTCAGAATGCAATGATCGTTTACCAATTATTGTTTTCATTACAAAATCAAAATGCTGAGAAGAAAATATAATTGTGACATGCTGGGCTTAAATGCACTGAGAAGCACAGGAAGAAAAAATTAAATTTCAATTAGCTGTGAACCGATTGCAGTTTACAAATACAAAAAGCTAAAATGATTGTAAACCCTGTTGATGTTCAACACATTCTTGACAAAGCATCAGTTTTGTTGCTGATGTTTTTGTGCACATACATTACATGTTGAATTATCTTCCCTGTAAAGGATCCGTCCTGCTGTCTCTCTTGCAATACAGCATAAACAATATAAAAATAACTGCAGTCTGACTCTGCACTATTGATCGAGGAAGTAGTAATGCTTTTACTGAAAGGTATATACATAAATAAAATAATACAATGATTCCTTTCTCTCAATGTTTTTCTATGCTTGCATGTTACTATGACATCTGAGAAAAAAGTAAATCTATAGAACCAGCTGTTGAGTTTTCACAGTTCAGGGAACAAACCACAGACTTGTCTTAATTGACCAAATTCAGTCAAATAAAGAAGCTTGATCTGTTTATTGCTGTGATTGGAAGACCATGGAAGAAAAAAAACAATGTTCACCAGGAGTACTATAGTAGCTGTCTGTCTATAGTTTGAAACAATAAACTGAGGCAATGAATCCTCCTTTAATTATAACTTGTACCAGCAATTGGAGTTTACATGTGTGGGCGAGAGCGGGGCACAACCTAATAGTTTTTGACTTTATCAGTTTGTCTAAATTCACTTGGTGTTCTGCGTATTTTTTATGTTTATTTTATTTTCTTCACATTAATTTCACATGTCTAGTACAAATATGTAGCCTTTTTCATTAATATGATGTATATATTCTTTCATTATTTACCCTGAAAGAATAGAAGTGAAATGTGACAACATGCCGTACGGCACGGTACGGCTCACTTTTGGGGGGGTTTCCACTGGGTACAGTATCTGGTACTTTTTTCAGTACCACCTCGGTTGAGGTTCCAAGCGAACCGTACTGTTACTAAAACGTGACATGTAAACACTGCTGATCACTGATTGGCCGGAGAGAATCGTCACTGCATGCGTCACTGAACTTGCGACACGAGACACAACAGAACCGCTAGATTTAAATCAGCACAGCCAGCAAAGGATCGAACGCAACTGTTTTGAACGAGTGCACCGATTTTAACAACCAAAAAAAGGCTGTTTCATTGTCTGTTGAGGAAGTGCAGACATTCCTCTCGTTGATAGCAGAGGAGCAGATCCAGCGAGAGCTTGATGGGGCAACGCAGAATGAAAAAGTTTTTCAGGAGTCGCAGCAGTAGAGGCGGCGCAACTATAACGACATGTGAATAATCCCGCCCACTCTAAAGCGGTACTAAACTGCAGTGTAAGCGCAAACCGAGCCGTGCCGTGCTATACCACGCAGTGGAAAAGCGCCATATGAGTGCTTTAAATTTCTTTCTGAACATTCAGGTTCTTCCTCTCAGTCTTTATTCACCTGTTTCTCAATAGAATTCATAAAATGTATAAATGTGAAATACATCGCTAACATCATAGCATAGTATAGTTTCATCATGCTAGCATGTGTGGAAACTTTAAAATCATGTGTATTACAACTAGCCCCATGTTAGTTCTCTCTCCTACATGTGTATGCTGTTCGCTTGATCTATCTACTATATTAAATAAAGTGCATTATTAGTATGGTATATATTTGCATATATATTTTATCAGTTTGTATGTTTCCTTGGAATTGAATGCATGGGAATTAAACCTTGGTGTTGCTAGCTTCATGCTCAACCACTGAGTTACAGGAACCAACCAAACCTTAGATGACTACACAGTGATATGATGCAGCTATTTCAGGATTTCAGTGAGTGTCAGATATTCAGATAAACCTGCCAAAACCTTGACTGCCTTCCCAGAGCTAGCTACTATTTCTCAATAATTTTAATCAACTGACAGCCCTAATATACGTATATATATATACATATATATATTAGCGCTGTCAGTCGATTACAATTTTTAATCTAATTAATTACGCAATGTGGCAATTAACTAATCTATTTAATCGCAATTAATTTGTCACTACAAACGATAATACCCCCCAAAAATAATTTAAAGGCATTACTGTGTTAAATGAGAAAATATAAAGTAGATATTATAACAATGTAGCTTTAGAAAGAAATATTTGATTTCATACAACATAAAATGTATTATTTTTTACATGTAATTTTGGGTGAACTATCACTTTGCTTATTTATTCATTTATTTATGAATGAATGAATGATATTCTAAATAAGAAACTAAACTGCCAGTAGGTGTTGGCATATGTCTTTATGAGTTAGTCATATAAGGTTAGAGGTCATTCATTCATTCAATTCTTAAACTGTGGATTCATTCAGGATTAAAGTAATGGCTCATTCAGAAACAAATCACCGTTGTGTGTTGCTCTTTTATGTACAACAGTTCTACTGTGGCTTTATAGGTAATATTTTATTTGGCAAAATTGATCAAGAACAGGCAATATTGTAGCCTATAATATAAAATATAACACAATATGAACTTCTTATTTACTGAACAGTTGTTTAAAATCACATTTGCACTCATGCTATTCGGACTTAAACTGCACTTGTGTGATTGCCAAGTCAAGTCAAGTCACCTCTGTTTGGATCGTGCTTTATACAATGCTGGTTGTGTCAAAGCAGCTTTACATAGTCAAACAGGAACATATTTTGTCAATGATGCAATAAGACAATAACATAGTAATTTTTCAGCTATAGTCAGTTCATTGATGAGTCAGTGATGTCAGCATCCAGTGCAGCTCTCTTCCAATAGTGTCTGTGTAATCAGTCAAGTGTCCCCAACTAAGCAAGCCAAAGGCGACAGTGGTAAGGAACCAAAACTCCATCGGTGACAGAAATGGAGAAAAAACCTTGGGAGAAACCAGGCTCAGTCGGGGTGCCAGTTCTCTGGCCAGACGAAACCAGCATGGTGTGGTTTAATTCCAAGCTGCAACACGGTACAGAGGGCTTTTGTTTGGTTCTCGGGGGTCTTGTGTTCCGAGGTTTCTAGGTGATGAGGACTTCTCTGTCTCTGGGACATTTTGCTGACATTCAGGGCTATAGAGGTCGTCTCTAGGTGCTGATCCACCATCTGGTCTGGATACAGACTGGATCGGTTCGGCTATGGTGACCTCGGAATAAGAATGAGACAGACTGATATTAGTGTAGATGCCATTCTTCTTATGATGTAACAAGTACATTTGGGTGTTATGGGAAGTGTTCCCGGGTTCCGGTTGACCTAATTAATTCAGCCAAACAATCCTTTAACAGATTTGAATTATAGAAATGTGATAGTTTGTTATGTGTATGTCAAGTTAAAGAGATGGGTCTTTAATCTATATTTAAACTGACAGAGTGTGTCTGCCTCCTGAACAATGCTAGGTAGATTGTTCCAGAGTTTGGGCGCTAAATAGGAAAAGGATCTGCCGCCCGCAGTTGATTTTAATATTCTAGGTATTATCAAATGGCCAGAGTTTTGAGATCGCAGTGGACGTGGAGGACTATAATGTGATATGAGCTCGCTGAAGTATTGAGGAGCTAAACCTTTCAGGGCTTTATAAGTAATTAGCAAGATTTTGAAATATACTCAATGTTTAATAGGGAGCCAGTGCAGAGTTGACAGAACCGGGCTAATATGGTCATACTTCCTGCTTCTAGTAAGAACTCTAGCTGCTGCATTTTGGGCCAGCTGGAGTTTGTTTATTAAGTGCGCAGAGCAACAACCCAATAAAGCATTACAATAACCTTGAGGTCATGAACGCATGAATTAACGTTTCTGCATTTGACATTAAGAGCATAGGTCGTAATTTAGATATATTTTTAAGATGGAAAAATGTGGTTTTACAAATGCTAGAAACATGGTTTTCAAAGGAAAGAGTGCTATCAACTAGCACACCTAGGTTCCTAACTGATGACGAGGAATTAACAGAGCAGCCATCTAGTGTTAGACAGTGTTTAGGTTATTATATGCGTACATTTTTGGTCCAATAATTAAAACCTCTGTTTTTTCAGAATTTAGCAGTAGGAAATTATTTGTCATCCAGTTTTTTTTTTGCTCTCGCTACCTGTGAGATATTGTTTATCATATGATATATGAAACAAAAACTCATACAGGGGCATTTTTCGCCCAAATATCTTACATTTTAAGTGCACATAACGGCATTTTATAAGCTATATTTTACTGCATCATGTTTGTCAACGGTCAACTGTATGAAATGTAAGATGACGTGCAGGTCTGGGGCAGGGCCGGTGCGTGAATTTTAATCGCATCATTTTTCCATAACGAATTAATTAAATTAACATGCTAAAAGCACCTATCATTTTAGCACATTAATTTTATATATGATATATACATATAGAGATAAGTATCGCTTTTTATTTCTCCTCTTTCCTATTGCTTGTTTCGCTTCTGTTTCAGTTTTTATAACCATTTCTTATTATGTGTAAGTAAGTTGTTGTTTTGTAGCATGTGTGTTTGGCAGTGTTATTTTTTTAGGATTACTGATAAAATACTGTCATTCTATTTGTATTATTTGTATTTGTTATTTATTTTAATTTTAGTTACATTATGACTGAATTTATTATGTCTGTTTTCCCCTGGAGGGTGGTCCAGGAGCATAGTATATCGGGATCTGCCGGCGGGAGCCCCGGAAGTCAGGGTCAAAGTCAACGGCCAGCCGTTTCGGGCTCTGCTGGACTCTGGCAGCTCGGTCAGCCTTATTCAAGCTCACCTCCTTCCACCCTGCAACGAAACGAGGTCGGTCTTACCCATAATGTGTGTGCACGGGGACACGCGACAGGTACCGGCCCGCCGCGTGACCATTTCCGCTGCCCCGGGGGCCTTTCCTGTCGAAGTCGGAGTGGTGAAGGACCTCCCCATGCCCGTCCTCCTGGGAAGAGACTGGCCAGGCTTTGACAGCTTATTGACCGCTGCCACGCAGCCTACCAGCCCAAAAGGGAGCCGCCGAATGCGGTGTCCGGCGCAAGGGCCTCGTCGGCGCCCCATCCTCTTGGCCTCGTACAGTGGGAGAGATGGTGAGTCCCCTTCCCATAACTCTAACCTGTATTATGATGTCTCCCAGCAGGTAACGGGAGGGGGCTCGTTCGGCCGCGCTCAGCGCGAGGATAGCCAGCTTAAGCATTGCTGGATGCAGGTGTGTTCAATAGAGGGCAAGGAGACCCGGCCTGGACCCCATCATCTCCCACACTTTATTGTCGAGAACGGCCTGCTATACTGTGTCGCCCAGCGAAGGGGGGAGGAAAAACGGCTACTAGTGGTGTCCCGCTCGAAGACGGAAACAGTGTTGGAGTTGGCTCAGGCACATCCTCTCGCGGGATATCTTGGGGCAGCCAATACTGTACAACGTGTCTGTGATCGGTTTCACTGGCCCGGCCTGGACGCCGAGGTAAAACTGTTCTGCCACGCCTGTCCCACCTGCCAGAAGACCTCCCCCAGGTCACCTCCCCCCAGCCCGCTAATTCCGCTGCCCATCATAGAGATGCCCTTCGAGCGCATCGGGATGGATCTAGTAGGGCCGTTGCCAAAGTCAGCCCGGGGGCATGAATACATTCTGGTGATTGTCGACTATGCCACCCGGTATCCAGAAGCAGTTCCTCTCCGAAAAGCCACCGCAAAAGCCATCGCCCACAAACTGTTCCTGCTCTGCAGCCGAGTCCGCATCCCAGCTGAGATCCTGACCGATCAGGGAACTCCGTTTATGTCCCGGCTAATGGCTGACCTCTGCCGGTTGCTCCGGGTAAAGCAACTGAGAACCTCAGTATACCATCCCCAAACGGATGGGCTCGTCGAACGCTTCAACCAGACACTAAAGCAAATGTTGCGACGGGTGGTAGCGGAGGACAAGCGGGACTGGGATTTGATGCTGCCGTACGTACTCTTTGGGATACGAGAGGTCCCTCAGGCGTCCACCGGCTTTACCCCGTTCGAGCTCCTTTTCGGCAGACAGCCCCGGGGGTTGCTCGATGTAGTGAAGGAGGCTTGGGAACAACAGCAACCCATGCCCCAGCGGTCGATCATCGAGCACGTCACCGAAATGAGGGAGAGGATAGAGCGTGTTATGCCATTAGTCCGGGAACACCTCGCCAAATCTCAGAAAACCCAACAACGCCATTATAACCGGGCAGCCCAACCGCGGGAGTTCCAAGCCGGGGATCGAGTGATGGTCCTGGTCCCCAACGCAGCCTGCAAATTCCTCGCCACCTGGCAGTGTCCGTACACGGTTTTAGAAAAAATTGGCCCTGTGACGTACCGGGTGAGACAGCCAGGCCGGCGGAGAACGGACCAACTGTATCATATAAACCTGCTGAAAAAGTGGATAGGGACCAGGGACCAACTTGCCGCACTTGCCACCACGGAACCCGTGGTTGTGGACGTTAACCCCCACCTTTCCGCTGCCCAGAAAGCCGAGCTACAACACCTGATCGGTCAGTTCTCCGATGTGTTCTCCACAACGCCCGGGCAGACCCAGGTGCTCCAGCATGACATCAGGACACCCCCAGGGGTCATCAATAAGTAACGGCCCTATCGGATCCCTGAAGCTCGTTGGCAGGCTATTGAGACAGAAATCCAGCAGATGTTGAAGTTAGGGGTGATTGAACCAGGGTCGGACGCATGGGGGGCCGCGGTGGTCGCAGCCCAATTGTTCTAGAGGTCGCCAAACCAGACGGCATCCTCAGGGGGGGGGGGCGCGTTCTTGTGCAACGCTTCCGCCTCTCAACGAGGGTTTGGTCTGGTGTAGGGGTATCCGATTCGAGCGGGGGTTACGCCTGGAATGGGCGGGCGGTGGCCGGGTGGACGAGCTCCTGGATCGCCTGGGAAGGGCCCGGTACATTTCTACTCTGGACCTCACCAAGTGATACTGGCAGGTACCACTCTCTGAAAATGCAAAACCTAAAACTGCTTTCTCAACTCCTAGTGGCCACTGGCAATACCGGACCCTTCCTTTCGGCCTACACGGAGCCCCAGCCACGTTCCGACGTTTGATGGATGTCCTGTCACGGCCGCACCAACAGTATGCCGCTAACCCTCGCAAATGTCACCTAGCACTCTTCGAGGCGAAGTACCTGGGTTTTCAAGAGGGGCGCGGCCTCATAAAACCCCAGGAGAGAAAGGTGGAGGCAGTGCGCGCCACCCCGAGGCCCAGCAAGAAGACTCAGGTACAAGCTTTTTTGGGGTTGGCGAGGTATTATCGCTGCTTCATCCCTAAATTCTTCTCTCTAGCCGCCCCTCTGACAGACCTGACCAGGAAGGGGCAGCCAGAGCGAGTAGCCTGGAACTCCGACGCTAAAGAGGCATTCCAGGGAGTGAAGCGGGCGCTCACTTCCGAGCCGGTCCTGCGCGCCCCGGACTTCGGCTGCCCCTTCCTGCTGCAAACGGACGCCTCCGAAATGGGATTGGGAGCTGTTCTGTCTCAAGTCCAGGAAGGTGAAGAACATCCCGTGTTGTTTATTAGCAGGAAGCTGACCCCAGCCGAGAAAAATTATGCAACCGTGGAAAAGGAAGCTCTGGCGGTTAAGTGGACAGTCCTGGAGCTGCGTTATTACCTCCTCGGCTGTAAGTTCACCCTGGTCACGGACCACACACACCTTCAGTGGATGGCCCGGGCCAAGGATACCAATGCCAGGGTGACACAGTGGTTCCTCGTGCTCCAGGACTTCCACTTCGTTGTTTGCCACCGCACCGGAGCAGCCAACGCCAATGCCGACGGCCTTTCTCGGATCTGGTCAGCTTTTGCAGGTCTGTCAGGGGTCACTCCCCAGCCACACCCAATATCCCCCTTGTTAACTCCGTATCTTTCCACCAGGACCAGGACTGCTTGGGGGGGGGCGTCTCGAGCTCTCATCAGCGTTGCCCTGGAAATGGATGAGGAACACCTGCACGCGCTCATCACGGGCTGATCGGTCACAGCTGAGAGTCATCAGCCCGCGGCCAGATAAGCCGCGTGAGGCCCGACGGTCGGGAAGACATACTCTCCCTGAAGCTGAGATCTAACGTGATCTCTCCTTTACATTCCAGAAACCAGCGTGTGACCAATCAGCCCGAACACGAGCGCCAAACAGACTCGCCGCCACTGGAACTCACTCACGGAGAAGCACCGACTCACCTCAGCACCCACCTCCCTCACTTGGACACTTGATTTGTGAATAAATCCACCCTCCGGGGTATTTATTTGAGCTCTCCTGTGTTCCTTCCACCCCATTACAATATATACTTAACTTATCAGAAAAACTAAAAACATATACATTTATTCTCCTTAATTGGCTTACATTTTTGATGTATCGGTACATTTTGTCACACATCCTCGCAATGTCTCCAGTCTTCAGTCTTTGCAGTGGCTATGTTTGCCCTGGTGCACTGCAGGGATTTCTGCAGGGAGACATTTTGATCCTATTTCTCAGCAGGCCCACAGAGATTTGTCTAAGAGAAGTGTCTGATATGGTAAATAGGTGCAGAATTATATAAATAATTTAAGGGTGTGTTCATTAATAAAACCTACTTTACAAGTCTCAGAGAGATGCAAGCTCGTGAGAAAGTGCTGACAATTTTCACCAGAGATGAACAAGGTCGAAACCGGGTCACTTGCTGCTGTGGCACAGATGAGTATCTGTTTGACCTCTAAACAGATTAATCATAACAGAGAGGACTGAACCCCACCTTGCTTGTGCATTTTTACTTTCACACACAATCAAAAACCCTCACTTGCTGTTCATCATCTTTTTTCACAAGGTCTTTTTTAACCTCTATTCATTTATCTCTGATGAAAGCCTACATTACAAGGACTCAGGATCAGAAATACAGGCCATTCTTTGTCAAGCTAACAGCTATAATGGAGGCACATTTACACATAATGGATATATCAGATAGTAAATGTCAAAAAAGGACTTCAGCACCAAAATATCAGGATCAATGATCTCAAATCGAGATCTGAGGAATAGTCATAAGATGACATTCAAATTGCAAGACGTAAATGTGCGTGTTAGTATGAAGGGAAGTGAGGCTCTTCTTAAGTACATCAAAGCAAAGGAGACCTTTCAGTCTAATTAGTTTGTCCTTTATAAAAGGATTAAGGGCTCAGACTGTTATATATTCATCAGATAGCTTGGGAAAGCTAATGGATTAATCAATGCTTGCTGCAACTGGTGGATGCTGTTCACAGGATTAGTAACATGTACATTGCAGATAAATAGCAGGCAACACATTGCATCAGTTGTATCAGTCAAAGTTTAATGACATATATTCCTAGAAGGGTGAAAGCTGTTGTGTCTGAACCAGCTGTTGATATAAATGGTTATGACATCAGGGCACCTATTGGTAAATCACAAATCTTTGCATAATACTAAACCATACAGGATAGTGAATTAGTTAACACAAAAGAAAGCAACAGTACAAACTGTGCATAATACTGTTGAAATAGAGTCTGAGATAACAGCAAGTCTGCCAGTCGATATTATTAAGTGTTTTCCAGTACAATAATGTGCCTATGTAGCTTTAAGCAGAGCTGTTAGCGCCATAATTTCCTTTCTTTGCTTAAGACCCCCAGAAAACAAAGATTAATTTTATATTCAGGAAATATCAAAGCCAAGAAACCATGGATAGATAACACTGTCGAGTTGTATATTTTGAGAGTGGGAAGAGCTGATAATAATATCCTTAATATTATTAATAATAATAAACAGATATTATTTTCCTTCTGTCTTAATGACTGAGATGTTACACTCATCTCAGAATTTTTGTAGCATTTCACACAGGAGGAAATTTATATATTGGATCATAATTATGGAGGTCCAGGTGTTAAAACACTTTATTTTACTTGCAATTGTACTGGAATTGCCCTTATGGAAATTTAGTTCTTGCATACTCATATATTAACCCTTATATTTCTACTGCATATATTCATGTATATCAACGCTGCACTGTAGTAGGCCCTGTGGACTTTTAGAAACTAACCTCTCCAAGCACATTTTCTCACTCTCACTGGTTGTTACGATTGCCAGCTGGAGTGCCCATGAAATCCGCTATAGGGCACTTCATCCCTTACCTATAGCATCTAACTCTGGACTCCATTTCCCAGATATACCAGGAACTCATTAGTGGACTACACCTGTTTTCAATCAGGAGGACTATTTAAGTTGCAGCCTTTCACCCACTCATTGCTATGTATTTTATGTTTGTAACTGCATTCCTAGCCATCCGTTGTCCCCTTGTTTCTTGTTTCCATGCCTTGCCCTCGTGTTTCTTGACCCTGGACTGTTTATCTGGTATTTATGATTATTTGTTGCTTGCCCTGATCATTTCCTGTTTTCTGATTACTCTTTTGTATTTGCCTTGGAAATTACTGTTTTACCTGTATTTTGACCCTTCCTGTCTGACTACGATTTCAATAAAGTCTGCATTTGGATCCTCAACCTCCGTTGTCACGCCGCAAGTTACAGAATACAGAGGCAATAACCGGCAAGCTCTAGCGACAGCGGAGCTTGGTTCACTGAAATCACCATCTAGTCCAGTTATTATGGTCGCCACTACTGTGCTCTCAGCACTCCCAAGTCCAGTGGCTGTCACACCAGAGTGTGAGAGACTCTGGAATGGCGGCCATGACAGGATGAGACTCTGGTGTGACAGCCAAAATATATATCAGGCAGGCAGTGCTCCTGTCAAGTAACAGCATGTTATTAGTGCTTCCGTGATCAGTCTCCTGAGGCATTTCCTATAGTGACACATCTTGCTCCTGTTATCAGAGAACGTCTCAGGTTTTGCCTGCAACCCCTGTTCCCCGAGAAGGGAACGAGATGCTGCATCATATGATAACACTTTGGGGAACACCTTCGGTGTGCAAGCGTCTGAAGCTTGTGTGAAACTAGTCCAATCCTGATTGGTGTTTCCTATAGTGAGACATAACTCGCTACGTGGCATTTGACGACACATACGGAAACTACAAAGGGACGCCGGTACACAAGCTACCTCAGGCATACCGAGGTGAGGCAAAGAGATGCTGCATCTCGTTCCCTTCGCAGGGAACAGGGGTTTACTGTTATATCCTGAGACGTTCCCCTTTGAGGGAACTCAAGCTGTGTCATACCTAGTGTGAACTGTCCAGACACAATTTAGGACGAGAGCCCCTGTGCACCCAGCATAGAAGGAAGGTGTAGACTGTAAAATCTCATGAAAGTATGTGGGGTGGCCCAGTCCGTAGCATCACAGATTTCCTGCAAGGAGACATGCGAAAAAAGGGTTTTAGAAGATGCCATACTTCTAGTGGAATGTGCCCTAATGGCCAGAGGTGAAGGCATACCGTGCACCTGGTAGGCCAAGTAGGCACCTGGTAGGCCTCAACAATCCAATTACTAATAGTTTGCTTAGAGGATGGGGATCCCTTCCTGGGGGACCAGAAACACACCAATAACTGATCTGACTTCCTCCATTGAGAGGACTTCCAAACATACATCTCCAAAGCCCATACAGGCCAAAGCAAATGAAGCCTCTCTTGGTCTGCCGACACATGTGGTGGAGGATGCAAGGCCTGTAAAAATATTGACTGGGCTACTTAGCCTGGTCTAGGATGCAGGATGGCTTTTACTCTCCCAGGAGTGAACTCCAAGCAGAACCTAGCAACAGACAAAACTTGAAGGTCCCCAACTCGCTTGAGGGACATAATAGCCAATAGGAAAGCCATCTTTAGCGTGCCATGTTTCTCTGACGCTGACTCCAACGGCTCGAAGGGGGCCAGGGATAACCCCTCGAGAACCATCACCAGATCCCACGTTGGGACGCTGGCATGAGCCACAGGCCTCATGCTCCATGCAACACAGAGGAACCGTATGACCAACTGGTGCCTCTCCAGAGGCCCATCACTTAAAGGGGTGTGGAAAGCTGCTATTGCTGTCTCTAATGATAAAGCTTGGCTTAAATTGCCCCTATTATGCCATTTTTAAGGTTCTAATATTGTTTTGAGAGTCTCCTACAATAGGATTACATGCATGCAAGGTCAAAAATGCTTTTGTTTTCTCAAAATATGCATTTAATATCACCTCATTTTCCAGCGATTCTCAAACGATTCGTTCAAAGCAGTTCTAAGATCCAGTCTCTCTAAATCCCTCCTTTCCGTGAGCCTACTCTGCTCTGATTGGTCAGATGGCCCAGTCTGTTGTGATTGGTCTACCGCATACAGCGCGTGTGTCGGAAATGTTACGCATATTGCAGTAGTTCCGTATTTTGAATGTTCGATAGAAAATATAAACATCTATTATTTATTATACTTGTGATTCAGTGGAGCCAACTGGTCCAAATAAACAGGGTACTGAGCCATCTTTCAATAGCAAGCATTTTGTGAATCCCGCGTTGAACTCCCCGAGATTTTTTTTTTAACTCCCCGAGATTAGAGAAGCAGTCGTCAGTAAAATGACGTGTTTGTGGGCGGGGTCAAGTTGTTTGCTGCCGGCCAACGTAGAACATAGGCAGAAATTAAGCAAATGTGTTACTCTGTGACGGCTACCCCATGACGGCTAAGTGGGATTCTAATTACTAACGACTCGTTTAGGCTGTAGAGAGTTGATTCTTTATTTTGGGAGACAATAACTTATCGTGCACTTTTGGCTTTACAACTTTGCTGATCGTTTGCATTACACACTGCATGAAAGGCAATGTTGGAAATGGCATAATAGGGGCACTTTAATGAATATTAGATCCTTTTCTATGAAAGAGCTTTTTGTAAATGATATGATCACAGATCATAAACTAGATGTGCTATGTTTGACAGAAACCTGGCGTAAACCAGATGATTACATTACTTTTAAAGTACCCCTATTTTTTTCTTTAATGCAGTGTGTAACACAGCTCTAAGTGAATGAAAACATCCTGCAAAGATTTAAATCTGAAAGTGCACCGTGTATAAAGTTATTGTCTCTCAAAAGAAAGAGTCGACTCTGAGTCATTTAAACGAGTATTTTTTCAAACGAATCCCAAGTTAACATGAAACATTAACATATTGCCTGCCCACTTGTTGCGCGCGCAGACCCGGGAAAACTCAATAACAACCAACTGCAGAACCGCAGAACCATACGTCATGACAGTCTGAGGACAACAGCGCCAGACTAACAGTCTGAGGACAGAAGTGGGCGGAGTAGCAGTATCAGATCGTAAGTGGACGGAGTTCATGTAAACTAATAATGGTGGAAGACACGGTAAGAAGTTAATCACAGTATAATTACGAGAGCTCAGTCAAAAGTTAATAAAAATGGAATCATCATGGCGGAAGAAGAGAAAACGGTAAAAAAAGAGAATTGCCTTTGTGTATTTAATCGATTGTTTTTGGATTAACGCTTATACAAAATGGCTCTAAGTATTTTGCAAGTGGGCATTGTGACGAAGGCACTGGAGCACGTAGTTATTTTGCAATTGGATTGTATCACTTTGTTAGGTTACATATTCATGATTTGGAATTTTCATTTGTTATTGACGTTGTATTTTACTGCAATTGTTAAATTTTCTGACATTGAGAAATGCTTTAAATGTAATTGATTTCATCTATAGAATCATATAACGATTCAGAGAGGTTCAGCAGTACCACCTTTGGAGCAATGCACAACATGCTGCAGAAATTTTCACTGCCCTTTTTGTGCTAGCAGTATTTTTAACCCGACAAGACTGGACAAATTGAATAGTCACATCAAAATTCACTTCAAAAAGGCTGTTGTGCATTGAGGTATGAACGTCTTATTATATTACGTCTAATATTATGTAATAGTAGTCCCTTTGGAATTAGCTGGTTTTCTGCATGATTAGGTCAAAATTGGCCATTAAAGTAAAAAGTTTAGACGAGCAATACACACAAACACTCTAATAAAACACAAAACAGTTATATATTTGTGTATTTGTATTTTATAATAATATTTCATATCTTTGAACACATAACACTAAACATTTTAATACACAACGCGGATAAGTTTTGAGTAGGGTTGGAGTTACACTCTGAAGCACCCTGGACCTCCAGGAACTGAGTGTTTACTATTTTTTCCCCCTATATTTCAGATTTAACATTTCACAGATGTGGACTGGGCTGCAGACCAACCCAACATTTCCACTGTCTCTACTGTACAGCCACAATTCTAAGGAAATTTGTAAATCAAAGCAGCGTAAAATGCTGTCAACCACTAGTGCAAAATTTACTGTCCCAAGGGTCGCGACCATGCCAGCGACGACAACTGGGACCCCATCAGCCACCAGCACAGTTTGTAACATGCCAGCGACGACAACAGGGACCCCATCAGCCACCAGCACAGTTTGTAACATGCCAGCAACGACAACTAGGACCCCATCAGCCACCAGCACAGTTTGTAACATGCCAGGTAGGGTTCGTGCACGGCCTGTTATTAAACAGAAATGCCCACTGTGCAGTACCCTCATGAATAAAAAAAAAATACAGAAACATATTGACTGTAAACACACAAATCAACCAATTCAGGACATTAATGCCAGATTCCACTTTGCAAGTCAGTGTGTGGACAAATCAAATGGCATGTTCATGTTCTCTTTTGTTAGTTTTGACTGCTTTTATTGTCCTCATTTGTAAGTCGCTTTGGATAAAAGCATCTGCTAAATGACTAAATGTAAATGTTCACCGTGCTTAATGATGCAAGAGGTCAGAGTACTCCTCTTCATGTCCAATACAAAACATGAGGATAACAACAAAAAGTCTGCTGCGAATCAAATGAATGCCAAGTAAACATGGAAGTAGCACAGAGGAGTGGTCTGTTATCCTATCAGTGTATGCATGTCAGATCTGTAAGTCACTGCACATCCTCAGCTGAAGCAGTCTCTCTAAAGGAAGATGTTTTAGCAGAAATGGTGAGAGCAAAGTGGTTTGGTGACGAGAAGAAAAACATATGCCTTGCTCATCAACAGCTTGCCACTTCTAGCAGCGCACCACTTTCTGTAGAAACCTCAACTGGCAGCCCTCAAACAAAAAAGTTAATTTCCGTTTTTGAGTCAAATGTGTCCTATTATAGCCGTTTGGGGCGTGTCGTTGTTTACAACACCAAATTAAACACATGGCACTGCCCCTGTTCCAAAGTGTACCGTTCGTGTCCGCATAAGTACATTGCGAAATGGCATTTCAAACAGACCGTGAGCTTTTCCGTACTGTCTTCAGCAGAAAAGAATCACCACCCCAAAAGGCACATACACATTCAGAGGAGAGCAATGTCACAGAAGACCATCCTTTGTATCCTCCACATGATCTGTGACTGAAACAAATAGTGCAGTATATTCTACAGCACAAGAAGATACCTGCTGTCCTACCAGACAACATACGTGCACCATCACCAGGCAAAGAATACCCAAAATATCTTTGTCCTGAAGAAACCATGTGTCAGAGATGCCCAGGTGTTGTCCCCCTCAGTGACCCTATTCTGATTACAAAGAGGGCTAAAATACTCTCCAACTGGGGCATTGTTGAAGGGGTAGGATGGTGTTATTAATATGCATATGTGCTATGCAATTACACTGTCCTCTGATGCAATACTTGTTTTGAATCATAGATGTATTAACCTACTGTAAGCAGTGCCCACTGTGTGGAATGTTTTATCGCTACCAAGAGTGGAAAGACCAACTCCACAACTTTAACGATCACATCCTCCTTGACATACCTTTGGCCTAACCCAAAAAAAAAAAAAAAAAAAAAAAAAAAACGTAGTAAACCTTCTACATGTAACCTTCAATGTATGAATGTCTTCGGTAAGAACAGTTCTTTTCAATGTGTAAATTTTTTTTTTACAGGTCCATACTGCTGTAAGCAGAGCAGTTGAGTTTTTAGAAAATCAGACAGGTGTGAAGTTTTCACCAGCAGACACAGTGCTTCATGCGTACTTGCACCTTGAGGCCCTTACAGATCACAAACACAAGTATACTTGCACTACTTGTGGTGATCACCCCGCTGTGGTGATTATGGATTTACACAAAAAAGGTGTTTTCCATTTATCAGGTATGACTACTGTGATACTCCACTTGCTAATTGCGCTTACATTAACATTTATGTATTTGGCAGGCACTTTTATCCAAAGTGACTTTTTTGCCTTTTTTTATCTGTTCATTGTAATTTGCCTTTTTAAAAAATAGATTTCTCAGTTTTACCTTGTTATAATGAACTATTTTTTCACTCTTTAGTAAGTGACATCCAGGGTCCTGCAGAGAATTTTGACGGGGATGTCAACCTGGAAATTTTTTGGGAGGCCATGTCCTGTGATATGATTGGTCGCGGATTTGTTGCAAGTATGAACATAGTGCTTTGTACATCATTGGAAAGCAAAAGGCAATATAATACAATGCTTTTTTTTTTTTTTAGGTGGTAAACGCAATTCATGTGCAGTATCACCATCATACCATTTCTGGGACCCTTGGATAGGGAAGCACACACGGAATTCAGACTCTGTACTAAACACAGAGTTCGAAAAGATTCATGTTTCAAAGTCTGTATCTGAAATTTCTGAAATTACGGTTATAGAGGACAGACTCAGAGAAGAACTATACAAACAAAAGGTAGGGTTTGTTAGTAAAAACACTGTGTTTTTTAATATTACCTTGTTAACAAGACTATATATTTTGTTAGGTTGGGGTCATTAGGAAGTCATGCAAAGAATGTGGTTTGTACTCCAAAGGATCCCGCAATGAACTTCTTCTGAGGTTGTCAAATGAAATTAAATCCAGACAAACGTATGACAAAACCTTTGACAAAATCTGGGGGGCCTCTGGTAAGCTTAAGTTGTCTTGCACAATGTTTTCATTGCAATCTAGTTAATGTGTAGTTAGAAACAAAACAAACAAAATTATACTTACTCGTTGGATGTAATTAGTATCTTGTTTCTTAGGAGGCTGGGCAGTGATCATGTGCCCATGTGGGATTGTTTGCAGTATCAAATGCAATCTGCGAGCTGAGAGCCCTTGAGACTTTGCAGACTTACTTTTATCCTGGAAGCATATGCCAAATTTGCACAGGGTCTTGCAACGCACTTGATTTTAAGGGCATCAGAAAAAGTACCCGTCGCTCCATTTGAAGGTCGCTTAGCAGAACCCACTCAATCCAACATAGAATTGGCCAAATGTGGACAGCTTAAAGTATCACTACCTTGGCTGAACACTAAAAAGACAGTGCCAGACCTTAATGGTCCCCCAGTGACGGGTTCATCGGATCACTATGTGTTGTATGATTGGTTTCATGACGCAAATACAAAAGACAGCAAAGATGTGTTGAGTAAGCTCACTCTAGTACCTCAGTTGGCTGGAAAAGTGAACAGTCAGGTTGCAGAGCAACTCTTTGCAAAGATAAAAAAATACGACTTTTTGAACATGTCTTTGCCATCAACGCATCTCTTTCAAATGAGAAACATAATTCAGCACTATAATGAAAAGAAAAACAACAAAAGGCTGGAAGGATTAAAGAAGACTTTTGGGGACACAATGCTGACAAAATGTGTATGGACAAGCTGTGTTTGGTAAAGTTGCCTTGTTTTTTATATCATATTAACCTACCAAGATTTGTGGACAGACATTAAACAATACTGTTATAATATTGCAATGGTCCACTAACCACTGATGAGTTCAGTACAGTTCAGTTCAATACCCATTTAACTTTCTTAAACAGGTAATCCATGCTTCTTCCCTGAGGAACCAAGTGGGACTGAAGTTGTGATGGAGCACAGTACCCCGACTGTTACAATGGTTACAACTGGCGGTGAGTGTTTTCGTTCGGGTGTTAAATGGGGGTGGTAACACATTGGTTAAATTATATGGTTTATTTTTATTTCAAAATGTCTATGCTGCAACAGGAAATCGTATGGTTTGTGACATTAAACACTTGTCTGCCAGAAGAAGTTGTTGGGATTTCCAGCCAAGTGATAGGCAGACATCAAAGGTAATATTGCTTGTTTTTTCATAACACATTTTGTGCATTTTGAATGTAATTTTGGTCTCTTTCTCTTTATCTGTGGTAAAGCTTGACCAGGTTTTGAGTAAAAATGACCCAGATGAGAAAATTGCTCAAGTTGGAAGAATTACACTGCAGCGAAAAGATTTCCAGACCTTGGGACTCAGTGCAGAGCTTGAGGCAACAGTAAGTGGACACACGTTATTTTTTTAAAATAGAAAAGTGACCGTACAACATATATATTCCAATAGAATAATTATATATATATATATAATTATAATATAATAACTGATATAATTTTTTTATTCTTTTGTTGTACAGATTGCAAACAGCTGTCTTGATGTAATCGTAATGGCGGCTAAGGAAAAGGTATTTTTCCCTACAACTACAACTCATGATCACCTGGAGACATAATTGTCTTTTGTAACGGATGTGAAATTGAATGCTGTGCTTAGGGAATGGATGTGTTGGCAGCAAATTCCTACATTGTAGTTACCTGGCTACCACCACTTGATTTGGACCCGTTTGTATCGTTTCCGGTAAGTCAGTAAAGTTGTCTTTTATCTAAAACTGGAACAGTTATAAATGCAGTTACAACAAATGACTCAATCATGTATTTCCCCCAGGATGACATCGCGTCCAAGGATTATGTTCTGCTACCTGCTTGGAAGCCAGGACACTGGATGCTATGTGTATGTTGTTTCCTTAATTTTTTTCAATATTTTTTTCAATATAATGCTGCATAAGTTTCCAAAAATTGCATTCATTTCTAATTAAAATGATTATTAAGATTTTATTTAAAGTGATATTAGGATTAAATATACTAACAACTGTATTTCACAGATTCTGAAGCCTAAAAACAAGGCTATGTACTTTTTTGATTCAAATCATCCCTATGGGATTGGTCATTCACAATATGTGAATGTCTTCAGGTTGCACTTACAAATATATATATTATGTTCAGAGTTCGCAGTTCAAGGTTTACTGTTTGAAGTTCACTGTTCCAAAGTTCTCTGTTCATTGCTGTTTGTTCTCAGCATGATGTTCTGCATGTTTTGTTTATATTCTGAATTTGAAATGTTGTTTTTGCAATGTAGTCAGTGGTCATTTTTGCTTTGGAACAAAGAAACTTGGCTCCTTTGTCCAATTTTTATGGTTATAATATTTATGGTTATAATATATTAAAATAGTTATTCGATTTTGTTGCAGTAAATTGACAAGCAGAATTGAACTTAATGATATTCCATTGTTTTAGAATGTTCCAAAACAGTTGGCCGGCTCTGTTGACTGTGGGATCTTCAAGTTGATGGTGAGGAAAAAGGGAAAGTTAAAAAAAAAAATCTTTAAATATATGAATGTTTTTTTCATAAGAATGAAAACATGAAATGGTTGCCTGAACTTGACTGATGTCGTTTTTTCAGTATGCTCTGTACATGTTCTTTGAGGCACCCTTTGATTTTACCCTTTGTATAAAAATATCTATTAACTATATAATATAAACTTTTCAATTGTTGTTCTATTAACACTTTTTTTCCCCCATATGCAAGTCTGATTTTATTCTGATGGAGAATTTTGCCATTGAACGGTAATCTCTCTCTCTCTCTCTCTCTCTCTCTTTCTCTCCTCTAGGAAGTTTTTTGTACCTCTGTCCTATACATTAGTTAAACTTAATTTTTGCAGGAAACAGCTTACCCGTTGATGTGCAGGTGCCACTTGCCACGACCGGAATCGCGACATGGTATGTTTTTATTGTTTCAAACAGGGGCACATGAGAAAAACAAAAATTTAAAACTTTAATTTGCATGCTACATCCTGATTAAAACTCAAGGTATTATTGAGGACACTTCCAATCTGCCCAGGGACAACAGATGAAAATTAGCTAGCAGCTAAATCTGGTGCAAACCATCTCTTCTCTTGTGAGATAAGTTTATTTAAATTAATTAAATATTTCATCCCTTTTTTTGTACTATTCTCTCATGAAGGAGCCATGGATAGTAAAATACCTCTTGACTGCAATTTTTGTTTTTAAATTTTTTTTTTTGTTCTATGAAAAAACGTGGTTAGTTGTGAAATTGAGTATAAAAAAATGCTTTTTCAATTAAATCAAATGCTCAAGCTTTGTTTTTTTTATTTTTTTGTTTTAAGATTTGTTCAATTTATATTGTTAATCATTTATGACAAAAAACGAATGGATAATAAACTATAATAAAAAAAACCTGACAATTTACTAGACTATGTCTTGTGTTATTAGGACAGCACTATTCTTACCTTTTATATATTTTTTTACAAATTTCTATGTAGCTATAGATATATATATATTTAATTGCATTTATTATCTTTCAATTCTTAGTGCTGCATTTAACACTATCGACCACAACTTTTGAGTAGGCTAGAAAATGATGTTGGCATTAGTGGAACTGCATCAGCATGGTTCAAATCATACTTATCTGAACATCATCAATTCGTAGCAGTGAAAGAAGAGGTATCATATGCATATGGATCCAAATACTAGTCTAGACCAGTCTTTCATGCTTTCATGTTACCCTTTGGGCGATAATCCTAAACATGGGTTGCTTGACTTCTTGCTGGATGACTATATTCTTTGCGCCCGACGACATCCAATCCAAACTAAAGGACTCATTGCTGATATAAAAAACTGATGACTAGTAATTTCCTACTACTATTCTGAGAAACGAGGTGTTCATTATCGACCAAAAACCTCTTCAGTATAATCTAGAACACTGTCTCCACTTGAAGGTCTGCTCTGTCAATTCTTCGTTATCAGTTTGGAACCTAGGTGTGCTATTTGATAGCGATCTTTCCTTTGAAAGCCACTTTTCTAGTATTTGTAAAACTGCATTTTTCTATCTTAAAAATATATCTAAATTACGATTTATGCTCTCAATGTCAAATGCAGAAAAGTTCATTCATGCGTTCATGACTTAAATGTTAGATTATTATATATAATGCATTATTGGGTGGTTGCTCTGCACACTTAAAACTCCAGCTGGTCCAAAATGCAGCAACTACAGTTCTTACTAGAACCAGGAAGTACAAACATATTAGCCCGTTTCTGTCAACTCTGCACTGGCTCCCTATTAAACATCGTATACATTATAAAATCTTGCTAATTACTTATAAAGCCCTGATGGTTTTGCTCCTCGTACATTGTAGCCATTTATGTGATTTATATACTTCCTTACTGAATGTGACGAGGCAAGAAACGTTTTGTGTTTTCGACATATTAGGTATACAAATAAAAGTGCATGTGTCAACTATTCTTTCAAATATTATTAGCAAATGGTTGAAAATTGTTACATTCCATCTAGAATTAGACATTGAATTCCCTTCACCATTCTATTTCTTTATGCTTTGGTTATGGTTATGGCCTTGGTTATTTGTGAAATTTGCTAGCAATTTCTGCGTGAAATTGCTTCGGAGTAAATCCACACCATTTTCTTTGTCCGTCAAACTTATTTTGAGTTGCTGTTTGTCCAGATTTTTTTTTTTTTAATGCATTGCACTTTCTTGTGTAGTGAGGATGTGGCGCGAAGAAAGTTCTGGTACTGAGTTGACCCTCATACTGTCCGGTACCGTACGCTCCCATCAGCGCGGCGGCTTCGTGAGCGGCCCACCTCCTTCCTGACGGACCATGTGGTACTGGCCCTGGGGGGAATCGCCTCCCTCACCAACAACACCCAGATCCTGTACTGCAGGGACACTTTTGAGCACCCCACGCTGGTGGAGAACGAGAGCGTGTGTGATGAATTCGGTAAGTAGATTTTAAAGAAACGGTATAGTGTGAAACAAACTCTACGCAAGTATGTGATTTCACATACACATGTTTTTGTGCATTGTTTCATTCTTTCAGGTAGAGATTGACCAGTATTGCATTTTTATGATTGATAGCGATATAGATTGTATTTTTATATTTAGAATAGGGCTGTGCAATTAATCGCATGCCATTGTCAGCGCATCTCTTCAGTAAAGCCGGTTCTGTGATTAGTTGTAAATCTCCAGCGCGTGCTTTCAGATGGAGCGCATTTAATACACAGAGCATAGACAATATCGCGTTCATAATCGCAGATTAATCTCCTTCGATTATGAACGCGATATTGAGTAGCTTGTGTATTTGCCGCTCCATCTGCAAAGCAGTGATGGCGATTTCACTAACCAATCACGAACGCGGTATTTACTGACGAGATGCGCATGCATTCGCATGCGATATTGCATAGCCCTAATTTGAGTTTTGTTTGATACCCAGACATGCATAAGTCATTGTAATATATCTGTTTTACTATAAAAATTATAATTATTATTTTATTACTGTTTACTCAATTAATTTTGATGAATTGGCAGAATTTGTTTCCATTTTTGTCATAGTAATTCCAGATTTCACTTAAGAATGATTCCCTGTTTTTTAAAAAGTGTAATTTTTTTTTGTACAGTCCTATTAATGGTGCTATTTAGACCTGAGTACATATAAGCATCCCGAAGTTAAAAGTGTGGAAATCTGTAAACTACTGGTCAAACTGTAAAGTTTAAGTAACCTTGAGATTTGTTACTCCCACAATATGCAAAAATTCTGTTTAGCATTACACACTACCACTAGGTGGTGTCATTTGAATTTGTCAATTCCAATTCCGATTTCGATTTCTGCATATCAATTCTGATTCTACGATCCCATTTTCGATTTATCATGGTTTAAAAAATGAAGTCCAAAACATTTAGATATCAAAACATCTTTTTTTTTTTTGCAAAACATTTAATTGCTGCTGATTACCATGAACAAAAATCAGCCGGCTACATAAAAACTGGACTCGATTAAGAGCTGTTTGTTTGCAAAATAGAGCTGCATGATTCTGGCTAAATAAGCCTTTTTTTAACAATGAGGTTGTAGTTCTCTCACAATTCTGAAAAAAAAACTTTAGACAATTAAACAAAATCTAATGGAATCTATGAATGGAATGATTCAATGACTCAAGATTACTTGTTTCATTACTGGATGAATCAAAGTTTTTGAATGAATCTCTGGAATTAATGAATCAATGACAAATAAATTTTTAACACCCTTTTCGGCCAGCTAAATAAGGTGCGAACACAATTAAACGGCGGAATTGAATTTTTTATTTATACACCAGTATCCGATTCTGACTTAAGTATACCGAGTCTCTGGAAATTGGAATTGAATTTCGATTCCCCTCTGACACATTCTTGCAATGCCACTGACCAACATTTGCGTCACTTGTGTAAGTATGTATTCTGACCTTACCTTTGGTGGTACAAACAAAGAGTTGGCGCCCCCTCTGAGCTGGTGGATTGAAACAACACTCGTGGCTCTTAGCCTGTCAGTTGAGAGTCCGAGGAGCTGTTTTATGATAGAGTAGAATGCTCAGCTTAACTGAAAGCCTGTTTTTTACACGGGTCTGAGTCCGTCACGTCCGCCTGCTTTGTCAGTACTTATTTTTTCAAACTGGGGGGGGGGGGCTTCTGTGAGATCCAACAGCGATTCGCCCCACTTTGGCTGACGGTATTAGAAACTTCAACTGTGCATGTAATGACTGTCTGTAATGCGGCTTTCTCCGATCTGTTTCCCTTCCCTCAAAAATGAAAATTCTGTCATCATTTACTCACCCTCCATTTATTCCAAATCTGTTTGAGTTTCTTTCTTCTGTTGAACACAAGAAGATATTTTGAAGAATGTTGGTAATTAAACAGTTGCTGGTAGCCATGGATTTGCAAAGTAGTTTCCATATTATGGATCATGCTTAGCGTCCAACATTGTTGTCCAACAAGTTCTTCAAAATATCTTATTTTGTGCTCTAACGAACAAAGAAACTCATGCAGATTTAGAGCAACTTGAGGGTAATGAGATGAGAGTAAATCCCTTTAAAGCAGTGTACATTTTCTGAATGAAAAATGCTATTTTCAATTTTCTGCACTGATTTTGTTTTGTTTTTTTTAAATCTGTGAGATTGTATTTAAATGTATTAAAATATGTTAAATGGAGCTGTACTGAGAGTTTGTGTTTGAATGGCATATTCAAACAACAGTGGGTTTGCGTGCAGTTCGCTTTTCCATACATGCTGCCAGTTAAAAAAAGAGAGGCTCCAGTTTACGTGCATGACTTCCTGTTGGAAAAATGCTGGGTTACTGAATGCTGTTTTGTAAAAGACGATAGAGCTGTTTACATAATAGCAGTTGACAAGATGGGTGAACAAACTGACAGTGAGTAATACAATTGAGTAAATGGCTCCCAATGACTTTAATGGATGTCCTTGGGCTTCTCTGATTGCTCCAAAACACAGTTTTCTGCTAAAAAACCATCCTCTTGTCTCTGAAAGTTTAACATGAGGGGTCCTGCTCGAATCGGACAGCCTGCAGGGATTTGAATACCCAGATTAAAATATCTTTGTTCTCGCCAGGGCTTTAAACACAACCACGGCACGCTGTACTGAAACCCAAAGAAGTCGTTCTGTTAAACTTCGTTATTTATTAAGGCTTTAGTTCAACATATGAAGTCATTGTAAAGGCTCCCATACACTAGATTTGTTACAGAGGGGTAGATCTGATGTTGGCCATTTCTGAAGCCGAGAAAATCTGAGAGAGAGTGGGGGGAAAAAATACTTCCAGTGCTTTTTATGCTCGAAGTGATGGCTACTTGGCGGAAAATCTTCTGCGTTTAGTCTTGTCATTAAGTGTTTGAAGCGAATAACATTGCTTCCAAGGGCTTGGCGATGAAGAGGGGAGTTCTACAGAACTGAGAGAGGTCCAGTGCGTTATAGAAGAAAGATGAAAATGGAAAGCAGCGCTATTTAAGGAAAAATACAGCTAGAATGGTGCATATTTTTTGTCATTTGTTCCTCTGTTAATGGAAATAACTGCAGGGTTTGGCTCGCTTGCATGCCTCTTTGGTCACATGTTAGGAGACAACAGGATGTTAAATTGACTCAAGTCTTATCCTCACTTGAATGGACTTTAAGAGGGTGGTTGGGTATTGAGAATATGGAAATCAGTGATATTTTTGTTTAGGCATCAGCTGATTTGGACCCCTGCTTGTCACATGGTTATGATAACATCCACTCTGCTACACCATTTCAGAACAATGCTGTTAACATTTCTGTTTTCTTTCCTGTGCTATTAAAACAGGACATGTTTGTTATTAGATGTTATTAGATGGTGAGGCATTCTCGTTGATTTTTTTTATTGGCTTTTTGCTTTTATTATATATTATATTACCTCTTATTATACAGTGGGGCAAAAAAGTATTTAATCAGCCACCAATTGTGCAAGTTCTCCAAATTAAAAAGATGAGAGAGGCCTGTAATGTTGCCATCATAGGAATACCTCACTATGAGAGACAAATGAAAGAAAAATCCAGAAATCACCTTGTAGATTTTCACGATCTCATTGGTAAAATCCTCGGTAAATGAGTATTTTGGTCCACCTACAAAAAGCAAGATTTCTGCTCTCACAACCGTAACTTCCTTCTTTAAAGGCTCCTCTTCTCCACACGTTACCTGTTTTGTCATCTGTTATTGAACTCGTTAATCATATAACAGACTACTGTCCACACCTCAAACTCAACACTCAACCTCACTGGCCAGACCAAAGAGCAGGTCAAGGACTCACTTGGACTATGCTATACACAATCACAGATAGGTGATTAGTGTCCAACAATGTTTTTTTTCCGACTGAGAGGTATTTTTTTGAGATTCCGCCTCTCTCATTCATGAAAGAACTATATTGAAGAAACAAATAGTATACTCGTTTTGAATAACGTAACAATTTAAAGTGACAAACATTGTATTTCTTAGGACTTTAAGAGATTGTTATAGACCAATAGAAATGATTAGAACCTTAAAAGTACTTCATATGAAAACGTACCAATAGTACCTTTTGAAAGGGACCACCCCGGTGACATTTTTCTGAGGGTGTCTTCATTTTCATGCACGAAAATACAAGGTCATCTAAATAATAGGGATACACGATATTGGATTTTTGCGATATCCGCTAATTTTCAACTCATTTTGGCCGATAGCCGATGCCGATATTATATTTTTTAAATATTTGATTCAGTTTTTAAAAATAACTTATTTGTAGATTAATAAACAAGAATAAGTTATTTATATGACAATACCTTGAAGTTTGAAAATAACATAACCAAACTATATATTATCACTGCTTTTCTCCCCGCAGACAGATGGCAGTAGTACCATACATTTATTTAAGATTTACTTTGTATATGTCTACAGCAAAAGAGTTTGTAAATAATTCTGAAATTTCTAAAAAATTCTACCTATTACACATTATGAATAAAAATATAATAAAAATATCTTTAATTAGTGGGTTGTTTGTGATTTTTTTTTAATTTTTTGTTCATGTAGCTGTAGCTTCTACCTTTAATCAAACCTACCTGATTTTTCTGCCATCATTACTGCTTTTTTATCATAACATCTACTATTATTTTACTTTTAATTTTATTAGAAGTAGGCCAACAGCACCCCCTGTGGAATTAAAACTCCTTACCAAATGGTCATTAGGACCCGGGGGAGGCTGCCGCTGCAAGTGCTATTACTGTTTACTCTATCACACACCAAACGCGTCACGTGCTTTCAGGCCATGCCCAAGCACGGCTATTTTTATAATAGTCTTTTCTTTCTTCCGTTTTTAAAAAAATCTCCGTCTACATGAAAACGCAAACGCATGCTATGAAGTACTGTCAAGAGCATGCCAAACCAACATGTGGCGATATAATCTCAACTGTAAAGTCATGTTGGCCAATCAGAAGCCTGATAAAGTCTCCAGTAGGCGGAGATAACAGGAGATAACAGCGCATGCTCTGATGTCACAAGCCAAAAACTCCGGTTTCGTTGTCTACGCGATAACACTGCAACCGGAGTTTTTGAAAATCTTCACCGTGGCAGGCGTTTTAAAAAATGTTCGGTTTCAGTGAACTGGACGTTTGCATGTGGACGAACGGCCTAACCGCATAGAAAACGCTGCAGTTTTAAAAATAACCGCGTTCGTATGGACAGCGGGCTCCTTTTAACTCGAGCAAGCATCCCCCAGTCAGGCAAAACTTTTGCGTCAAGAATGAGCCACAAGTGCTGACAGATCTAATCGCCATGTTTACTTGATCTAATCACTAGCACTCCTGAACATTGGTAGTTAAATGTCTTCTCTTATCGGCAAGACCTATCTGCATAATTTTTCATATCGGCGCCGGTATGCCGATATTTATTTTAAAAGCCATCATCGACCGTTCCGCGTTTGGTCCGATATATCGTGCATCCCTATCAATAATCCCCTGTTAAACATTGTCAAACATACCGAAATGTAACCAAATCCTCCCAAGGAAATTACCCAAAAATGCAGAACTATTGAGTCCGAATTCAGAATGAGGATTTGGTGCCGCCTTATTTATATAAATGAATATCACGGCAAAGATCCCATTTTACACTAATTCGGGGCAGAGCCAACTTGTAACATCCAGGGAATTAGCCTCAATCTACTCCGGTCTGGGAGCAGGCCTCATTCTCTTTTTAACTTTATTGAATGGTCAATCTTAGAATTATAAATAATTCCAATGCATATTAACCGTAGGCATAAGCAAATCCATCTGTGCACTGCAGAGTGGCATAAAAAAAAAGGGGATGGGGGGGGGGGGGGGAATCTGAAGGTGACCTCAACGCATTTCACGCTTCACAGTCTGCTAATATACAATGAGATTGATTTTTTGTAACAGAATTTATTTATTTAAATAACATGTGGTAGTTTGGTCATTTTAGAATGTTACAACCCCCCCCCCCCCCCCAAAAAAAAAATGCTATTTTTTACTTGCTACTTCATCGGAATTGGATGAAATTGTATGACTCTTATGGCAGTTGCTATGTGACCACGAATACATAAATAAAAATCGTGGACTTGATTCGAAAAAGCTGAATTGTTGTTAAAAAAATAGTGTTCGCGGTCAAAAATGACCGTCATTGGAAATGAATGGGAAATATGCAAAAATACGAAAATACAGAGAATTGTTTGTGTGTATAATCTACAAATCATTCACGATGCAGAAAGGCACCGCACTAAGGCGGTGAAACTTAACAATATCACAGTGCAAATGGCCTCCACCCTCCCTCCACCAGACCCTATTTGGACTAGTGTGACTGTAATCATGTTTATGAAAATGCATTAAATACACTCATATTCGCACATGCAGTAAAAACACAGACCACCAAGAAAGGTTTTACACTCTAAAACATCAGAGTACACAACAGACCCACTCATTCACACACTCGCAACACTTAATATATGCACACAATTTAACTGTGCTGTAACAATATGTCCAAATTGAGTCAGAAGACTGAATACTAGTAAAATCAGATCTGTTAACTTCGGATGAACTTTTTTTATATTTGTTGAATTTCGTGTAGTGTACACCTCTTCTCTTGGTTCATCTAGACTGTGTAAATTATGCAAAAATGTACAAAACCTCTACAGCTTTAATAGAAAGAAAACAATCAACCTGTACCAGCTGTCTTTATGAGATTTCTATCTATTAATTTGTTAATGCAATGATCACTGTACTTGAAGTTAAAACAATTTGTGGTATCTGTATCAAGTAGTTCTGCACAGAAGAGGGCTTTTAAAGACACTCCGTTGTTTTAAAAAAAATATATTTACACTCTCGTGCCATCGAACTGTTGTATAAAAGCAGTATCACACTCGTAGCCGTGCAATATGGCTCTATATCAGCACGGTTGTGATTACCTACTGTTAGATAATTAATGCCGTCACTGCCCATATCTCACCTCCTTATCGATATTGTTCATATACCTGGGTTCGCTGAAGTCAGTACCAGACCCCTTAAATTTTTCAACTCGTTGTTATAGGCAAGCCATTTGCTAAATCAGTTACGGTCCTTTTTTCCTCATATGTCCACACAAGCACCCCACTCTGACAGAAAACCACAGATTGTTGACGTTTGCAATTATTACAAGAACTGAAATATCACGTGGTTCTAAGTATTCAGACCCTTTGCTGTGATACTCATGTATTTAACTCAGGTGCTGTTCATTTCTTTTGATCATCCTTGAGATGGTTCTACACATTTATTTGAGTCCAGCTGTGTTTGATTATTTTGATTGGACTTGATTAGGAAAGCCACCCACCTGTCTATATAAGACCTTACAGCTCACAGTGCTTGTCAGAGCAAATGAGAATCATGTGGTCAAAGGAACTGCCTGAAGAGCTCCGAGACAGAATTGTGGCCAGGCACAGATCTGGCCAAGGTTACAAAATAATTTCTGCTGCACTTAAGGTTCCTAGAGCACAGTGGCCTCCATAATCCTTAAATTGAAGACGTTTGGGATGACCAGAACCCTTCCTAGAGCCGGCCGTCCGGCCAAACTGAGCTATCGGGGAGAAGATCCTTGGTGAGAGAGGTAAAGAAGAACCCAACGATCACTGTGGCTGAGCTCCAGAGATGCAGTCGGGAGATGAAAGTTGTAGAAAGTCAACCCTCACTGCAGCCCTCCACCAGTCAGGGCCTTTTTTATCCCTCAGTGCAGACACATGACCAGCCCCATTGCGTTTTGCAAAAAACCCTGAATGACTCCCAAATGTGGAGAAATACGTTCTCTGCTATGAGACCAGATAGAACTTTTTTGGCCTTACTTCCTAGCGGCTGATGTGTTGAGAAAACCCAGGCCTCTCATCACCTGTCCAATACAGTCCCAACATTGAAGCATGGTGGTGGCAGCATCATGCTGGGGGTGTGTTTTTCAGCTGCAGGGACATGACGACTGGTTGCAATCGAGGGAAAGTTGAATGCGGCCAAGTACAGGGATATCTAGTACCAAGTACTTTCTCCAGAGTGCTCAGGACCTCAGGTTGGGCCGAAGGTTTACCTTCCAACAAGACAATGCCCCTAAGCACACAGATAAAATAACGAAGGAGAGGCTTCACAACAACCCTGTGACTGTTCTTGAATGGCCCAGCAAGAGCCCTGACTTAAACCCAATTGAGAATCTCTGGAGAGACCTAAAAACGGCTGTCCACCAACATTTACCATCCAAACTGACAGAACTGGAGAGGATCTGCAAAGAGGAATGGCAGAGGATCCCCAAATCCAGGTGTGAAAAAACTTGTTGCATCTTTCCCAAAAAGGCTCCTGGCTGTATTAGATCAAAAGGGTGTTTCTACTAAATACTGAGCAAAGGGTCTGAATACTTAGGACAATGTGATATTTCAGTTTTCCTTTTTTATAAATCTGCAAAAATGTCCACACTTCTGTGTTTTTCTTCTGTCAATTGGGGTGCTGTGTGTACATTAATGAGGGAAAAAATTAACTTGAATGATTTTAGCAAATGGGTGCAATATAACAAAGAGTGGAAAATTTAAGGGGGTATGAATACTTTCCATACCCACTGTATTATTATAGTATTATTTTCGTGGGAAAAAAAATGATTATTGCATAAGATTCATTGTACCAGAAAAAAAAAATAGATATATTGATAATATATATGCATTGAGTTTTAATAAATAGTGTAATAATAAAAAGTTCCATTCAGGTATTTCGGTCACGTTGTTGAACACGACCAACCAAGTCGTGACATACCACAGTGTGGGGGCGTATTTAATTAATTAATTAATATAATTATTTAATGGAATTAAAGTATGTAACTTAAACTGCCAGTAGGTGGCAGCAAGTCATTGTCCTTATGAGCTGAGCTGATTATTTCAACATGAGAACAGAAGTGTCTGAAGTTTTGAAAGGACAGCAAATAAAAATGCTGCATTACAATAAGATATTTGTACCAAAAGAGGTTATAGTTCAGCAATATATAGAGCAAGAATACGTGACAGAACTACATACATTTACAGACGGTTCCAAGGACTGTATTTCGGGTCAAACAGCTACAGCTATATATGTTCCCAAATTCAAGGTAAGCATAAAGAAATGAACAAATGATTTGTCAGTGTTCACTACAGTAGCCATTATTTTAGCCCTTCGGTGGATTGAGAAAGTGAAACGGATGATGTTGTCATATATTCTGATTAATCTTCAGCTTTACTAAGCATTTTAAGGGTACATATTAAACAGGATAAGTAATGATGAGTACACTGTAAAAAAAATTAATCCTTTAAATAACAGAAAAAGTGCTGGCAGCTCTTTACACACGACATTATCCATACATTTTATGGACATTTCTGTTAACTCTAAAACACAACACAGTGCAGTGTAAAATTCAAAATACTGGTAAAACACCTGTAAAAAATAAACATGGAAAAATTCCTTCAAATTATACAGTATATTGTGCCCTATTTTTTACAGTTTTTTTTAGAGTGTAGGGAGGAGGGAAAAGGGAACATATAGACTTTTGTGAATAAAAAATAGCAGGAAATATGGGTTAAGGAAACAAAGGAAAGATTTGTAGTGCCCAAAAACAAGTATGTATAGGAGGAATTGTAATTAACAAAGAAAAAAGAAGATACTATAATCACTCATCTCTGAATTAGACGTGGTTTAAATCAGCCATTACTCACAGAAATGGAAACATTAAACAGGACTGTGTGCCTTTTGTGATTGAGAAGAGACAGTTGAGCATGTAATATTACATCGCATGCCATGTGAAGAAGACAGAAACGTTTGCACAGAAACTGAAGGATAAATGTGATAGCCAAATATACAGGATATTATAAGACAACTGGTTTAGATGCAAGGATTTGAATGAATATTATAATTGGATAATGTTTTTTTTTAGCTGGTTTGCCAACCGTCATGAATCCTCAAAGAAGAAGAGTCATTCTTTCAAATGGCTGTTTGATTCTCTCTGTGAACCACGAATTGAACTAATTTATTCAAACACAGATTCATTCAGCAATGACGCACTCGAGATGCAAAACAGTTCCGCTGTGATTTCATTTGGAAATGCTCATTTACAGAAAGCCAAACTTGCTTATTATGTCTAAAATGTAAGTGACAGTAGTAACTGTTTATTGAATTGTTTTATAAAATCAATATTACATTTGCAGTCGTGCTGATATTCAGGGGAAAATAACACTTTTGTTTGTGTGATAGGCTATTGCTTATCATTTGGTATAAATATAAAACAAAAAACTCGTGCTGGAAAATATGGCCCTGTTCACCGCATGCATAATTATTGGGTTGATGCTGATGTTGATATTGTGATGATATATTTTTTTTCCAAGCACATTTT
Organism: Sinocyclocheilus anophthalmus; assembly: GCA_018155175.1. Classification (NCBI taxonomy): domain Eukaryota; kingdom Metazoa; phylum Chordata; class Actinopteri; order Cypriniformes; family Cyprinidae; genus Sinocyclocheilus; species Sinocyclocheilus anophthalmus. Next base: position 133,327 of record JADLZN010007965.1, read on the forward strand.
TACCACATCAATCTTAATAACTACTATTGATTTTGTATTTAATCATTTATAAGTGATATATATAATTGTCCATGATGGCTGGAAGTGAAAAACTCCTTATATACAGGTGTGCAGAATTATTAGGCACGTTTTCTTTTACTGATAAAATGAGCCAAAAAAAAAGAGGTTTAACTCAGACTGAAAAGTCAACATTCCCACATAGCAAATGTTCTGGCCCAAGCTCCCGGGCCCCACAATCACTTTTCCTTTCAGCCCAAAGTCGCAAGAAGGCGGCCCTGAGGTGGCCCAGAACTGGATTTAAGACCATGGTCACACTGGGCCATACCCCGTCCCGAATCTCAGCCTTGAACAGTTAAAGGGTTAGTTCAGCCAATAATGAAAATTAGGCTGTGTTTTACTCACCCCAGAGGCATCCTAGGTGTATATGACTTCTTCTTTCAGACGAATCCAATCGGAGATATATTAAAAATTGTCCTGGCTATTCCAAGCTCTAAATGCACTCAGCGGGTGTTGCATTGCTTCAGTCCAAAAGGAGTGAAATAAAAAGTGCCCATCCATAAAAAAGTGTCTCTCACGGCTCCGGGGGGTGAATAAAGGCTTTCTGTAGCGAATCGATGCTTTTTTGTAAGAAATATCCATATCAAATGTAATAATCACTTTAATGTAGCTTGCCATCATTGTCCACAGAAACACTCCGGCGGTGACGTAATGAGGTCCGCGTTGCGCACATGAGATTTTACTAGAAGGCACATGCCGAAATACATTTTGTGTAACACCCTAAAGAATGATAGCTGAAATGTTACTTTTTATTCCCCCCCCAAAAAAACTAACAATATTTATCTTACCATATTCCAAAAACGCACTCCTCTGCTGTTATATTTATAGATTAATCACCTACGATGTGGATCACCGGTTTAATTAATATTCATATTAATCAAGGATTTATTGATTTTAATGCACCTTATTTTGAAATGTACAGAAATACATGCTTTCATTTGTCCTTTAGTTATGATTATTTCATTTAATCACTAAAATGTTTATTATTAATGTCTCATTTCAGTTTTACTTTGGCTCTAGTTTTGTATTTATTCCAGTTCATATTAAAATGTTCATGTAACGTGACTTAAAATTCATTCACAGAGTAAATACTTTTCGCTGAACATGTTTCTAAAAATAAAAAGTTGTCGGATGCACGGTGGTGACGTTGAAGGCGAGCGATCGTGGTGTAGTTTGTTTCTAGTTTAGCTTTTAAGTTCTGGCACTTTTATTTAGGCTTCAAAATTCATAAAAGTTATATTATTTTGTGATGATTATATTGATGGACAAAACATGTACGTTTCATTAACTATGGTTAAACATTTCAAGCGCAAAATAGTTTAAGGGCCAGATTTACTAACAGCTTGCACCAGCGCAAACAATCTTTTGGCGTTAAAATAGTACTGTCAGGTTTTACTAAAGATGTGCAAAAATAGAGTAATTTGACGAGCGCAAATTTTAGCAAATCGCACTCTCCTCCCATTTGCGTCTAAAGGAGTTGCATAACTGCAATTCATAGGGCAGGAAGGCGCAAACTATGTCCACGCCTTTTCAGCGCTAATTCTTCACTGCGCATCTTTAGTAAATCCTGACGATACTAACGCCAAAAGACAGTTTGCGCTGGCGCAAGCTGTTAGTAAAACTGGCCCTTAAGGTCTTTAGCAGTGCTTGTAACATTAAAGCCCTTTTGATTTACTTAATTCCTCGTCTCCTCGCTTGTTCCTGTGCTCCCTCTGAGTCGTGACAGAACAGCAGACCGAAACAGTAAGCGGCGCTCCTTCTCCCGTGTTTTGTTTTCATTGAATAGTCCTTTGTTTTCTTTTATTTATCCTGTTTGTTCCCCGTGGTGTGAGAACCTCCCTGCTGACAAGCTCGCCGGCCACGCCGTTGTCAAGTTCGCTGGTCGCGGCTCACTCTAGCCTGCTGGTCGCTCCGAAGACAAGCCCTGCGGCAGCTCAGAATTCAAGTTCGTCGGTTGCTCCGAAGACAAGCCCGCCGGCAGCTCAGAATTCAAGTTCGTCGGTTGCTCCGAAGACAAGCCCGCCGGCAGATCAGAATTCAAGTTCGTCGGTTGCTCCGAAGACAAGCGGGGGGGAGCAGGGTTCCAGCCGTAGAGGCCAGGGCAGGGGCTGGGGCTGGGGCTGTGGCCTTGGAGGCTGCCTTGCCATGGCCTCCTGAGTCCCCTGATCCACCATGGCCTCCTGAGTCCCCTGCTCCTAGGGCCTCCAGAGTTCCACCCCCCTCCCCATTGGTGTTTTGTACGCGAGAACGCCCGATCCGAGAAGGGGAAGTGTCAGCTCTGGTCCGTGTTTTGTTTGTGTTTTTAACCCTCTGTGCCTTTTGCCCTTATTTGGTTCTTCCTGTTCCTGTCCCAATGTCCTGTATTTCGTCTCCGCTGTTTTTTTGATAAGGTAGTTCAATTATTGTCCCAGTGTGTCCCATTGGTGTCTGTGTTTATATATTGTTTCTTCAGTTTCCCGTCCTGTCTCTGTTAAGTGTCATTTTTTTGTTTGCCTGATGTCTTCCCGTCCTGTGATCCCCGCTGCCTTCATAAAACCCCTTTTAATTAGTTTTTCCTCGTCTCCTCGCTCGTTTTCCTGTGCTCCGAGTGGTGGGATCATGTACTAGGTTGATTTTACTTCTGAATATGTTCAAGGTTATTAAATTTGAAGTTGCCTACTTAATATACTGTTGGGTAGTTTAGTCTACAACAATGCATCATGTTGTAACAGACATATTTTTGTAGTGTTGCTGTCCTATGAGGAAAAAAAAAAACTTAGTACTTCACATTTGTACAAGAATACTTAACAAATGTACTTCCTTACAGTCCACCTCTGATTATTTTGAAAATGAAAGTATCAACATTGTCAGAATATTAACACATTTTTGCTAACTATATCAAAGGCTGCATCTGAAGGACTTGGACCGGTCATACAGAGCACTGTTCAGCTGTGACAGCTGCCGCTGAACTTTGAGCTGTACAATGCTCTATTTTTTTTTTTTTATTCACAGTTTTATTTTTTGCTAACCTGTCTACATATGATCACCGTGGTCAAGACAATAAACTATATAAAATTGCACGTTTATAAGATATCAGTCCGCATTTGAACTGCTGTGTGTGTGTGAGTGTATGTTTTGTAGTTGTTCATATGTATCATTACATTATTCAAGTAAGCTCCAAGCCAATTCCTGCATTTAAGTTGTAATCCGACAAAGGACACAGCAAACCAGTGTAACTTACATGGCCTCGGTCTTGGCTAAGCCTGAGTACATCACCGTCTCCTCCATTATGAAAATGAGCAATTCTAGCACCACCTATCCTGGCAGGATTGTCCTCATGTCAGCTCTCCTCTCGCACCGTTGCTATACGACAGAGCGCTAATCGGGAACCTCTAGTGTCGCAATTAGGAAATC
>JADLZN010007966.1:0-22518 GCA_018155175.1 Sinocyclocheilus anophthalmus
CATCATTGCTAATTAAATGCATTCATTTCTTTAAAAAAATTTTGGATTCATTCATTATTTTTATTATCAATTACTTTTGATTAGTTGTGGCAACTGTAATATAAATAAATTAGAATCAGTGTAATTATTTACTTACAGCAATGGCCTGAAGTCTCTCTTGCTGTGACAAAGCTTCCGACATTCTGCAAAAAAAACAAAAAAAACATTTCGTGTTAACAGTTCACCCAACAGGAGTAATAGAGTAATAATCTTCACTTTTCATTTACCTTAAAGCATAGCATTCAGTATAGCAATTTTGTTTCATACTGTATGGCCAGATCCCTGCCTGATCTTTAGACACACACATCATTTCCTCTTAAAGACCTTGTACGTTCCTATACCTGCAAATTTGAACTAACGTCCTGTACACTTCCACAATGCATTTATGGACCCTGTTTTATGTCTCCACATGCTTCACTCCTATAAAATATGAGCCTAGCCTGTCAAGAGTGTTTTGCACTTCTCTCCTTTGAGGGAAAACAGGTCGATGAGAATCGATAAAAGAAGTGGGCAGCTCTTTTTCTCTTCTCAGAAATCAAACTCCAGATATGAACCGATATATATCGCAAACACCAGTCCAACAGCGATGAAGGGAGAAGTTATGAATGGCATGCAAATTTAAAGACTGTTAACAGTCTTTTGCATTCCAACCTAAATTCCACTTTGATTTAAACATTCCGCCTAAGCCTCCTACATAAATCCCATCCAAGGTAAGAGAAACCACGTTTGGCTGCTTCCACTAGTTTTGTGTCTGGTAACGAGTTTTGGAAATTACTTGGGTTTTTCTAAATACTTAAAAAGAGAAAACCAAAACCCCTCCTCTTTGCATTAAAATACACCCAGGGTGTTAATTAATTAAGACAGCCCCAACCCTCCAAACAGTTTGTTGTGGTTACTGCCTTGTTGGCTACATTGTTTGATAAGCAAGTTCCTGTTGAAGGCAGGCAAAAAATACAATGGCCATGGCATTGGAAAAAATTTTAACAAAAAAAAACTATCAAAGGAAAGGGACACAAGCATTAAAACAGGAATGGGAAAACATGGGTCATGGAAAGCTTCTGTGAACCTGGGACCACGACCCATCCGTTTGGGTCCAAAAGCTATTTTTACTGCGGCCTAGTTCTGCACTGGTCCCCCCCCAGAAAAAAAACTTCCTCCTCCCTTGAAACTGGCTGCAGGGGAGATCCCTCCATCCCTGAATTGTTGATCCCGCAATGCCCACCCGGCAAACAGCCAGTTCCCCCCCCCCCATTGTTTCAAACATTGACCGTCCCCCTCACCAGGGAGTTTTTTGTCGCTGTGTTTATGTCCCACCCCTCGATTTCAGACCTACAGAATTACCATCCCCCAACGGTAAAAGAACATCAAGTATCACTCACAATGGAACTGATCATGCAAGATGAAATCTAAGCAATTGCTTAAGTGATTTGCTTCTGTACATTCAGACCAAAGTATTAACTGTTGACCGATGGAATAACTGTTGAACTCAAACTCACCCAGACCCTCTCCTTGGTGCAAAAACACTCAATGTTGCATTAACATCTGCATTTTAAACCACTAGTGTAGATAGTCACAAATGCAGCACTTGAGATCACGCCGAGGATGATTCATTGAGTAAGCCCACTCATGAAAAGTGAAGCAACATGGACGGTAACAAAAGCGATGAGCAGCAGGGATAACAGTTGACAAAACACGCAATAACTATTTGCTCAAGGTCTAAAAGGTTTACCACGCCGTTTTTTTGGGCCCATGGAAATTCCTATGACCCTTTTCAGATAATATATCATATTTCATAGCCGATTGCGAAAGTACCATACTTCTTTTTTTCAGTTTTGTTATGTTTGCCCCTCCTGCCAATTAATGGTGTAAAGCTTACTGCTTAAATTTTGTTTTTTTTGTTGTTTTCCACATCAGTCTACCACTCCATACACCTATTGACAAAGCCCAAAAAACCATAATTGCACCCTTCGTAAATTAATTACAAAACAATTAAAAAAAATTTTAAATAAGGTACTTGCATAAGTACTTCTTAACTTAAATATTGTAAGCTGAAAGGCCACCCTTTTAACCGCCCCTCAAAGTCCTTTTTTTTTGTTTAATGCAAACAGCGTTGCTCAATCCAGCAATTTGGCCAAATTAACTGCTATTCCCCTTCAAACCTCCCACCGCCTTCACCTCCCTCAAGCTCTGTCCAGGTTGGAGTGGGCCAGAACCCTCCCACAGTTTCAGGTGTTCTCCAGAAAAATCTTTTTGCATTTGGTTTAAAGCCTGTTTTTGGCTGGGGCCCCCTCTAAAAGGCCACTCTCCGCCAGAAAATGGGCGTGGTCCCCTCCTCATGACAAATGGGGAAACAGATTGTGGAAGAGCTCAAGTGCACGTACGGACCTTATGGTGTGGTTGATATTTAAGGACCTCACTGCTGGCTGCCTGCGCGCACAAGCCCCATACATCCAGACACCTAGCAGATCCTTTAACAGGGTGGAAAATCGTGGAAAGGTGAAAAGGCTTTCAGAGGAACCTCCCTGAAAGCCTGCTGGAACTGGCCTCTATTCATTGCTTGCCATATGCAACAGGAACCATCAGTTTTTGTTGTGGTTTGCCAGTAGTTTACACTGGGAATATCATCAGTGGTTTGCCACTAAGGACCTAGGCCCTTACTAATAATTTTATTTATAACATACATTTGTAAATACTAAAGGGAAGGCCCTCCCAATACTCCGATCAGATGTTGCTGCCGATACGGGGAGGTACCGATTTTCTGTCATGTGGGGAAATCCGCCAATAACCGATGCCGATTCTGGATTGCGTGCCAACTTTAATCTAATAGACCGGTTTTTTTTTCCATCAACGCTATGCGGCTGGCCCGAACTTTAAACTTGTCCCCGGGTCCTGGGTGTTTTGTTTATCAATCCCTGGCTACGGAGCCGGCTAACCGCCGTTTAAAGTTAAGGTAATGAGTATACTGAAATTGAATTTTCCGGGGTGTTTTGTGCTGTTGGGGATGTTGTTTCCCAACATTATTTATTTGGTGTCGCTCGCCACAGTAATCAAAACGGATTGATTTTTTCCAAAAGACCTTCGTTGATTAACAGGATCTCACGTACTGGCACGGGGTTAAAAATCAAAAAACCCACACCGAGGCCTCCGGGTGTTTTTTCATAATCCAACTGGTCAAATTTTTTTCCTGAAGGAGACTATCTTAATGAACAAATTGTCCGATGTCCCCCAATTTTTTTTCAATTAATCTTTGCATTGTTACAGATGCCCGGATAAAGCAGCGTTGTGAAGCTTCCAAAGCGCGGGATTTGTGGACAGCCCTTACGGGGAAACCTCCTGTTTTTCTCACGCGTTTAAAATAAGGCAACCTCCCTGCTTGCAGAGAATTAATCCCTGCACATTTTTTCAGTAAGTCCCCGTCCTTGATTTTACGCAGCAAAACAATATTTTTTTGGCTTTACCTAAGAAGCCACGGTCCGGTAAATACATGAATTCCTGATTTAATTTGCCGGTGGCTAAAACAAACATAAAATAAATGCAATATTAAAACTACATTTTTTTTAAAAAATAAATTTTGTTTTTCAGGAGCCGCGAAATTTTCGTGTGTTGTCTTGGGTTCAGTTCGCCAACTGATGCGGACAGTTTCGTTTGGACAGAAAACGTGGACCTTTTTCAAGATAAAAGTTTGACAAGGAAGTAGCCTGTTTGGTTAATGCTATCTCAGGAAGGCCGAATATGGCCACAGATCTTTTTGTGTTTTTTTAAATAAAGTGTGTTAATTTAAAAAAGCAAGCCATTAGAATCCAGCCGTATTAAAGGTTTACCGTTTTTATCCCTTACGTTTTTCCGATGAGGTTTTTGTTCCGTCCCTCCACGTTTTTAGCTAAGCCAGCGCGGAGAGCCGCTTCAGAAACGGCGATTAACACACCAAGCACTGAATTAAGCTGGCCGCGCTCCAGCCTTCCGTTAAAGCCGTTGGAGCCGTACCGCGCCGCCCTTACCAGCGCCGTGCCATTAGGGCCCGCAGATCAGCTTCTAACCGATCCCAAACTCTTGCTGTTTAAAAATTACATCCCCATTCATCATATCACAATGCAAAAAAACAATACACGAACCAAAATAGCAAATTTTCATTGTTTTTCCTATTCTTCGAAACGTCCTAGCAAATTTCCACACTCGGCGATGAAAACAATGACTGTGGCCGCCAAAAAACCATTTATTGTTCCCCCCGGCCACGCTCAAATGTAACAAACGTTTCACGCTTTGTTTGACAGCATCCAAAATTTGCGATCGGTTTTGTGGATCCGGGCCAAGTTGTGAGTACCGATCAAAGTCACAAAATGTGCTTATTTTGGGCCGATACCTTGATACCGATAAACCCGATCCCTCTCGGCCGATCGAGATCCGGAAGCATCCCTATAAAATACCGTACAATAATACAAAATAAAAAAATTTGCCCCTCGCACCAAAACTCCAAGTTTTTGTTAGCACTTAAAAATAGAACAAAAAACTTACATTCATTATGTAACAATCCAAGAATATTAAACCTGTTTTTTTTTGTATTTATTTGGCCAGACGTTTGTCCTTGTCCCCTGACAATTCCAATTTTTTTAAGTTTATCATTATTGACCATTTTTCCAGAATTTTTCCAGAAACCCATTCCCCTGAAAACAGATTACGTCTGTATAGTCCCCTTTACACCAAAAAACTTTTCCTGTATAAACCTCTAAGCCTGACAGACCATTTTGGACTTTGGCTTTGTTTTTTTAATTTTGGAATGGTCACATGGAGATTATATTCCGGAAAGACAATAATAGTGGTTGGGTTTTTAGTAATTTTTTTTCAGAAAGCCCGCCGAGCCGATTAAAAAAAATTAAACCATTTTTTATTTTGTTTTATATTTATTTAATAATAATAATACCCTCTTTCCCATTTTTCAATAGCCTCAATGAAATCCTTCTCTTACCAGTTTTGGGTTTGTAGGTTTATTCAACCTATCCCTGTAATAAATTTTCACCTAGTTTTTGGTTGTTTCTAACACTCCAACCGCAATGCAAATTAGTACAACACTGCATCAGTGGTTTAGGAATGGAGAAATGAGGAGAAACTCTTTGAAAAGTTTCAACACCATGCAGCCATTTCCTTTCGCCACATCTCATTGACAGCATTGGAAAAGCACTTGGGAGTCCAGGAAAAACACAGCACTGGCCAGCTTTATCCAATCTGTGAAGTCTCCAGTGTGGGTGCACTTATCTTATAGCTTGTTTCCCCTCTCTAGTCCACTGCTGGGCAACACACTGAAGCCATGCTGTGACCTTTTCACTGGTTCACTCTCTGGCCAACAAAAGTGTTTAAAATGCCAAAAGTGACAAAGAGCAGCCAATACATAATCATGGCTAGATTTCTATAGAGAAAATCTAATTTATGAAAAAACATGCCACAACATCAACCAAAGGCTTCTTTTTGTGTATATGAAATAAACTTTGGTGTGACAAAAATGTCAGGTCCTATTTATGCATTGGATCCCAATTACAAAGTACAATGGCTACGTTTACATGCAACCAAATAACATGTTTGTAATCGGATTGATGGCTCAATCAAAGTGAAAAGCCTTCATATAAACACCTCAATCGATCCGATTGAGCTCGATCGGAATAAAATCTCGATCGGATTGAAGGGGGTGGTTTATACCTTTTCTAATACGATTGAGAGTGCATGTAAACACTCGATCATACTGAACCCCGAAACTGAAAGGACTGCGCATGTGCAATGACGCAGAAATAGCGTAATGACGTATGACGCACGGAACGAACGGATCTTCCTTTTGAATAAAGTGTTGTATAAATGCGTGTCCTGTCATTATAAAACTCTCCTTTCACTAGGCAACTGTGAAGTGGAGCAGGACAAACTACCACCAGTCCTTGTTTTGGATTCTCATCCACAGGCAACCTGTTGGATGAGAGAGGGGCATTTTGATTGCGTGGATTAAATATTTATCCATAAAATGGATTTTCATATATATTCAAATAATGATCCATAAATGGATAATTATTCATTCTGCTGTTAAAAACAAATAAAGAAACAGTGTAGGAGAGTGGTTATTATGTGCAAACAGCGAGAAACTCTATATTTGTGCAGTGTGCAACCGCATGTAAAAAAAAATCAAATCAGATTTGAAGCTTGTGACATAAACGCGCACATAAACCCGATCACTTTATTTAGCGTTCATGTAAACACTACATTCAGATTCCTCAATCGGAATGAATTCAGTCCGTTAAACAAAAATTGTGCATGTAAACGTAGCCAATGACAGTTACAACAAAGCAGGCCCATCTTTATGGTGATGTAAACCTTTCCTGAGAATCCTTTCTTGGTAGATTTTAATGGCTTGTAGGATATATAACTAAATTTTAAGCCCGCTAGCAATTCATGCTAGCAATTCATGCCATCTGAAGGGATTCTTGTTACTGCAAACTGCAGATGTTCAACCAGTTAATTTGTAATGTTTCTGTAGAGAACTTTAAGAAAATAATCCAGACTAATCTTAGAAACTTTCTGGTGGTGGTTGAGAAACAAATTAGTGGACATTTGACACTTACAAAATATGCATGCTCAAGAAATCAAAACTTATCCTGTAAGAGCTAAAAAGGCCACCCAACTAAGTCATGAACACAAATAGAGTTACATACTAAGTGCTATTTGATTGCAAGGAATGTGGGAGGGAGACTTGAGAAACTTCAACATGTGGATTTTGAGAAGGTCCAGACTGACTAGTAAAGGACGGTACCAACAGTTTCAAGCACTCCCTTTTTTCTGAGACATGCCATGAGCCAGGGCCCAACCAACCTTGGGGAGAAGAAAAGGAAGGGAGGATACTAACTAGGGATGCACCGAAATGAAAATTCTTGGCCGAAGCCAAACAAAATTAAACACTGGGCCGAAGGCCAAATACCGAACACGGTTTTTCGATTTTTTTCCCCCCATTGCATAAATTAAAAAGCCAAAATGTGCTTTTTACTGTTTTGTCTGGCTTTTCAAAGAAAAAAAAAAATCAACAACAACAATTAAAAAATATTTAACACTGAACATTTTTAACATTCTAGCAGACACTATATCAACAAAGCACAATTTAACTTAAAATTAATAAGTTGGTAAAATAATAATTTTTGGCCATCAGACCCACTTCTTGAATCAGGCATGTATTTTTTTTTACTGTACAATTAAAAGCAGCCTTGCTGAGAAGAGACTTCTTTTAAAACATTAGAAAATATTAAAGATCCTAATTTGAACATTGTGTGAATGTTATAATAAATGTATTAAAACAGAGCTGTTGTAATGATTATCATCATTATTATTATGTTACTTTTTTATTTTATTTTACAGAACAAAAGTAAAATTACAACACTAACATTTATAAATGTTGATGGAGTCCTTGCTTTTTCTCAACTTTTATTTAGGCAGAAACCCGCAGGAAGACCTCAGTGCTTCATTTTGTTGACAACAGATTTATAAATGATTCTCATTACGAATACGTCGTACGTATCGCATTGTCACCTGCCTTGTAAAAATTCATAAAAATGTGACTGAGCAACTGACGACTGTATCAGCGCAGATTTTCCTCACGCTTTGGACTTTGAACCCTGGTTAACAAGCAGATTGCGCTGTCAGAATACATGCAATGTGCGCGTGTATTAGAAAACATAACATTCTGCAATTTGTTTAATTGTTTAAGGGCATTTCGCGATTTAAGTCATCATACAGTAACCAGCAACAATCACCCCTTCCTCTTCTCACTGAAGACATGTGATGCAGTCCTAAACAGTCTCTCGCTGTCGGTGCTTGTAATGATTTTTGCATCTCGGACAGTTTAAATGCTTCCACACTGCTGACATGTTTGTTGCATTATAAAGAGTGCACGCCTCTCACTCTGCGCTGGTTGCTATTTGATCGCGTCATATCATTGTTCGGTACAATTTATTCGGTCTTTTCGCTTATTCGGCCGAACACCGAAAGAGCTTTTTTGACTATTTTCGGCCGAACAATTTCGGTTGCCGAACATTCGGTGCATCCCTAATACTAACCTCCTAAAACTGTTAGACCATGAGTGCATATAGATTTCAAACATATAGAATGTAGGTCACCTTTTTATAGCTGTTACACTTCAATAGTTTATCTTGCTGGAACCTTCTGGTTTTTAGAGATGACCGTCTTACAATTCATAAAATTCAAGTGGATTTTTCACCCTAAGAAAACGTAGTCCATAACCACTTCATCCAAAATATTTCAATGGACATTAGCTGTGGTGAAAAGTCTCCTCTAAATTGGCCATTTGTGGAAAAAAAGTCATTAAGTGTGCACTTGTGTTTTGTAGCAGTCATAAAGATATTTTCATAAGATCTGGAGTGAGCAGGAAGGGCTTGAGTAAATGAGGAGAGTCTGTTACAGGCTATTATCTGCTAGAGTTCTGATAGAGAAATGAAGAGATATAGGTGAAAGGTTAAAATATCAGTGACAGTCCAGAGCTGTTCAGTTTTAACTGTGTCAAATCATCGCAGCTATCAAGAGTCCTTGCTGCTGGATGGCTACACCCATCAAGTGACAGACCCCATGTGACCACACAACTAATTGCATAATACCAGACGTCATATTTAAGCAGCAATGTAAAACATATAAATGCACTCATGCCACTGAGTAATGTATACACTGATGGGGAATTCTTAAATGTAATACTAATTTTAAAAAATCTAAATGAATTAGAACTATTTACGTAGTATTAGACAGTAATTCTTCTCAGAGGAATGTGAAGCTGGGGACCTGGAGATAAGGGTTGATGTGTTGAAAAATGCATAGAATTTGAGTCCTGCTTGGAAGCGTGTTTTTTTTTTTTTTTTTTTTTTTTTTTTCTTTTTTTTTGTTTTTTTTTTTTCTTTTTTTTTTTTTTTTTTTTCTTTTTTTTCTTGCTGACACATTTAAAACAATTGGTCAAGTTTTGCGCTCTTAGTAGCATATCTAAACAAGCAGCTGACAGTATTAATGACTATGTGCAATGTATGCGTGTGTTACATTATAAAATGGATTACTGTAGCTGCAGGCCTGGCTATTTGTGGAATACTACAGGCTACAGAAAAAATTTATAGGCATGTATGTAAAACAACTGTTCATAACCTCAATGAAACATTCAGCATAGAGGATCATCATGTGTTGCATAGTAAAATTGCTATGTCACAGGGCCTACACTATAGTCTCATAGGGGGTAGCATGCACATGGTACTGAATGAATAAAACAATGTTGAATGAACAATCTGTGAATGAAACGGAAGAGCGACAACATTATTTGTCCCATAAGTGGACAGACATCCAAGCAATGGATTAAGGCTGGGGACTGGCGATTGAACGCGAGCTTTGCATAGGCGGGGTTTTAAGGATGAAAGATTGGAGAATACTGAGGTCACCAGAGATAAATCTGTTGTTGGCACCGGACGGTCAGTGATGGCATTTGAAATTTCATTAAATATACAAGTCAAAAAATAAAATTGAAATGCTAAAAAGAATGGTTCACAAAATCGTAACGATTAATTAGAAAACGATAGGGTATTTTCAAAATAAACAAAGAAACAAAGGCGTAGTTTGATGACACCGTGACTGAGTGTGGAATCATGGGAGTTGTCGTCTTCATCCCCACAGCCGACGCAATCCGATGGGACTTGGGCAGAAATCATGTTCATGGATGAGCTAATGATTTATTAATGTCGTAGTATGAAGCAGGGTGAGGCTGAAAGCCGTCGAAGCGAAACGAGGCACTGAACGAGCACGACACACGGCTCGAAAGCAGCAGAGCTTTTATTATGCCACAGTCGACCGCTTCCGCTCCTTCCGGTCGTGCGTATGTGGGGTAAAGCAGCGCTGTTTTATCATACTAGATACATTTGAAAGTTCTGTTATAATACTACTCTGTGCGGTCGACACTGGTCTATTAAAACGCACAACATATTAAAGCATCTTTGGTGTTTTCATGTTTTCTACAAAACAAAAGCGGAAATCGAGGGGTTATGACATTATTGGCAGGCGGCACAATTACAGTATGGACACGGTCCATGTCACTAGTTAAAATAGCTTATTTCTTTGGATTTAAACATTCTTCAAAACATTTGGGATAATGTAAGTACACAAGTCAGCAAAATATATAACACTGTTCTAGTGGTTTTTGGATATTTTAATAAAAAAATCTTACATATTGTGCCTATAATATTTGTAATTCGTAGTAAGTGTACATTTGAGAGATCCTTTATCAATACCTCTCACATCGTATTGCTTAAAGAAAAATGTGAAAGACCTTCCAAGTATTATTAACCACAGGCCTTGTTTTAATTATAAATTAAACTATTCTAAATACCCATAAGAAATTCCCAAGGGTATCTAATTCTCTTATTCTAAAGCTAAATTAAATTAAGAAATCCTTCCAGAGAGTTTATGTGGTTCTTCTTCGTGAACTCTTGTCATACCCAATAAGCTATAACATTTGCACAACTCATAATAATGCACTGTAACTTCTAGAGCACCAATCCTAATTTCAGAAGAACCTCATTGATTTTTTTTTGATCAACCTGCTTTGGTGGGTCCAATGACCTAGTGTCTCAAATATTCATAGGAGCGTAAACTTGACTGACAAAGCTTTAGCATTGGATATGTACCAGAGTTAATATCCACATGAAGGGGGAATCACCGTCCAATTCCCCCTTCATGTGCGTCTTCTTATTCTCCACACAAAACGACACATTTCACAACTATTAAAGATGAACTATTTTTCTTAATATACAACAAAACGCGTCAGAATCCTGTCAGACGTGAAGCGTATTTGATTCCACACGCGGGGAAATGAATTCACATTTGAACGTTTAAATGGCCGAAATCCAAATGAATACGAAAATATCTTACATCATATGCTGCTAAATCCAGGTCCACACGGCCATATTGGATCATCCCGCCCAGTTTCATCAGTATATTACTAGATGTGGTTCTCCCACACCCGAGCACGTACTGTACCACGGGGATGCGCTGCAAAACGCACCAGCGTGTTATTGGGCCATTACAGAAGATACTAATGCTGCAATTTATGTAAACATATGATGAAAGACATAACCTTTAAATAGCTTATTAACCCACCTGTACTCCCTGCGAAAAGGAAAATGTAACTTATCTCGCACTGTTACATTGCAATCGGTTGTTGAAATGTATTCAAGACATTCAGACGATTTAAAGCGCCATCGCAATGCCAAGACTAAAGCATAACAACAAAACAGAGGTGTCAGGAAACGAAAGACAATAAAACCCGCAGGAAAATAACAATTGTTCTGAAATGAATACTTACTCAATGGTCAGACCGTTCCCTTTTGATAGCGAATGTTTCTCTCGCGCACGCTCAGAAGAAAACAACCCCCCCGCTCGGAGGCGTAAACGATATAGGCGATCAATATGACTGGGCTACTACTTTCTAATGATGGCCATTAATTCGGTGACTCTCTCAGGTTGCAAATTCAGCTCTTGGCGGGGACGTGTGGTCTCTGTTTTCCGGGGAGCGGCGCTCAACCCGACGGTGAATGTGTTCTGGCGTCCCTTTGTAGCAGCAGCAGACTCTCACATGCTTCAGGATGGAGAGCGCGACTGTTGACTTCACAGCAGTCGAGCCTTTGTTTCCCGCTCGACAGTTACTCCGCGAGCGTGTTAAGGGCAATGTCTGACTTCTCCTCCTCCTAGTGAGAGGAGATGCTTGGATCCACCTCCCTCCGGACACTTGAGGGGCTGTATAAACGATGTAAACACAAACTCAAAGCACACGACAGATACATTGCAGGTTTACAACCATATTGTAGCATTACGTTGTTGTGTTGGGGATTTTTTAAATTTCCTGTTATTGTTTGTGTTTACATGTTACCATTAACTGTTAATTAACCAATTCTCATTCCTTTATAAATAAAGTATAATTTTACACCTTTTAAATGGGAAGTTAAGGCTTTCAGTTCAGTAGTAGCCTATTATACAAAAAAGGAAGTGAATCAAAATATTTGCCATATCAGAAATCACACCCATATTTTTATTGTACACTAAAAAATGCTGGGTTGTTTTAACCCAACTTTGGTTCAAATATGGACTAACCCAACTGTTGGGTTACATTTTTCAATTACATTTTTAACCCAAAAGTTGAGTTAGTCCAAATATGACCCAAAGTTGGGTTGAAATAACCAAGCATTTTTTAGAGTGTTGAGCCTAACCTTTACTCTTTTCATTTGTTAAATATACTTACTTAAATGACTAACAATTAACATTACTTTCAAAGAATTCTTAATCTAGTTACTGTACTTTCAACATTTAATATATTGCCCCTGCCAGAAACCAGCCATAAGGGTAATTGTTCGAATTGGAGATTATACATATAGAAAGCCTGAAATAATAAGCTCTTCCATGGATGTATGGTGTGTTTGACATATTGGGCCGAGATAAACTATTTGAAGGTATGGAATCTGAGGGTGCCAAAAAAATGTCTCAGGACGTATGTAAGCCTAGTTCCTCAAGGGAACGAGACGCTGCGTCGAAAACGCTAGGGGAACGCCCTTCAGCGTGACAGGCTCTGAACCTCATGTGTAATCAGACCAATAGATGGGCAAGACATCACGGCGGATGACGTAATGACCAGGAAGCTATAAAAGCACGTGCGGTGAGACCAGCGTCAGTTTCTAGGAATGAAGCAAGCTCTCACAGTGATGCCGGAAGAATGGCACAGAGACGCAGCGTCTCGTTCCCTCGAGAAACTAGGGTTACATACGTAACCTGAGCGTCCTCTCAGGGAACTCGAGCTGCGTCGAAACGCTACGGTAACGAGAATGCCCACGCTGCCAGACTTCTAAGTCTCTGTCTAGTGTGGAAGACTGCACAGCTAGGGCGAGAAAACAGAAGAGCCAGGAGTTGCTCGCATGTCTAGACCGTAGAACCTAACAAAGGTAAGGAGCGTGGACCACCCCGCAGCGTTGCAGATGTCCTGCATCGAGACACCTGACAGGAAGGCCTTGGAGGCCGCCACACTTCGGGTAGAGTGAGCCTTGACACCTAGAGGCGAAGGGAGATCAGAGGACTTATAGGAAATAGAAATGGCATCCATTATCCACCGCAGCTCTGTGGACATATGCGTCCAGTGCTCACACTGGACACATACAATTAAGCCTCTACTGGTCGGGCTCCCTAAAGGGAGGAGAATAAAAAGCCTGGAGTACAACAGGCCATGGTGTAGAGGAGGGGACCTTAGGAACATAACCCGCTCGAGGGAACAAAAACGCTTTGGCGAGACCGGGCGCAAAGTCAAGATAAGAAGGGGCCACTGAAAGGGCTTGCAGATCCCCAACTCTCTTTAGAGGGGGGGAAGAGAGCGCCAGATGGAAGGTAGTTTTGATGAAGAGGGCGATTCCGAATCTCCTCAATAGGCTGCAAAGGGAGGCTACAGGAGCAGTCTAGCACCACAGCCAGGTACCACGGGGGTACATAAGATCGTTGACGGCAGGCCTCAGCCTCCGCGCACCACGAGGAAAGTGTAACTAGGGAGGTATGCCCACTGACTGGCACCAGAGGGGCGTGTGGTATTGGCCGCACTAGCCGACACGTAGGGACCCTTCAGGGTGGGGTAGGGGGGGTCAACCTGCGAGAAGGGAAAGGAGCGAGAAAAACGGGTCTGCAAGAACTCCATCACTGTACCAACCGGGCAGTTAACTGAGTCAAGCTGGTGGTCTCCGCACTAAGAAGTGAAAAGTTTTCACTTCAGGACATACAGTTTCCTCATGGAGGGAGTTCTGGATTGGAGGATGGTTTCAACAACCTCGGTTGAGAGACTGGAAGTTACGAGTTGTGCCCCCTCAGGGGCCACACCCAAAATTTCCACAGCTCCGGGCGGGGGTGAAAGATCATGCCCTCCGCCTGTGAGAGGAGATCTCTCCTGACGGGAATCTCCCATGGAGCGCCGTCGAGGAGAGAAATCAGGTCCGAGAAAAATACTCGGCCCGGCCAGAACGGGGCATCTAGCAGGGAAGACGGCTCACCCGTCCCGGCGATCTCTTCCAGACTCCCTGGGAAGCCGAGCGATCGGGGGAACAAAAGACGTACAGGATCAAAGCTCGGTCCACGTCTGATAACATGGCATCCAGCAACAGTGGAGATGGTGACCTCAGAGAGACCAGAAGGGACAGTGCGCTGTCATAAGAGGCGTAAAACACGGGGTTCAACTACTCGCATGGCCAAAAAAAAAAATCTCGATATATGCTTCACAACCCTGGGGGAGCATCCATTACCGAGCATCTGGAAACTGTCTCGACAGGTTGTCTGCTTCCCAAATTGAGATATTTTGTTGATGCCTAGGGAATCTGTAAAAACGCTACTCAGCCAGAGGAGAAGTTTGCCTGGGACCACAACAAGGATATCTGGTACGCTAGTTTGTGGACAAAAGGCTCACGTTGTTGCAGCGCAGATCTCCCTGGTGGTTGATTTAAGAGACCACCGCTGTTTTGTCGGTGCGCACCAACACATGGTGAACTCTTAGGTCTGGGAGGAAGAGAGAGTATTAGGTAATATGGAAGCAACAGAGCACCCGGCGGATACCAGGCAGGATGGGTGCTACATGAGATGGCGACCACTCCACAGACCGCGGGCAGTGTGGCCACTCATGACCGCTCCCCAACAGGTGAGGGACAAGGCAGTAACAAACGCTACCAAAACGGCCGTCAGCTCCCCTTTTTTTTCCGAGAGCTGAGTCTGCGTGCTTGCTCTCAAGCAGACAATAAACAAACTGTGTGTATCCCCACCCATAAAGTAACGCGGGCAGGGAAGAACACACACAGCCTGAACGCTGCCTGCCCTCACCTTAGTGTCTGGTTTTGTCTTGCTTTAGATCTCGTGACAGACAACACTAAATAAGACTCACAAACAGACATGTCAGAGCCGCTGGAACATCCACAGAGCGCTTTCTAGGATGCCGAGCAAAATGACAGAAAGCTGACGCTTGCTCCGCCGCACGTGCTTTTATAGCTTCTTGGTCATTACGTCACCCGCCCTTGACGTCTCGCCCATCTATTGGTCTGGTTACACACGAGGTTCAGAGCCCGTCACGCTGAAGGGCATTCCCCCTAGCGTTTCCGACGCAGCTCGAATTCCTGAAGAGGAACCTAAATATTGAGATTAAATCGCCTTTACAGTTGTCCAAAATGAAGTTTTAGTCCAAGGATACACTAATCAAAATTACGTTTAATATGATTTACAGTAGGACAAATTACAAAAATCTTATGGAGCCATGATCTGTATCTAATATCATAATGTTTATGCATCAAAGAAAAAAACCAATAAGTTTGACCCTCCAAGAGTTTTGGCTATTGTTACAAATAACCCCAGCTTAAGATTTTTTGTGGTCCAGGGTCACATATTAAAAAGTTGTATCTGTTAATAGCCTATTATTTATTAGACCTGAGCTAACTTAAAAACTAACAATGAACAGTTATATTTTTATTAACTAACAATAACAAATACTGTAACAAATGTATTGCTCAATGTTAATAATAAAGAATGTTAACAAAACCGTTATTATAAATGTTACCTTTGTATTTTACATTTTAACAGTAGGTTTATACCAGGTTTTCTGAAGTGGAATAGGCTACAAGATTTATACCCAGTAGTGGTGACTTAGCAAAGTGTTATTCTGGGTAATTTACTGTTTAAAGCGAACATATCATGAGTAATCAGTGACAACACAGATACTGTTAGTCCTGAACACCCGAAGAAATAATGATAAGCATAAAAGTTTAACAAACCTTGTACTGTTCCTGGCTGTGAGTAGCTCCTGCTGGTCTCTGCTTTTATGTATCCTTCTGGAGTTCAATAAAGGAACAACCAGATAAAAATTCCAAATCATTTCGGACCAGCATTAACTGTTTCAGTACAAACTATTTTAAATCCAAAAACAATCCTGCAATATGCAGGTAAAGTGCATTCATCAGTACATGTGAAGAGAATGTTCGCACAGGAATTTTAAACAAGATATCAGTTTGGTTATCTTGTTCCCTTTAGCCCCTGCTTGTATTTGCTGGAACTACATGGTGGTAAAAAGCATTTTTCTCCACTGACACCCATTCAAAAGCTTGTGCTCTAAAAAAGTACATTTCAATGTGATTACTTAGCAGCTGCCACAGAGATAAACTGAAATGCTAAGGGGTAGATTATCTAGATATTATAGACATCTTTGAGCAGACCTGAACCCAAAATGACTGCATGCACAGAGAGCATTTCTGTAGGGTTCTGATTGGCTAAAATTGTGTGGATTTCCAAAAAAACAGAAATCTCCAAATCTGTTGGTCAAGAAGATTGTGTTCAAATAACATATTTTTTTTTTATTTTGAAATTGCTAATTTGACAACAATGTAAAATAAAATGTACTTTGTTAGTTTTTCAGGCATGCTATCGCGTATTTGCATTCCACAGTAAACAAAAACTGATTGGCTCTTTTAGCTGGGAACTGATTCAGAGTCACTGATTTATGTTTCTGCTGGTGGTTCCATAACAGGGGTTTCTAAATTCATTACTTTACATGACTTGAAGATGTAGCAGCACTGCTACTAATGAAAGAGATGCTAGTGTTAACTGAAGTTTTTGTTTTAATTATAAACCTATCAATTGGAAACAAAATGCAAAGCCGAATTCTAATAATGAGGCACTGTGTGTATTACAACCTGATGTGAGATCCACTAATCAGAGAGCTTCCCAATTGATTTTTTGATTGGTTCAAATTAATGGGAAATATCTTGTGCTCTTCAGTGGTTGCTCAGCCATTGACATCTATGTATTTAGCAGTACAATTTCTTACATTTATATCCACATTTTTTTAAAACACAATTGTGGGACTATGCCATTTTTACCTTGAATGTGCAAGGCTACTGGTGTGAGCCACTTCCAGTTATTTTAGCTGTACAAAAAAAGGCCTGTTATGCTACTTGATATTGCAAACTGGTATTTACTATTTCTTATCCATTATTGTAATACATGTTATTTATCCATTATACACACAAATAGCTTAGCATTTCGGACTTTCTATACCTTAGTGGCTATGAAATAGACGTCTCGCACATTAACAGGAAATAGACTACTTCTTTGTTGAAATATAATGTGGATATGAGTGACCCGTCTCTGCTGTAATGTTTCTGATGAAGCATATATTTAATTTAACCCATAATCTCAGGCTGACTGATGCTTATTTGAAATCATTTTCTAAGAATGCACCCTAAATAGGTGCAAAACAATAAAGCAATAAGTGACAAAAGTTTTTAAAAGTGTTTTTTTTTTCATTCCGAAATCTCATTGGACCAATACCCCATTTCATGTATATTGACTATAAAATGTGGATGACTAACTTTAGAGATTTAGATTTGGATATACATATAGGCTAATGATAAATCCCCAGAGTTCCACAAGGAAAACCATGATAAGGATCCCGCCTGTAGAAGCATCAAGGAAGCCAAGGTGTGCTTAGTTTTACTTTCTTCAGAGTCACACCCCAATTTCAGAGTGGATAGATAAACTGATTGTTGCTGAAGTGTTGTAATATATTTTTTTCATCGTAAAACATACTTGTGACATTTGAGCCACCAATCAATTGACTGTATCTGCTCTTTACAAATTCTACTTGATAGTTCACCCAAAAATGAAAGTTCTGTCATCATTTACTCACCCTCAAGTTGTTCGACTGTTATCCACTGACTTCCATATTTTTCTGTAATATGGAGGTCAATGGGGACCGTTTGGTTACCCAATTCTTCAAAATATCTTCTTTTGGTGTTCAACATAAGAAAGCAACTCATACAGGTTTGGAACGAGTAAATGATGACAGAATTTTCATTTCTGGATGAACTATCCCTTTAGGTTTGTGTGTTTATGTTATGATAAAATAGGACACAAACACTGAATATATATTGAATATAAACAATATATATTGAATATTGAATATAAAGAATATAAGTTGAATATTGTGTAGTTGATTTATTGTGTCCTTTGTTTATTGGTATTAAATTCAAGTACAAAAGCGATATCTCACTCCCTCTATGTATATCCCTCAAAATAATCTCGAATTAGAGATATATTTACACCCTATTTACAGCACAGAAGACTTGATAAAGCTGCAAATGTCACACAATGGCAATTAATCAGTCTCCTGTAGAGGGCGTAAAAGCTCCATTCATGAAACTCATATTTTCTCAACTGCAAAAGTGCACAGGAAGTTGCATGCATTTTCCTCATACTTAATATTTATTTTAATTGAGCTTTGTGTTTCCTGTGTTTTGTGTTTCCATCAAGATACTGAACATGCTGCTGCAG
This sequence comes from Sinocyclocheilus anophthalmus, assembly GCA_018155175.1. Classification (NCBI taxonomy): domain Eukaryota; kingdom Metazoa; phylum Chordata; class Actinopteri; order Cypriniformes; family Cyprinidae; genus Sinocyclocheilus; species Sinocyclocheilus anophthalmus. Next base: position 18,430 of record JADLZN010007966.1, read on the forward strand.
ATTTTAAATCCTTAGGGAATTCGTGAGTAAATACATTTTGCAATTTGCAATAAGAACAAAATCCATGGTGTTAAAAATACCCTAAACTGGGAGTTCACAGTGGTAAAATTAGATGTGATAACAATATAATTGGCATAAATGTAATCCATCTTTATGGCAAAGGTTCTCATCCTCAAAAAATAACATGAATTACCTTTGAGGACAGAGTTGTACTTTCTATAGTCTGCATATGTAGACACAATTTCCAAACCAGTTTTGTGAATGCACACCATTTCATTGGCCCCTTCTGTTGAAATGGTATTAAGCATTTTAAGTTATTACTAAACATATGAGAGAATTTGTGTTTCTCTTAGTCCTACATGAATGAATTGCACCACATGTGTCCTCCTGGGAGACTATGACTCATAAAGGCTGTTGCAACCTATATTTGTCTAGTTCTGCGTGCACATTTGTGTTTATGAGCCAGCATAAATGTGAAGAAATAAAGATGTTAGTTATCCCTCTCATAACTTTAATATGAAGTCTGTTTCTGACATTTGAAGGTCAGCATTCAAGCTCCACTATACAGGCCAATTCATTTAGTCTCCATTCGAGGGGAGGGGTAGAGGTAGAAGAAAATGGAACTGAAGACTTTATTTTGGAATAAATTGATTTAAATCTAATGCTCAACGTTTTTTTAAGATGTGAGAGATTTGTTTTCTGCTTAAGGATACACTCTTAAAAATAAAAGTGCTTCGTGATTCCATAGAAGAACCTTTTTGTCTAAATGGTTCCATAAAGAACCTTTAACATCTGAAGAACTTTCTGTTTCACAAAAGGTTCTTCGTGACGAAAGAAGGTTCTTCAGATTACAAAAAAATAAAAAAGAGATGGTTCTTTAAAGAACCTTTGACTGAATGGTTCTTTGTGGAACCAAAAATGGTCTTCTAAGGCATCGCTGTGAAGAACCCTCTTCAAGTTCAGGGCCTTTTAAGGTTAGAAAGAGGAATGGTAGTTTTTAGTGATAATTGCTGTATTACTGTTATGGGAAATGAGACTGAAGCTGCTGCTTTGTAATTCATAAAACAGAAAGGTCTGCACAGAGCGATGAATGTAATTAAAGAAGGCCTTCACTCCTCTCCTTTCCGTAACACATAGACAACAGAGAATACATGAAATGTGACATCCTTTGCTATTATCCTTGTATTCTCTGTGAAAACCAGTGGTGTGTCATCCGGAGCACAAACTGTTGGTCTGTCTGGGACTGTTTTTTTCACCAGCTTTCTGCTATTTTCGTTCAGAGCATCTGTGCCACACAAATCACCTGGGTTTTGAGCTAGGAGAGGGTAGGAATCATGCAGTGGAGACCCAACAGCAGATTTTAGGACAGTAAAATAAAGGAGCAAGCAACAGTATAAGAAAAAAAGTGTGAATCTAATTTTAATAAAATCAATTAATATAGTTTTTACCACATATATATTTATAAATATCTATATCTGTATATCTATATGTATATACGTATGTACAGTATGTATGTATTTATGCAATAACCTTATGTTAAATAATATAAGGTTATTTACACATAATCTTAAAATAGGCACTGCACTGCAGGTGAGACAATCAAGGCAGTCTTGGAGCGAAGACACAACCACCAAAAAAAAAAAAACCCCAAAAAAAAAAACCATAAAAAAACAAAAAAAAAAAAAAACTAGCAGTATGAAGTGAGGTTCTGGCCATTAATTAACAATTCACGCTGACTTTTCCACCCTTACTATCTGCCTGTGAATGCAGAACATGAATACATAAACAAGCAAGCATACAGTCTTCCCAATTATCTGTTTTAAGAACAGTGTAAGTGTGTCAGAGCGTCAGCCTGCAGGACATGCTCACAGCAATGTTACCATTTAGAATCTTCATGCATCTGCAAGCAAATTCAAATCAATTCTCTCATGCTCAAATCACCCTTCAGACCGCCTACACTGCATATTATGACTGTGAGATGTAGTAGGCACACACATGTAAATGAGAGTAGGCCAAGTCAAGTTGCATTTTTTAAATCACTGTAATCTCAGTCTTTCATGTTGTATAAAATTGATTAAAATTCATTCACCACTTGTTCTGAAGAGCAATTCAGATACTAAAATTGCAAGTGACTACAGTGTGATGTTTCTTATCACTTTATCACTCATTTGAAGTATGCGTTCAGTGCACACTTGATAAGTAAGCAGTTGATATGGTTTGAGAAATTTAGCTTTAGCTTCTCAGATGCTTCCTCACATTCACTATAGTGAATTTTGAATGAAGCCTCTTGTTACTGAAGCAAAATGAGGGACAGTAAAACTTGATTAAGCCAAAAAGAGTTTGTTCTTGCCTTTCCATATGTGGTCATGTAATGTGTGCCAGCTTCTCCATTTGTGGCATAATCTGTTCGAGTAAGAAGTAAATTTTCTTCACCTCCTTTTGTTCCTCACTTCATGGTTCATGGTCATCTTTAAGATCACAGAGATGCTTTATCCAAGACTCTGTATAACCCTGTGTCACTGAGGTACATTGCGGCAAAATGAATTAAAATTTTCAACCAATGCGGATGGACAACTGTTGTATTACCCAGAGTTCTGGAAAGGGTGTAAAACATCATTGGCACAGAATTTATCTGGTTAATTTGGGACATAATTTCCCAAAATGACATAAAACAACAGTGTAACATCTGATTAATTTTGGCTGATTGTTAATTTCTTTACTTATAATCATAAAAACTTTACAAACCTTATACAATTGAGTTGTATAAATATATTAATTTTAATTTATCAACATTAATTTATAAATTAACATTAGACTACTAAATGCTGTAAAAATTGTTCATTGTTGGTTTACAGTACCTAATGCATTAACAAACTAATTACAGCTTATTGGTAAGCGTTACTAATGGATGTTTACCAACCATCACAACCATCAACAAGTATGCATATTTAATTTAACTATAACATTAGCTGTAGAATACACTTCTTCACCATAATCATGTATGTACTGTTAATATTAAGAGTATCCATAATTCAAAGCCACATACTGCACTTGTAGGATCTGTTTGACAATAACGGTATCATTAATTTGGTCTCCTTGGTCTAAACTCCTTAATTCTACAATAAGCTTGATCTCCAGAGCAGAACTTCCAAACATTGTGTCCTGCAGGACAGTTCGATTGGCAAAGCGCCTGAGACCGGCGGTCAGTAAGGAGAACTCCATCAGCGAGGAGGTGTGCCAGAGCGACCCGGAGGAGGCTGCGCTCGCCAGCACCAGCATCACCAGCACCGGCCCTCGCTCTCCATCTTTGGACGCGAAGAAAAACGGCTACATAACCATCGGGTACAGGGGCTCCTATACCATAGGACGAGATATCCAACAGGACGCCAAATTTCGACGGGTGGCGAGAATCACCGTGTGCGGAAAAACATCCCTCGCCAAAGAAGTTTTCGGGGAGACTCTGAACGAGAGCAGAGACCCCGACAGACCCCCAGAAAGATACACTTCTCGGTATTACCTCAAGTATAATTTCCTGGAGCAAGCCTTTGACAGGCTGACGGAGGTGGGCTTCCACATGGTTGCGTGCAGCTCCACTGGCACCTGCGCGTACTCGAGTAACGACCCCAACGAGGACAAAATCTGGACGAGTTACACCGAGTACGTTTTTTGCAGGGAGTGAAGTGGACTCACTTTTGGGAACTGTTATTCAAACACATTTCTCGGACACTCACCTTTCCATTCGTTACGCGCCACGAATGTGTAGTTTTTTTCCACAGTGTCAACATGTAAATACTGTCAGTCGCTGAGCAGACGTTTTGTGCATATTTTCTGTGTAAGTAATAATTTAGCGGACCTCCAAATTTGTCGTCTGTTTTCAGAATTCAAACAACCGCTGATAGCAATTTTCAGTATTGAAATATCGTAGGTTTGGACTGGAGGACGCACAAAATGTACTCTCAATGATACGACTTTTTGAAATCAAATTAACCTTTATAGGCTACCACTTTTTTTTGTCATATTAAATGTTCATTACATTGCTGTTTTTTTTTTCTGAGAGTACATTCAGAAGCTCAACAGACACAAAAATAA
>JADLZN010007967.1:0-31207 GCA_018155175.1 Sinocyclocheilus anophthalmus
TGTTTTTCTTTCTTTCTTTTTTTCTTTCGTTTGTAAATACTGGTAGTCGCCATGATCTTAATGATAAAGGCCATTTACATGGTGACAAACGCTAGTCTTGCTATTCATCAAGAGGTTAGTTTTTGTTTTGTACAAAAATATGAACTCCCAAATTGATGATAATAAGCAAGTGTTTCTTACACAGCAAGCAGCATAGTAGAATCTTTGTTAACTTAGAATAATTATGCTCGAAAGTACTTACAAATATTACCCAACTATATAGTTTTGTAGTTTATTCCATATTTCACGACCTGAGTTCTTCACTTCATATGGTTAGCACTGTAGGATCTCAAATGGTTTAATACCACCTAGTCAAGTATGTTCATTGTAAGAAGGATGATAGTGGGCAAAAGTAGTAGCACGGACAATGCCACTATATTTACGTGCTTTAAAACCAACCTGATATGTCACATTATTGCATTCGTTCCATATTCCGTGTCTCCTTAAAATGTTTACAACACATTAACGACCACACACCACAGCACCTTGCCTTTTATTTACAGGAACTCTTTGCACAGGCTAATGTTTTAGTTTATACTGTCATAACTGTCATTTCTCCCCCCCATTACCCTCACCACCCCCCCACCCCCCCTCTTTAGGTTCTGTGATGGTAGTTTTATGTTGAATAGTAGTAGTAACAGAATATACAGTTTGTACAGTGTAAAACTATGGAGATATATACTGTATACGGGATGTGGTTTAAGTCATTTCACTTAATGACATTTCCTCATGTTCCGGTGACCAATCTAAGTGATACTATTTATGGTTACTACCTTTTCAGGCAAGCAATTACAACCCTTTAAATCTGACTCTTACCAATAATAATTGTGTTAATTACAGTGACAGTGAATGAAGGACTCACTACTTGTTTAGAGGCTATTAATGTCTTAACTACAGTTAATAGTGTAATCTATGAATGAACTATAAACTAACATTTTGCAAATCATTTGTAAGTACTTTAGTAGTGTATGCTTATAAAGTGTTACCTGTTATTTTAATGATCATGTGACTGAACATATATGATCTCGACATCTATCAAGTGATGAATTGCTCAAGTGATGAATGTGTGTAGTTCTTGTAGTGTCACTGATCCTTTCATTCTTGCGAGTTGGCGATATTACCAGATTCATCAATCCCTGTTCGAGCGTTTACAGGGTACCTCATCCCCAACCCCTTCAGTGCATTAGTGTGCTATTCGCATTATTTTTTTTCTAAGGCATTCTGTAATTACAGTAAGTGTTTCTGGCTTCTACGTTGTAGTTTCTATTATTATCTTTTTCACATGTTATACCATGAAGTTAGACAGATGATATTATCTCTCTCTCTCGCGCACGCACTAAGTCTAAGCGTGTGTTTCCTTCCATGTTTATATTTATACAGTATTTATACATGAACTACGCTTTAGGCCTACTGGCAAATGACCAAACAGCTAATATTTATTAACTATAAAAGATCCAGATTCCAAATCAGGGCAGGACTTTTCCTCCTAGAACCAGGAAGCCTCGATGTACATACAAATACTTTTACAGAGTGTTAGCCAAATAAAATAGTTTTAGCTGGACATTGTTACCCCGCGGAGGATAATGACAGCATAAAGAGATGCATATACCTTTAAATAGACCCTTGCGTTTAAAATTGCAGGAGTTGGGAGGTTTGTTTTGTAGTTACACTTCTACTGTTGTCAGGTTTTGGCGAGGCTGTTTATTCCTAAAAATGTAGCTGTATTTAAGGTTTGGGTGGGACAAGGCAAAACTTGAATGGCACTGAAAGAAACGAGCCTTCATAAATTTGAAATGGATAGGTGCCTTGGTGTTGTTTATAGTACAGGTTATAGGTTGGGCTGATAGACGATGCCAGCTACGATGTTACGCTGACTCGGGATACCCCACCCACCCCCCCCCCCCTATCCCGCAGTCCGCCGCCCCAATTCCGGTATACTGGAAAGTGCAATGAAGTGTAGCCAACTACCAGTTGCCAACATCATTTTCCGGGGCAGTTGCTAAAGGAAGGTTAGATTTGTTGCGACAAGGTTGCTAAATGATTGGGTTTGATACAGTGCGCGCTGACTCATTACATAACTACACCCGAGCAAAAGCAAAATTTGTGTCAAAATCTTAGCAAAACTAATTATTGTTATATTTTTCCATTTAGATTGTTCTGTACACCAGCAATAGACATGCATATATAATATTAAAATATAAATAATCTATTTTTAATCCAGTGTCAATTATCGAAAACGACACATTTTTGAACGGTACAATCTTAAGTTTTATACTTAAGCATTTTATTAGGTATTACTTCTTAGTAGGCTGCCACCATCTAAAAAGTACAAATTATGCACAAATGCTTACTCATCGGGTTATCATATGAATCATTTTGCCTGCGGACTTGATTTTTCCACAGGCCTTTTTTGTACCTGCATTTTGATGTACCCATTGTATTTGGTCTTTTCGGGTTACAACGGATAATGTCCCTGCGAAAATACTAGCACCTTTTCCCAATTTTCTGCATCTTATTTCTTACAGATGTATTCTTAAGCAACAGGTAACCTCATCAACCGTCCGCAGTTACAAGCTACTAACAAGTGTTTCATAAAGTGAAACATAACAGTATTCACTTATTATTATTTGACTAGAAACACTTGCAACAATAGCCTAACATTCCTGTACGTGTTGTACTGCTAAGCATCTTTGGTTTCCCTCCGCTTTTTGGTATCTTACTCTCATGTAATTTTGTGCCTGTTTATCTTTGAAGTCACATTATCAAAATTTGCTAAAGCTCCAAACAATAAATGTTTAAAAAGAGCTAAATTTGTGTTGAGTGCTCTCTGAAGAAAAGTGCTAGGTATCTGAACGTTTGTTAAATTAGCACACCCTAGCCAAATTGTTCTTCAGCTTAGCTCGTAACACGCCTACGATACCGGGCAAACCCCCTACAAATAGTTTTTCTTATGTTCATACGTTCTGCGCCCGCTTCTTGGCAATAGACTCGCTTGTCTGTAATTAGAGCCGGTAAGTCTGTATATAAATTGTGCAGGACGCGCAGGGGGCCTCCTCTTCAAGGTGCGGCCTCCACTTTACTTTCACTGTCACCTTTGAATTCGCGCACAAGGGACTCGATTCCTATGGAGGCGCAGTACTTCCACCCTTTCGCAAGAGAGATGTTGTGCATTGGTACTCCCAGGATCTGCAAAAATCATTCACCAATCGTCCAGGTCTTTGCTCCTTACGCTGTGTACGGTGTGGTAGTGAACTGCAGTACTGTAAGGTAACAGGCGACGCAGCAAGGGGCGACACTTTTAGGGGCTCCGTCAGATGCATTATTGTTTTTCAACTTCTTCAGGCACACCCAACCCCCCAGCGCCCCCCCGCCCCCGATGTCATCGCCATCCCCGATGTTGCACCGCAGATCCCATCGTCCATGCCAATTTGGTAAAGACAGCGCCCAGCCCTAGTACGGTGTCCCTTATTGAATGTCTTTTGTTGTAGACTTAATGTGAAATCGGTGAATGCAGAGTTTGAGACGTGGGCCATGGAGCAATATATGAACTACAAGTAAAATTCCATTAATTCTTCTTCACAGAAATAATACACAAAAAAACCATTTAAGACAGATAGACCCTCAGCCAGTGTGTGGTCTAGCAATGGTATCTGCTTTTGTGAATCCATCCAGTCATATTATTTTTATTTTTTTTTATTATTTTTAAATATTATTTTTTTATTTTATTTCGTTGTTAGAACTTTTTGCACACGATATATGACTTCATGCCTCCCCCCTGGTCACCCAACTAGAGCACCTTAGTATCCTTGCCCTCACCTTATCTCTAAAGAGCCCTTGGCATATATGCGCAAAACCCAGGTACACACTCTTTCTCTTACATCTTTATTATTCTGGCTCTCTTCATTTTTCGTCTTTATATACTGTATTTCTCTGCTTATACTCAAATGTGGCATCAAACAGTATTTCAACACTCTTGAACTCTTACTGTAAGTCACATTTTACATTTCTGAATGCCATTGCATAAGTAACATAATTTTATGACTCTTTTTTTTGACTCTTCAGACAAATGACAAATTACAATTTCTCAGAACAAACTTAAGGGTTCGGACATGAGGGGTAAAATCAGCGGTCGGCAAGGGCACTCACCGAATGAGTATCAGGGCTCCATCACATTGCCCAAGGGTGCAAAGGAAGTACAGAGGTAGTCGAATCACAGTTTACTACGAGTATAAACATGATCGGTTATTCAACCATTTGGCTTCGTAAAAATAACTAAGCATATAAATTAAACATTCAAATGTTGGGTCAGAAGATCTGTAAGTTGTTTTTGAAAGAAGTCTCTATGCTCACCACGGATGCATTTATTTGATCCAAAATACAGTACAAACAATAACATTGTGAAATAGGGCTGGGCGATAGGGTCAAAAAAATTATCACGATCATTGTTTTCATATCAGTCGATAGCGATAATTATCACGATAAATGTCAAAACTTTATTTCTTTCCAGTTTAAAGCCAGATTTTTGCACCAAAGTGAAAGTGAAACCAAGTAGAAACCAGACCATTATTTTTCCTTAACAAAATAAATATCTAAATAGAAAAATTTATTTCTTAGTTTCTGCATGTTCTAATGAGTATTATTGTTTCAAATCATGAAACAGGTTTGTGTTGCCTATCATTTATAATAATTATAATCACTTTTTGGCTTCGTATAAAATGCCTAGTTTGATAGTAGCTTGAGTTAGGATGCGGAGGTTAATTTTTGTTCATTATCAAAATCAGTTAAGATCTCTTAAATTGGTAGCAACCTCAGTTTTATATGGTACAATTTTATCTGACCAATGTTTTTTTATTTTTTTATTAATTTTTTAATTAAGCATCGGTCTCCCATAGTAACATACATTTAATCATGATAAACACAGTTAAAACCAGCCCCTCAATACCATGGTAAAAATATAACTATATGGGTTCTATAGTATTTAAATGAAAAACAGTAGTCTAAATACATTCAGTATAAATGCACACATGCTAAAGCTTAATCACAAATACATACTACAATTACCATTACTCCTGTATTAAAATTCAATGTGAATATCGCTCCTAAAATTCGCCACATAACCAGTGCATGATGTTACTAACAGTAACTCCAGGTAAATGAATGGCGATTGTAGAGATTAAAAGCCTTCACGTCCCCTCGGTGCACACAGTGTTCCTCTCTTTGGCTTTAACCTAGTTAAAGGGTTATTTCACACCCGCAATGAAATTAGCTTTTTGCTTTTACTTACCCTCGAATCATCCTAGGTGTATATGCTTTTCTTCTTTCAGACGAATCCAGTCTGGGTTATATTAAATATTGCCTTTGATCTTTCAAGCTGTTTAATGGCCCTCAGCGGGTGTTGCAGTTAAACAGGTCCACCAATCGTCAATAAAGCTCACGCATCCCGCATAATAAAACGTGCCGCAGAACTGCTCCGCTGGGGATGAATGTAGCGATATCCATGATTTTTTGTAAAAAAATATCCAATTTTCCAATCTGATCAACCGTTTTCCCTCACTTCCGTATCTATCTACACCGGACTTCCGGCCGGAAGGCGTATGACGTATGCGCACGGCGCGCGCTCTGAGATATGGCAGTCTCGCGAGTTTTGTTTAATAGGAGCACAGGACGCAAAGTTTCCCTTACAGCAAAGGAATACTAGTCTCCTTTTGGTTTATATCGAAATCCTCCGACAATTTTCTTTGCAAATCTTCGGTTTGTAATTCTAATTCGTGACCGGCGTTTTGTTATGTTGTCTCTCCGCATTCGTCACTAATCACACAACGCCGACATCTTACGTCATCCGCCCGAAGCTGCTTCAGTGGATAGACGTCACGGAAGTGAGAGAAAAGTTTTTATAACATTTTAAATATGGATATTTTTTTTTACAAAAACTCATGGATTCACTACAAAGGGCCTTTATTCATCCCCCGGAGCCGCCTGCGGCACATTTTATTATGAATGCGCAAGCTTTACTTTGACGACATGTGGCTGTTTCATCTGCTAACACCCGCTGGAGTTGGCCCATTAAACAGCTTGTAATCGACAAATACGCAATTTTTTTATATAACTCCAACGGGATTTCGTCGGACAGAAGAACGTCATATACACCTAGGATCCTTCGAGGGTAAGTAAAACACAGCCTAATTTTCATTTATGGGTGAACTAACCCTATGTGATACTCCACAACTCGTAGCTGCTCCATTGTCCTTTATCCAGGCGTATTCATGCGCCATCCCCATATGTTGTCGATACTGCTCCGTGCTTCTTCCACTTGCGCGACCTATCTCCACAAGTGGCTTCTCGCTGTCTGACAAGGTATATGCGTCCGACTGAGCCGCGTGCCGTCGAGCTCTAGAAAACATCTACTCGCTCGCTCTCTATGGTAAGACCGGGCTGCCTAGAGCCGACACACGGTGGAAACTTAGGAGTCGTTCCTCGCAAAGCGGATACCTACTAGTCTAGCGTGTCGTGCTTGATGCACACACTCCCCTTACAACTTTACTCCTGACTACGGGCGTCCCTTCTACATCGACGGCAGCTCGACACCCTGATTGAGCTCATAGTCCCCATGCTGCCAGCCTCAATTCGTCTCAGGCACCCAAGGCTCTCCCCTCACCGCGCGTCGTCGGCTACGTCTGCATTGTCGAAGCCTATCCAGCAACATCTTCTTCACGTCTAAGAGTATCATCTCGGTGGGGGCAACTGGCTTTCAACGAATCATCGTTCTTTCGCTCTCTATTCCATCAAAACCTGATCGCGAGCGCTTCGCTGGTGTCGCTCAGGGTAGGGATCAAACGCACAAGACAGCGGAGAGTTATGCAAGGCGGTAAGAAGATATCGGTTAGGAAGGAAATTGGGTCCAGGAACGATCCCAAAGAATCCCATGGGCAGGGACGCTAGTCCGAGACGGGGCGTAAGGGACGCTGTTAGATCTCCACACGGACGAGGGGCGGGAGGACCTACAGTTAAAAATCCACAGGAGGAAAACTAGCTGGGGGCCACGCCGGCACCCAGAACTAGAAGATAAGTCGTTGTTGGCAAAAAGCGCGGAACAACTCAGAGGTGAGGGCGGAGAGGAATAAGGGGGTGAGGCGAGGGAATGGAAAAGTGGAGGACTCTGGCGGCGAAGACAGCAGACCTAACAGTGAGAGAAGCGCAGTCAAGGGGGACCCAGAGTTGACCCAGCTACAAAGGGAGTGGTGGAAAAGGGTGTAATCAGACCATAATAACAAGCATGTTCTTTAGTCTATGTTGTGACCCGATATGAAACTGAATATTCGCATACTGGTGGAATGGTCCGCACCCAGACAGCGATGGATTGGGATTTAAGGGGGCGGAAGGTTAGCAAATCGGAGTGTATGCCAAATGCGGTCGCGCCTGCTCTGTTTAAGGATTACGGGTTTGGCCTTCTTTAAGAGACAAAAAGAGCAATTAGGACGATGAGCGCGGATTAACCTGGATAATTCGGGGCTAACTTGCAGAGCACGGCAGGACTTCACGCCAGAGCAAAATCTTGTAGAGGTGGTAGAAAACGAGGTCAACAGGATACCGAACGAGTTCATCGGCCAAGACGCCTCCAGCGTGGATCAAGCGCTGCTTACTTGAGTTTGGTTCAATCGTCTCGTCTCGTTTATAGTTCGTTAGGTGTGTAGATACGCGAGAAACGGGGGGCTGTGCAGGAATGCAACGGTACTGATAGCTGGTGTAGATGCTACAAGTGTCTAGTGTCGTTCGTGCGCGGTATTGTTGAGTAGGGGTTACCCTGGGCAGTAATATAAAAAAACGGAAAACCGGTGTCCAGCCGTGATAGCGTAGGCGGCCGCATTCCGGAAGATGACGTTTGTCTGCGGCTGAGGCTGTCTTGGTACTGTCGGGAGCGCGCATAAACAATTATATCGAACATTTTATTAACTCTTCATATCCGTGTAGCGAGGAAAATTAGATAAGTGATCTAGTTCGTTAGCGAATTATCGGCCCGGACCCTATGTGAAATCATAGCAATAACAACGTCAGTTGTTTCTTTTAAACATATTTTAAAATTATTTAAATATGTATTGTAATTTGCTGGTGGCAAGCGATTTTCAGCAGCCATGCTCCAGTCGTGTCATGTCACGTGATTTGTCATATAATCATTCTATATCTGATTTGCTGGCTTTAAAACAGTCGTGATTACGGAAAGCAGTTTTTCTGCGTATATGGTGAGATATGTTTGATTTCAGGATTTTGTTAATTTAACCGTTGTACATTAAAAACGACTCGTTACTGTCACTGTTTGCGTCGATCTCAACTTACATGCATCCTCGCTGAAAAAAAACACATCTACATTAGGCTTATTGAGTAACCATAACTGGTATAAAAACTGTAGTGTTCGTGTGAACGTCACCCGTAGGTTTCCTGCAAGAGCGTTTTTGAAGCTAACAAGTGGGTCGGAACGGCATTACGCCATCTTATCTCATGCTGCGGCACCTGGTAGCGTCACTCGGATAATCGAAAATTGGCAAGCGACACGTGCTGTGAGCGGTTGTCTGAGATCACTGGTTGCGCTGACACCGATAATTCGACAAACTGGGGCACAGAGACCTTGGGAGCACGTTGCCTGAAAACCGTGATATAACGCTTTAACATTGGCAAATAGACCGGTCAGCAGGTTGCTGAATATACCACGCCCACCTAGCCGAATTGAGTAGACTCGTGCAGCGCAATCCACCTGTCCTTCAGTGTGGCCAACCCCTTAATTATGCAGAACCTTGATAAGTAGAATATAATTACACGATGACTTATCACATTCCGCCCCCAGCATACTTCACAGTGTCAGTCAAGGCGTCGCCCTTACGATCCACCTATACCAAAATATGGTTCGGAACCAGCTGTACCCGGTCAGGGTTTTTTTCTCTGCTGCAGAAGTTGCCCAGTTCTCAACCCTGGCGCGTAGCTCTACCCCTCGTATGTCGCGATAGACTCCCTTTTTGGTACCAGATGAATTACAACAGTTTAGTCACTTCCCTTGTATGGGCCTTCACGTTGAGTAGTACGTTTAGTCGCGCTAGGTGTGACGCGTCTTGGTGTTGTAACAGTACCATACTCGGTTTCTGTGTGAGATGTTTTGCGTGACAAAGTATTGAGCTATTTACTTCTACGCCAATAGATGTCACGATCTTTTTTTAGTTTGCTTATATTTTACCGCGGAAGACATTCACATTAGGTGTTGCCTGAGTGGTCCACACCACTTTTTGGGCCATGCAGAGTGAAACGATGAGAGCTTGTCCTTGTGTGTGTTTGTTGTGAGGTGAATTCTGGGAGAAGCTCCTGAGAGTTTTGAACGTTACTTGCACTGATTTGGATTCCATGGCACGGAAGTAAGTTTTATCTTCATGGATGTCTAATTCCGACATGGGCGTTTGAGCAATTATAACTACTGTCTTGTATTTTTTTTTCCCTTAATACAGCCGGCCATCCCAGTAGCGAATAGTAGCTGACAATAACTGAATAGATTGGGAACGGATACACCAGTTATATCGCAGAAAACACTCCCTAGTCGTCTCTCTTCCACCTTCTGACATCTCCAGGTTTACCAGTCCCATTGTGTGTGGTGCTTGCGGTCTGCGCGGTGTGTTCCTGTCCTTGCAGAATGGTTACACACAGAGTCTTGGCTGCACACATAAAAAACAAAGAAGCCCTGACAGTATAACACTCCTAACAATGCTATTCATCTTTGCAGTGTCATCTGTAAACATTTCAACCGCCTTCGCTTTCTGCGGACACTGGCATAACAGCCCGCCTCCTGTGATCCGAGCATGTCCTTCCTAGCTGGACCACATCCCATTCTAAAGCTATTGCTTACCTTCGTCCGGCGTTCTTTCTTCTCGCTTGCACTTTGATTCTCCTTGTTCTTGTCTGTTTCTACAATTTCAGCATGTGACTTTCAAACAATGAACAAAATCTGTTAATCTGGCAATATTACTTTATGTTAGAGGATTACTTGCAAAATGAAAATTTGGTCATCATTTATCACTCACTCACTCACTCATTTAGTTGGTTAACATGTTTTTTTCCTTCTTTGGAACACAAAGGTTTATGCTCTTTTCCAATTGGATGGGGATTTTTGTATGTCCAAAAAAATACATTGGAAGTATCATATACATCATATAAAATCATATACAACTTGTTTGCCATATTCCAGGTCTTCTGAAGCTGTATAATAGCTGTCTGAGATTTTGGAAAGTTGTTATTTATTTAAACAAGTAGTAATACTCCAGTACTGCATTTTTTTCTGTGTACTTTATATATATTTTTCTGATCAGTCGCCAGAGTTTTAATAACTGACAGCATCTTTTAGCTGTTATTAATCATTGTGGATGTGAAATGCCACAGATAACAGAGAGCAATTAAGATACTGAGGTTGCAAGTTAAGGTTCCCATTACTTAAAGAGCTATTATGTCTGCTGCATTATAAAAACTATAACAATCTCTTTGACATTATTGAAGGGTTAAGATTGAGAGAATTTCGTCATCATGTTTTCAATGACACTAATTGGTAGGCTATTATAATATACAAGTTTGGAAGCACTCAGATCTGTGTTTTCTTATTGCAGACCTAAGCAAATTCAGGCCTGTCTACGCACCCAAAGACTTCATTGAGGTGGGTCTCACTTACATAATCAAATCAGTTTATTGAAAACATCCGGTCCAAATGAGAAAGATAGGCCTGGATATGAAACAGCTGATTGGATTCCCTCAGGAAATGTTCGGCTAAATTACTCTGAGTGAGAATTGACTGAGAGGTTGTTTTGATAGCACCACAGAGCCACTGTGTTTACACTTATGAATGGTTTATTTATTGCTGGCTATATATAATTGGCATATTCAGCTGGGATAAGAGGGTTTTGTAGAAAATGTTATCAAAGGTTGTAGCATTTATCATGTCTCACTTTTTACTATACATATGTATTCTTATTTAGGTAATATGAAACATAATATTTCTTGTTGTGTAGGTGTTGGTTGGTTTAAAAAACCCAAATAACGAGCGCAGTGACGATCTCACAGTCAGAAGCCACTGGGGATTAATCCAGGTTTCCCTCAACGTCCGTGACATTCCTCAAATGGTGAGTCTCCCTTTTTTATTTCACTTCCTTCTATTTTTTTTTATGTCAAGACACAAAGAATGTGCATCGTGACTGCTGATTATCATCTGAAACCATTTCTTTAAACAAATTACAGTAATCAAGGGTTAGAGAAAAATCTAAATGATTGTGGAAACTATCTTGGTGCTCACTGCCTTTTTTTCACCAGCTTTGAAGCTTTGATTCATTTTGATTTTAAATGTTTTTTGTGGAGTTTGACATGCTGAATACCAAAATCATATTTTTGTTTAACAGCATTAACAGCGGTCAAAGAAATATTACAAGCTAACTAACAGGGTTTTCGCGGGTCTTAAAAAAGTCTTAAAAAGTCTTACATTTAGTTGTATCAAATTTAAGGCCTTAAAAAGTCTTAAATTGTACAAATAAGTCTTAATTATGATTTCAAGAGGTCTTAAATTTGGGTATGGAAAGACCAGAATTGTGATATGGCTGAATGTGATGATTAAACTTCAAAAAAGGCTACAATTTCATTAAATAAACGGGAGCGCTGCATGTTCAAAGTCCGGTGCTGAGCTGCTTAGTGTTCTGCTGTTACCGGGGAAACAGTTATATTTCTACAAAACGCTCCACCCGCTGGCAGAGAATGAATGAGCATTTTCAATAAAACTGATGTTTTGTTAAAAGTTCAGTAAATGCAAAAATCGACCCATGTTTCTACCCTGCAAAAACGCAGAGCTTTAAATGTGAACTGGTGGATCGATAAGAAGACAATGCATTATAAAAATCTAAAGAGTATAGGGGTGTGCGATATGTATGGTCTGCGATAATATCGTTGTTGTTGTTTTAATGATGATTTGATATTATCGAGTATATCTCGAAAAGCAAACAAAACACCTACAGAATACACATATACATTAGGTGATGAAGTCTAGTAGGTTAGACTATTGGCAGCCATTTTAGAGTGCTTTCTTTTCACTGCATTAATCAGTTATTAAAATGAATTTAGAAGATACATATAAAGATATGGGCAGAAAGGAAATTGAGATAGTTATGTAATGTCATATTAGTTAATACTCACACGAGAGTGATGATGTTTTTTTTTTTCTCAAAAAGTCAGCATGATTACAAATGTGATATTGATTTTATACAGCAGTTCAATAAACAAGAAGTTAATATTAAGAGACTTACGTTTTAGACACCGTATTTCATGCTTTTGCTCTATTTCTCCAAAAAAAACCAATTTCAAACAAAGAAACAGCACGTTTTAGCGTATCTGCGCAACACGATGGTGTTTCGTTTATGAATTGAAATCAACGTTTGTAAATGATTCGGTTCAGGTGACAAGCTCACTTAACAGTGAATGGCGGCCACCTATCTGGCAGTTTTAATTTCACGTTTAACGTACCTTTTCATTTTTAAAATAATTTCATACTTCAGTTTTCAATGTTTTATGTTTAAAATATTAAAACATTATTTATGCATTTGTAACTGCAGGTTAGAGTATTCCATGTCCCTCAGAGCGCAATACATTTAATGCCACTTCAGATGCATCTTCTGTGTTTCCTCTGCATTGCAAAATCAATTTTGTTGATACTGATTTCATTTGCTTGGTAAAAGCCCAAATACAATAATTTGACTCAAAAGATGGTGCACACATTTAGAAAAGATGGCTTAAAGATAAAAATGCCCATAAAACTTGTTGGAAATGATTAATTTCTATCACTGCTGTGAACTGACCACACAGAATATGAAGAATATAAGCTGAATATAAGAGTCAGCTGTCAGCACAATTAGAGATAAGATATCAGCACTATAACACACTCTATAGCAAAATATTGTCTAATTATCGATATCGATAAAATCCCAGAAAATATTGAGATAAATATTGAGAGATTTTTTTGTCAATATTGCACACCCCTAATTTGTTATTTAATTAATATAACGATTTATTGATAATAATTGTTTAAATTAACATAATAATTGATACATTTGACTCATCCGTTTTCTTAAAAATAGTTTAAAGGCTGAAATATAAAGTTTATCATTTTATAAAAAAAATTGTTTTTGTGAAAACTTGAAAACTGTATAGAAACTGTAAAATTAGGCCTTTTTACATTAATATGGTACTATAGACATTGGACCTACCCCGCTCATATGGTTATGGTATTAATTTATGGGGCAGGTCTTAAAAGTATTTAAAAAATCTTAATGTGAGCTTAAAAATACTGACTAAAAACAAAGTATATAAAAAGATAATATGTATAATCAATGAATTTAAAACTTACAATGGTAATATGCACAGTACTGAGCTAACAACATTGAGTCGTCCAGAACTTCGGAAGGTAGTGGAATGTTAACACAATGTTCTGGAATGTTCAAGAAAGCACTAGAATAATACAGAATGTTATAGAAACTTCTAGTATGTTCCAATGCTCGCAAAAGCAAAATATCTTTAAAAACTGCAAAATTAGTACAAAAATGTTTTCTGTACTAAAACCAATGTTTCAGGGAATTTAATAACAGTTTCTAAAAGTTAATGAACTAAATATTTACCAGAATATTGATGCTACGTGCAAATAAATAGTACAATAATAATTAGCACCACAGAATTACACAACCATAACATTTGAAGTGAAACTAATTTTTGTTACATTGTCTCATGCATTGTCTCACAATAATTATAAATGATCATAAATATAACCCACGTCCATTGGTAGGGATGAGATTTTTTGACCAGTTATTTGTATTTGTTGCAGAGGGAAATGTATCCAGAACTAGGTCTTACTTATGGACAGCTTGGTATAGACGATCACACTCATGTTCCTCCAGGTAATTATTTACACATTTCATCCATAACATGATGAGTAATGGGGTAATATTACATGGGATGAGCTCTACTACCGTCAGATCCCTTTCACACTAGTCCAAATAGGATGTTCCTCCTGTTTTTGATAAGCTCTTCTCTTACTGTCACGCCACAAGTCAACAGAGGCTTCACCTAAACTCTGCTTGTAATGTTTTGACCCTATGAACTCTCTATGTAGTGTGTTTATGTATTGTATTTAATGTTACCAAAGAGGTTCAGTGCTCGTGTTTAAATATTGGTGTTGCCCTCTCACTTCTTTTCTGTTTCTCCGCTGTTTCAACACAGATTTGTTTGAGAGTGAGCACATTCACATTGGAAAAAAAGGTAAAAATAAACTCTCTTTGTCGTTATCATGACACGAATGCTTGTTTAATACTGCTTTATCACTGGGTCTTGTGGAGAATATTTGTTTAATATTTGACATTCCATTCCCCCTAAAATAATACAGTACTGGTCAGATTTTGAAGGCAGCATAGATGCTTCCTCCACTGCCTGTGATATCCCATGATGCTATACATTAAAAAAAAAACAGAATGGTGTAAATTTAGTACAATTATAATTGTTTTCAACATTGATAATAATGGGAAATGATAAACCAAGTACTAAAAATCAGATATTAGGATGTTTTTTCTAAGGACTATGTGACAATTTGAAGAATGGGTTAAGGGCTGTGAAATAGATTTGCAATCACAGGAATGTATATGCTAGACATTTTTAAAAGAATAAATAAAATTAGAAAAAAACAGTTCCAGTTGTATAACTTTTCACATACCTTACTGTTTACTGCATTTTGAGCTCTTGAATGGTGCTCAGTCAGTAGGGACTAATAAATTAACGGTTGTCGTAGGATGCACCTTCATGTACAAAACATAATTGTGTGTTCAGTGACGGATTTGGCATCAAGGGCAGCTGATTTAGGTTTTTTTAGACCCAATCCAGGAAGGTTTATCTCAAAAAAAGTTGTTACTTAAGATTGTGTTAGGTCAACTTGGTTTTATTGAATTTCTGTATGGTGAGGCGAAGAAAGACAAGTGAAGAGGCGCAGCAGTAACAGCCAGGAAGGGATGACCCCCCACCGGTCTAAGGGCCAAGCATGTGGGTATCTCATCCTGCATACTACTATGAATCCTGAGGTAAGGGTATATGACTCCCATTTTCAAAAACGGCCATTAGAAAGGGGGACAACTGTTTTGACCAGTTATTCCAGATGGAAGGAGCCAGTGATTGGAAAGTGAATTTGTGTGTGTGTGTGTGTTTGTGTGTGTGGGTGTTTGTGTGTATGTATGTATATGCATGTATCAGGAGGTATTCCACTTGAAGTGGCTTCTTAGGAGTAAAAGTGGTGCAGTAGCCATTTTCCAAAAAGGAATATACATTGGGGAAAAAAAGTATTTAGTCAGCCAACCAATTGTGCAAGTTCTCCCACTAAAAAAAATGAGAGAGGCCTGTAATGTTCATCATAGCTGGTAAACTCAAACTATGAGAGGGACCAAAAGGAGAAAAACAAAAAAAAAAAAAAAAAAAAACCCAGAAGAAAAATCACATGTAGGAGTTTAAAGAATTAAGTTGGTAAATTCCTCGGTAAAATATGTATTTGGTCACCTACAAACAAGCAAAGATTTCTGGCTCTCACAGACCTGTAACTTCTTCTTTAAGAGGTTCCTCTGTCCTCCACTGGTTACCTGTCTTAATGGCATCTGTTTGAACTCGTTCTCAGTATAAAAGACACCTGTCCACAACCTCAAACAGTCACACTCCAAACTCCACCATGGCCAAGACCAAAGAGCTGTCAAAGGACACCAGAAACAAAATTGTAGACCTGCACCAGGCTGGGAAGACTGAATCTGCAATAGGTAAGCAGCTTGGTGTGAAGAAATCAACTGTGGGAGCAATGATTAGAAAATGGAAGACATACAAGACAACTGATAATCTCCCTCGATCTGGGGCTCCAAGCAAGATCTCACCCCGTGGGGTCAAAAATGATCACAAGAACTGTGAGCAAAAATCCAGAACCACACGGGGGGACCTAGTGAATGACCGGCAGAGAGCTGGGACCAAAGTAACAAAGGCTACCATCAGTAACACACTGCGCCGCCAGGGACTCAAATCCTGCAGTGCCAGACATGTCCCCCTGCTTAAGCCAGTACATGTCCAGGCCCGTCTGAAGTTTGCTAGAGAGCATTTGGATGATCCAGAAGAGGATTGGGAGAAAGTCATATGAAACCAAAATATAACTTTTTGGTAAAAAACTCAACTTGTCGTGTTTGGAGGAGAAAGAATGCTGAGTTGCATCCAAAGAAACACCATACCTACTGTGAAGCATGGGGGTGGAAAAACAATCATGGCGTGGGGCTTTTTTCGCAAAGGGACCAGGCCGGATGATCCGTGTAAACGAAAAGATGAATGGGGCCATGTATCTGAGATTTGAGTGAATGAAAAAACCTCTTCCATCAGCAGGCGCATTGAAGATGAAACAGTGGCTGGCGCTTTCGCATGACCAATGATCCAAAACCCAACAGCCAGTGGCAACGAAGGAATGGCTTCTTAAGAAGCATTTCAAGGTCCTGGAGTGGCCTAGCCAGTCTTGAGATTTCAACCCCATAGAAAATCTTTGGAGGTAGTTGAAAATCTGTGTTGCCCAGCGATAGCCCCAAAACATTTACTGCTCTAGAGGAGATCTGCATGTAGGAATGGGCCAAAATACCAGCAACATTTTGTGAAAACCTTGTGAAGACTTACAGGAAACGTTTGATCTCTGTCATTGCCAGCAAAGGGTATATAAACAAAGTATTGAGATGAAATTTTGTAATTGACCAAATACATATTTTCCACCATAATTTGCAAATAAATTCTTTTAAAATCCTACAATGTGATTTTTCTGGATTTTTTTTTTTCTCATTTGGTCTCTCATAGTTGAGGTATACCTATAAAGAAAATTACAGGCCTCTCTCATCTTTAAGTGGGAGAACTTGCACAATTGGGGCTGACTAAATACTTTTTTGCAACATCTGTATAATATCATATATTATAGCAGGTGGCATCCAATAAATTAGAATTGGCGTGGAAAGTTCATTATTCTCAGTAATTAATTCAACTCAAATTGTGAAAAAATAGTGTATTAAATAAATTCACTCAACACAGAATGAAGTAGTTTAGTCTTGGGTTTTTAATTGTGATGATTTTTCTCCATTTAAAAAAAAACCCACCCACCATTCCAATATCTCAAAACAAATTAGAAATTGGTGAACATGCCAATCAGTATCAACTCAATAACACCTGCAAAGGTTTCCTGAGCCTCAAAATGGTCTCTCAGTTTGGTCCACTAGGCTACACAATAATGGGGAAGACTGCAGATCTGACAGTTGTCCAGAAGACAATCATTGCCACCCTTCACAAGCATTCAGTGCCAACGAAGCTTGGTGTCACAGAGGCTGTATCCAAGCATGGTTTCCGCCCCCCCCCCCGCGCTCCCCCCCCCACCACAGAAACAAGGTAAAAGTTGAGTGGGAAGGAAAAAAAAAGTGGGGAGAAAAAAAGAGCACAAACAACCCAACCCGAAGAGAACCGCCAGCCTTAATGAGGAATTGTCAAGCAACATACGATTCTAGAATTTGAGGTGATACAATAGTGAACGTAGCAAAGGAAATGGAATGAGGCTGGGGTGCAAAGGCATCAAGAGACACCAACACAGGACGTGTAAGGGAATTTGGCTAGTCTAGAGTGGTCGTAGTAATATGGTTAAGGACACTATGAACACACAGACAATTTCAGAGGCGTCTTACCTGGGCTAAGGAAGAAGAAGAACTGGACTGTTGCCCAAAGGTCCAAAGTCCTCTTTTCAGATGAGAGTAAGTTTTATATTTCATTTGGAAACCAAGGTCCTAAAGTCTGGAGGAAGGCTGGAGAAGCTCATAGCCCAAGCTGCTTGAAGTCCAGCGTTAAGTTTCCACAGTCAATGTCTTCTGATGGTGTTGGTCCATTGTGTTTTTTGAGAACCAACATCACTGCACCCGTTTACCGAGAAAGTTTTGGAGCACTTCGTGCTTCCTTCTGCTTTTTGAAGATGCTGATTTCATTTCCCAGCAGGATTTAGGGCACCTGCCCACACTGCCAAAAGGCACCAAAAGTTGGTTAAATGAACATCGTGTTGGTGTGCTTGACTGGCCAGCAAAACTCACCAGACCTGAACCCCATAGAAAAATTTATGGGGTATTGTCAAGAGGAAAAATGAGAAACAAGAGACCAAAAAATGCAGATGAGCTGAAGGGCCACTGTCAAAGAAACCTGGGCTTAAATACCACCTCAGCAGTGCCACAAACTGATCAAACTGATCACCTCCATGCCACGCCGATGAGGCAGTTAATGGCAGTAATTTAAAAGAAACGGAGCACCTACCAAAAAAAGTATTGAGTACATGTACAGTAAATGAACATACTGTCCAGAAGGCCAACAATTCACTAAAAATGTTGTTTTTATTGGTCTTATGAAGTATTCTTAATTTGTTGAGATTGGTGGGTTTTTGTTAAAAGTGAGCCAAAATCATCACAATTAAAATGATCAAAGACTTAAACTACTTCAGTCTTTTGTGCACTGAATTTATTTAATACACGGTTTCACAATTTGAGTTTTAATTACTGAAATAAATTAACTTTTCCAAGACATTCTAATTTATTGAGATGCACCTGTTATACATGTTTTAAAGTTGGTGTGGGTCAGTTTGCATTTTTTTTTTTTTTTAAGAAATGTTACTTTTACTCAGCAAGACACTAGTAAATTGGATCATAACGTGGACAATTATATAAAAAAATTCCAATATCTCTTTCCTTTGAACTTACCTATTCATCAAAGCATTCCCACGGAAAAATGTCAATGGATCCAGGTGATAAATTGATAATTATAAGAAATGGTTCTTGAGCACAAAATCAGCATGTTAGAATGATTTCTAAAGGACCATGTGACACTGAAGACTAAAGTAATGATGCTGAAAATTCAGCTTTCCATCACAGGAAATACTGCAATTTAAAAAAAACAAATTCTTAAATATAAATGTTTTTACAATTTTACTGTTTTTACTGTATTTCTAATCAAATTAATGACCTTGGTGAACACAAGAGACTTCTTTCACAAACCCCAGTCTATAGTAGACCCCAGGTAGTGTATATATACCGTACTTTTTTCTCCCTTTCTTACAAACACAGTCATGCACAGATCCTCAAACATATATAAAACTACCATAAATATTTAGGTACCTTTAAACAGATGCAACCATTTGTATATCTTAATTGTCATTTATGGGAAAGTTGTCGGTGTGGGCGTAGGGAAACATGTGCCCCAGGGACAGAGAACTGACATTTTATGGGTATTTATTTGTACTTATCAGACACATTCATGGCTGAAATGTTCCATATGCTGTCTAAATTACAGTTTCAGAGTACAAGTAGTAAAAGCATTACACTGTTTTATGAGGGTTAATAAAAATTTAATATAAGATGTAAACATTTTTACAGTAGAGATTTTGTTAAGGCTCAAATCAACTTGAGATCAGAATTAAGTATGTTTGGTTGGTGTGAAACCAGTTTTTGCTGATGTGTACCATATTTGAGCCATATCTGAGTTTGCTTTAAAAGGTGGTTTGGTAGCTGCTATTAATGATGTATAATTTGCATGCTTTTTATAGCATAATGCCTTTCAAAATGTGAAAAGACATTTGAAATTGTACGCTGGTCCAGACCAAGCAGTCCAGTCAAGTGTGAAAACAGTCATAATCCTTCCTAATAAAATTAGCTTTGAGTTGCTTGTGGGGCAGAAATGACAGAGCAGGTACCCACTGTGATTTTTCACGCTGGCCATCTAATAGCTGCCATTTTCAGATGTGAAACAATGTCTCCCAGCTGGCTGATGGGTCCTTGGGCCTTCATTAAAGCAGTGAAACAGCATCTGGAGAATGTACTTTTCCTATGTGTTAATAAGAAGACAAACACCCGGCGTGGGGCGACACATTTTAAACAAGTAGAGTAATCCCTCACTTTTTGAGCTAGTGCTGTAGATGTGGGCAGGACAGGAGCCAGTGGAATGACAGAGAGGGGAAGAGGGGAAATCACAAGAGGTTTAAATGTTTCAGGTGGAACAATTATGTAACTGCTGATAAAGCAGCTGTCTGGATGACAGGGACCAGCCCCATCGACTACTAATTATTTCAGAAGAAAAATGGGGAGACTAGGGAGGAAAGGGGAAAAAAGGGAAAATTATCTCTCCGATGGGGTAACAGGAGGGCAAGGGGCTTTTAAAAAGAATCATTGGATTGGAGCCTGTCGTAGGGCGTAGTTTAAATGTTTAACAATGAACATGATAAGGGATAATCAAAAGTAATTTTATGATAAAAAGCTTAGCTTGGCAATTATGAGTCCAAGTAAGAAATTCTGGGAGGACATTGGTCTCTGCAATGTCAAGGAGGAAAATTGAAAGTTTTTGGACACAGTGTCTATTCATGAACAGTATAATGGGTTTGGTATTCACTTTATCTTATAGGGGACCAATTCTCACTATTACTAGAGGCTTATTACAACTGAACAAAAACAATTATAAACGCAACACTTTTGTTTTTACCACTATTTTTCATGAGCTGAACTCAAAGTTCTAAGACTTTTTATATGTACACAAAGGCCTATTTCTCTCAAATATTGTTCACAATCTGTCTAAATCTGTGTTAGTGAGCACTTACTCCTTTGCCGAGATAATCCATCCACTTCACATGTATGGTATATCAAGATGCTGATTAGACAACATCATTATTGCACAGGTGTGCCTTAGGCTGGCCACAATAAAGGCCATCTAAAAATGTGCAGTTTTCACACAGCACCATGCACAGATTTGTCGCAAGTTTTGAGGGAGGAGCGTTGCAATGGCAATGCTGCTGCAGGAATTCACCAGCAGATGTTGCCAGTGAATGAATTGAATGTTCAGTTCTTACGGCCTAAGCCGTCCCACAAAGGCATTTCAGAGAAAAAAATTTCGGCTGGATAGTTAGCACAGTTACATCCAACCGGCCTTCCGCACAATCCGCAGACCCCGTTTGCGAACCAAACCAGCCAGGGACCGCAAATTCAGCATCTTCACCTCCAAGATGTTGAGACCAGGCCACCCGGAACAATCCAGCTGTGCTGCAAAGCAACGGTTTGAATAACCAAAGAATTTTCTGCCACCAAAACAACACTGTCGAAAAACCGTCTCAGGGAAGCTTTTGCCATGCTTCGTCGTCCTCACGGGGGTCCGATCTCTGGACTGCAGTTTCGTCATAGTTAACCGGACTTGAGTGGGACAAAATGTCAAATTCGATGCGTTCGGGGCACTTGGAGAGGGGTGTTCTCTTCACGGGATTGAAAAGCCCGGTTTTTTTTTTTTTTTCACTGTTACAGCGGCAGAGGCCAGGACAGTGTGATATGGCGGTCATGGTGGGGGTGTGAAGCGTAAGGCGGTTAGCGGTTGTGAGTGGTTTGCTGATGTCAACGTGGTGGATCGAGTGGCCCATGGTGGCGATGGGATTATGGTATGGGCAGGCATATGTTATTGACAACGAACACAGGTGCATTTTATTAATGCCATTTTGAATGCACAGAGATTAAGTGACGATGGAATTTCCTGGATGGCCCATATTTGTGTGCCTTATCCACCGACCATACTCAGTTGCAGCTGGATAATGCGGCCCCCCCCCAGTTTGCAAGGCCTGTTCAAAATTCCTGGGGGAAGCTGAAAACATCCCATTTTTTGGCATGGCCAGCACATTCACTCCAAGGACATGTCACCATGGAGCATGTTTGGGTGCCCTGGATTCGGCGTTATACGACCAAGTGTTCCAGTTCCTGCCAATATCCTGCAACTTTGCACAGCCATTGAAGAGGCCAGGGATCCAACATTACACAGGCCACAAGCAACAACTGATCAAAACTCTATGCAAGGAGGCTGTGTTGCACTGCGTGGCAAGCCAATGGTGGTCCACCCACCAGAAACGGACTGGTTTTCGGAACCCTGGGGACCCCCCCACATACAGTAAACACCTGCATCATTTTAGGAGTGGCCTTTGTTTGGCCAGCACTAAGAGGCACACTGTGCAATAATCATTGCTGTTAACAGCATCTTGATACCACACCTGTGAGGGTGGATGGGATAGCTCGCGCAAGGAGAAGAGAGGAAGTGCTCCACTAACACAGATTTAGTAAGATTTGTGAACAAATATTGAGAGAAGGAGAGAAATAGGCTTTTGTGTAAATAGAATAAAAGTCTTAGATCTTTGAGTCTAGAGATGTAAAAAATGGGGGCAAAAATCAAAAAGTGGGCATTTATAATTTTGTTGATGTTTGTAGGATTTGCAGAGATATGGCTGTTTATTAGTACTTATTAAAGCACATATTCTGCATGGACCATATTGTACCATCCCTAAATCACTACCCAATGCATAAAACGTAAAGGGATATTTACCTTCAGTGCTAGTCCCCATTGATTCCATAGTAGAAAAAACCCAATAGCAAGTCAAGGGGAAAACCAGCAAAACTGAATGGTGACACTATCCCTGTATTTCTAATCACTAACTATTAATAAGCAGAAATTGGAGTTTGGAATGGTTTGAAGGGTAATAGCCAGATGGAGCCTTAAAATAAAGTGGACCATATTATTCTAAGTAATTAATATATTTGAAAAAGAAAAAATATTCATATATATATATTGATATTATATATGAAAAATGAAAATGGCATTAGTTATAAAAAATATTGCAAGGACTATTAAAAAATAAATATCCATCAGATGATTTAGATCTGGTTCTAATGATCGGAGTGATCTGTTCCAGAGTAAGCCTTTTGTGACATTTTTTTAACACATTTTTTGACCCGCAATCTTATTATTAATATGCTGCTTACAATAGCAATTTAATTCGTTAATTGGTTAGTATAATTAACTTAGCTGTAATGACTGGGGATAGTTTGATCTGCGTATAGGTGCTTCTTTATCCATTATGTATTGGTTAATTCAATTCAGCAGACTGAGATAAATTGACTCTGTGTCAATTCTTTTGTTTTTATTTCATTAAACAGGACATAACACATTATGAACAGCTGAAGGCTAGAGTCATACACCATGACCTGCTGGTGGACAACCTAATATATAAGGTACATTTACAGTATAGTTTATTTGATGGAAATGGTTTTGTATACACCATTTGTTCTATTGAATATTCTATAATAGGTTTTAACAAATAGAGAGTAATAGTTCTGAAAGACCCATCTCTTCCAAGATCAAGCTTACAGTATATGCTTAACTGGTAAACAGATACAATGGCAATAGGATTAAATTGTTTTTGTTTGCAATACTATTATGTATTTAAAAATTGTCCCATTTTTGTACCCCTAGTGCATCTGTTTTCTGATTAAAATGCCTGATGATTTTTCTTCTCAGGATGTGAAGCTTACTGCAAGTAATGACGATTACTACTTTGTGTTTGAGGACTATTTATATCAAGTGAGTTAATGCATGTCACTCTCTGTTACACATATACAACACAACCTTTCAGTCAGCTGATTACAAATGAGAATCCTCACAAATGAGAGTCTTTGGTAATCAAAGGAGGAGAACATTTCCCAAGTTAGTTTGAACTTGACTTTGATAGAGGTCTTTGAACACGTATATTGCTGTAGACTAAACTCGTGAGAATGTTACCCATGTAAAATCATGCTCTTTGACCTCGTGTACCTAAAACCAGATAGATACAGATAGGACTGTTGTGTAGTCGCACAGATAGACCTCTCGAAATAGACTTCTCTATTCATGGGGAATTCATGAGTCATATGAGCTTTATTAAATTTCCACTGCTTGATATTCACTTTCACCACAAAATCATAATCAAGTTTAATTTGCAGGTTCATTTTTCCTATAAAATAGCTAAACATGCTCAGATACACTGCCTTTAATATGAGGCCTTTTTAGGGAATAATGCACTCTTCCTAAATTAGTTTAATAAATGGTTATGAAAAAATTAAGTTCAGCAGTTATTCCTGAAGAGCAAGCAATTTGAGAGAGATTTTTAAAGTTGCTGTTTACTTGTGTTTCATTAGCTGGTATCCTCTGGACAACCATCAATATTCCTCTTTACTTCTGTCCTGAGACTCTTTGTGTCTGAGTTTTCTCTCAAATATTCAACAGAAATAGCCAGTTGTTTGGAGCTTCACAAGCACATTGTGTTGGCAATTATGGAACGTATATGAGTTTGCAGGGTGGTGTGTGGTGTGCGTGAGGGGCAAAATAAATTATAAAGGAGCTGAGCTGGGACTGCTGTAAATAGTGGTTTAGTTTTTAGTGGAAACTCTTTGGGTAGTAGGGTAGTTAGGTTCAAGAAATTTCAGGATTGAGATGCTGTGTGGTCATGATATGATTATTAGAGAGGTGAATTTTATGAAAAGTAGGGTCAAAATGTTCATAATTACTATTCAGTCCAGAAAAGAAAACGGAGAAACGGCTTTTGTGTATTAGAAAGATGAGAACCAGATATTACAACACTCTTAAAGGTTTTATCTGTGAGACATTGGCTATTATAAATATAATATAAATTAGATAAATAATAAATATTACGGAACTTGGGTACGGAGCACAATTTGCAACCACAAGTGCTAGGTGTGGGTGAGAGGTTTGCCAGGGGTGTTCTGTGTGGGTGTTTTTTGTTTTGCACCAATACCAAAATATTTCAAAATATGAAAGAAAAAAAAACCCGATTGGTTGGAGGCTTTTAGGCACACTCGCACTGCTAGGTATGGTCAAGTTGGTTTATAAATAAAGGCTTTAAACATGCACATTAAAAAACAATTGAAGGAAAAAATGCAGTCTTTAGTTACTTGAAAAAACCGGGCCATCATGGAAAAGCAGGATATAAACTGATTTTTAAAAAGAAGCTGTTTTTAAAATTATTATATTTACATTTTGAGGTATAAAAAAAGAAAGAAAAAAGAACATTGGGTGCCCCGATATATACGGCCAACCCATTATCGGGTTTATCGGGCCGGATATTATAAATGGGGCTAATTTTTGCTGTTATCGGTATCGGACCGATAAGGAAAACTTGGCCGGAGATCGTCAAGCCGAAATAATGCATTAATTACTTAGAGGGAAAACTACTTAAGATGCGCGCTGTTAGTTTGCAGCTTTTGGGGCAATTGTACGGTGGTAAAGTTATTGTGTTTTATTTGATGTATATCTGGTTTTTTTTTATTCAGATAGGAATGGTTTGGGATTCAAGTTCGACCCCAAAGAGCGCTGAAGTTAAGGTGTGATCGTCTTATGATCAGCGAACAACGCTCAAAACAAGCAGTGCAACAAAACATTAATAACTATGGAGTGGGCAATGTTGAGAGTATAATAAACATTCTATGAAGGAACCATCTATTATTAAAAAAACCTTGTGAATTCATTCTTTTGGGTTTTTAGTTGCTGGTTTCAGGGCATGTTTGATATGGGAGAGCGCATCCACACGGTCAAACATTTTATGAATTTTGGCTATAGCATGCCATAATGCATCATTTTGTAAATATATTAAAGTTGTAATATTATGTTTATGTGTATTAATAAATTCTCAGGGATGGAATTTTCTGAGTTAAAATAAGCTGCCAGCAAACACGACTTAAGTTTACCATGTTAATTCAGTTATTTCCGCTCAGCACGAGCAGCTTCAAAAGGAAATATTTAAAACAGTGGTTATTAATTTGTTCTTTTTCACAAATCATTTTTGTACATTATTAATAACAACAACCACTTGTCTTTTTCTCTTATTATTTTTCATAAAAACAATATGGTTTAGTAATTAAAATAATTTAATTATTGTCTGTGCAGAGGCTATTCTGTTTTATTGATCTGTGGCGCATTCCTTTTGATTCTTTACACGTAATGATGTCCAGTGACTTGTTTGCAATATTTATGCATTATTTTATTTATTTGAAAGACTTTTTTATGACTAAATTTGGTAATGGGAGAGTAAAAATATTTTTAAAACGTACACCGTTCAAACTAGGCTGCTTATGTTGAAGTGTTTGGGATGTGGCTTTTAATGATGAGACCTTTTTTGTAATCAGGCTCTCAAAAAGTATATAACAATTTGGATATAGATATATCGGCCAACATATCGGTTATCGGCATTCAAAAATAAAGAATAATCGGTTATAGCCAAAATTTTCATATCGGTGCATCCCTAAAGAACATATCTGCTTGACCTCTGCAGGCTAAAGCTCTAAAGTGGCTCTTCAAATGCAATTGGACCAGGAAATAAGCAATAGCAAAGATACAATGTGTGAGTAATCCATGTCTGTGTGTGCTGGCAATTATAGCGTTATGCAGTGATGACAGATTTTTGTAGGCCAACCCGGAAGTTAGTTTCACTCTGATTTTCTTACAAAAACCTAATTGTTTTTTTTTTCTTCCAGAAACGGCTATGAACAACTATACTATAGTCACTAGCATTAAGCTCTATGACAAAATTTTCAGTGTGTATTAAAAACGATTTTGCCTTTAAAAGTTGTGAATAGTTTGGCCAAGTTGATAAACACAACAAGGTTGTAAAAGCAGACTAGTGAGTAGATGATTTTACCTGTTCGGTGTGATGTTTAATGTTCCCGAGAACATTTGTAGTCCTGTTAAGCCACTTGCTAGCAAGCCTTTACTGGTCTTGCTGGCACAAGTTAGCAGATTAATAAAAGCTTTTACTGATCTAATTATGTCATAGAATAAAACATGAAAACATTCAAGCTTTCGTGGAGAACGTAATAAACCGAACCCCCCTGCGCTAACCAAAAACAAATTCAAAAACCCCAGGGTCTTCAGGACGATAGAACAGGAAATGCTAAAATGCTAACTCAATTCCTGTTTTTGGCCTTCAAAAATCATCCCTGCATCACTCTTTTTCCATTGTTTTTCTCCACAGGTCTTGCTGTGTTTTTCTCGAGACACTGCAGTCCTGGAGCATTTCAACTACAACTGCGCTACACCGCCTAAATCTTGCATCCAAAGTAATGTCTTTTGAATATTTAGCTTTGTTGATATAATATCTTCCTCAGCTTCTTTTCAGTCTATAAAATGTCTTTTTCTCAGGCAAGTCTGGCTCAGAGCAGTGTGCTGTGGTTTACCCCCCGAATGGTGAGAAAGAATCTTTTACAAGCACAGTTTTTGCATCAAAGCATGTCCCAGCATGCACCTTAAAGTCTTCATTTGTTGAATTCTCTGAAATGTGTCAGAAACCAGGGCCAGTGCATTTAATAGATGATTTATTCGTTTTCAGTTTTCCAAAATAATTTTGTAATAACAGTAATTGTTATAACAGAAAATGACCTATCTGTCCCATAGGTGTCATTCCATTTCATGGATTCTCAATGTATGGTGAGTATGAAGAATAAAGCACATAACCTCAAAAAGCTAAATCTATTTAGTAAACAATCATTTATCTGTATCCTGTGCTGCAGTTGCACCACTGTGTTTCTTATATAATGAGCCTTCGAAGCTGTACAGCGTATTTAGAGAGATGTATATTCGCTACTTCTTCAGACTACACTCTATCTCCTCACATCCATCTGTGAGTATCTTGTGTGTGCATGTGTGACGTTGATGTAACATGATTGATTGCCTTTGTGTCAGTTTACTTAGGATGATGGCTGTTTCTGAGCTCACCAAACCTGTGTGTGTATGTGTGTGTGTCAGGGTACAGTGTTTTGTGCTTGCAGAGTTTGAGGAGATTACTGAAGCTCATCTACCCCAGTATTTCTACCCATTAACGAAGAGATTGGAGCCCAGGTGCAGTTCCCCATAGCAGATGCCTCAACATTAACTTTTGTGTGTGTACACACTTGTATGATACAGTATATAAAAATATGGAAAATTGGTTCTTTATTCTTGTGTATGGGTTCTTTGGATTATTAGGGGCCAAGCCAGAATCGTTGTTTCCTAGACGCGTTGTGAATTGTATATGTTAGTCTTCTTCGTCTTCATCTTCGTCGTCTTCTTCTTCTTCTTCAACTCTGGAAGTCTATGAAAGCCCATAGAATTGCTTGCGTGAAGGTTATGAAATTTGGCACACAGAGGACAGTCTCAATATTAACCATAACACATTTGGAGTCTCTATCTCACTCTCTAGCGCCACCAATAGGCCAAATTTGCACCCATATTTTTGCTAGTAACTTTTAAACTGTAAGGTCTAGAAGCAAAAATATTTTTGCCTTGGCTCATGGCGAGTCAAATGCATACCAAAATGTAAATTTCTACTTGGCAAAATATTTCCACTGGAGTAAACCATTCTTGTAAAGCGTGTTAATGATTTTTTATTAAATTCACACAAAAATGGACATGAGGCTATATCTTTAGTGGATTCTTACCAAATTGTGTACGTGTTATGACAAGCATGACTTGAGGGCACAGGAGTAGCTTTGGCATGGCGCCACCTACTGGTCAAAAATATATAAACAATTGCAATTTTTGTTTATAATTTCTGAACAGTTTAATCAATCATAAGACTGATATCATTAGATTTGGAGCAGCATACCAAATCAGATCATACCCAATTTTCCTATGTCAGCCATTTTGAACGTGGACCATTTCAAATTTTGTAGTAAAATTCTGTATTTTACAAACGCTTTAGCTTATTGTTATGACTCTTATGAATATTATAGAACCACTTGGGGGTAAAGTTATGAAATTGGGCAAACAGATAGAGGACAGTCTCAACATTAACAACAGAAAATTTGGAGTCTAACTCAAACTCTCTGATGCCACCAATAGA
This sequence comes from Sinocyclocheilus anophthalmus, assembly GCA_018155175.1. NCBI lineage: Eukaryota > Metazoa > Chordata > Actinopteri > Cypriniformes > Cyprinidae > Sinocyclocheilus > Sinocyclocheilus anophthalmus. The sequence goes on from JADLZN010007967.1 coordinate 28,823, forward strand.
CCAAATTTGCGCTCATGTTTCTGCTAATAACTTTTGAACTGTAAAAGACCATATTCAGAGCAATCTGGCAAAAAGTTATCAAAAGCTTTTTGATATATCAAACCATTTTCGTAAAGCGCCTTGACGAATTTTACCCCCACACAGTTTGTGCAAAAATGGACACAAGGCTATATCTATGCAACACATTAGTGATTCGATTTAAAACTGGCTAGGTGTGTGTTATAACAAGCCTGACCTGAGGGCACATAAGTAGTTTCAGCACTACTCAAAAAAGTAGTGAAAAAAATGTACGTTTCTGTTTATAACTTCTGACCACTTTGGCCAAAAATCATAAGATTGGTCTCAGCATTTGGAACGGCATACCGAATTGGACGATACCTAATTTTTCTGTGTCAGCCTTTTTTAGTGTCGGCCATTTTGAGTTCTGTAGCAAAATGCTGTATCAACAAATGTCTTTAAAGCCAGAGACACACTGCACGATTTTTCGGCTGTCCCAGACATTGAAACAATCGTGGCGATTTCTGCAGATTGTGGCTCATAATCAGTGGTCCTGTGTCGTACAGTGAGAGAGGTTCAAAGACTGCAGTTGTCACATTCTTGTGACCAAAGACACAGCCTGATCATCGCACAGTGTGTTTGCTGGTACGATCCACGTTTACTGACCAACCAATAAAAATGCGACATGAAATCAATTCGACATGGCGCTAAAACAAAACTGCTTACCTAAAGCTCTTATCCCTTCCTCTTTCGCCGCTTCCACTTTTTTCAGCACACATAAAAACTACAACTGCTAAGGTGTGATTTATCATGCTCTTATTGTTTACCTCTAGCGCATGCTGATAACGTTTTATTCTTCTATAGTAACATGCGTCGAAGCCTACGAGTCAATAGGTGTAATCATCGTACAGTCTACACACATGTCGTGGCCAGGTTTATTAGATCCATGTCACACAGTGTAGCATGCAATGATCTTATAGGATTGCTAAAATCATGCAGTGTGTTTCGGGTTTAACAGGGGTCTCCAACTCTGCTCCTGGAGAGCTACCATACTGCAGATTTCAGCTTCAATTCTAATCAAAAAACCACACCTCAACCAGTAACTCAAGGGTTTAGGGCCCACTAATTATAGACAGGTGTGTTGATTAGACAAGGTGGGACTTAAAGGAACACTCCAATATTTTGAAAATAGGCTCATTTCCCAACTCCCCTAGAGCTAAACAGTTGAATTTTACCGTTTTCTAATCCATTCAGCAGATCTCCGGGTCTGGCGGTAGCACTTTAGCTGTAGCTTAGCATAGATCATAGAATACTGATTAGACCGTTAGCATCTCGCTCAAAAAAACCCAAAGAGTTTCGATATTTTTCCTATTTAAAACTTGGATTCTTCTGTAGTTACATTGCGTTGCTATTACGAAGACGGGAGGAAAATTTGAGAAGTTGCTCCATTGTGTATATCAAAAAATATACACTTTTGGATATACCATTAAAAAAAAAAACAGGAAGCCCATCTGAATTAGGAAATTTAGGCTATCAATCTAATAGTAGCCTACCAAAATCTTATTAACAGTAGAAGTTAAATCTTACTGGAGTCTTCAAATCTGGGTACTGTCTTACGTTGTAAAATCACAAAGGGAGTTTGGTCCCAACGTGACAGTCACGACTCATGCAGCTGTAAAGTTTTCTTATTCTTTTGTTTTAATTGCCGTCAACACGCATTACATTACGTATTTCATGTCACACTCGTTTTATGCGTATTTGGCGTTACCTATTGTTGTGGGTGTATTATTGAAATGTCAAAGTCTAGACCCTGAATATAATACGACCGCGTTTTTTCAGATGTATTTACAAGAAAAAAAACATTGTCTTCTTAGTCGGGACAATAAAAATGCCCGTTCGTTTGACAGTAGCTTGCTTGGACCAAACAGTTACCTGTTTAATTTCTTAAGTCAGTTATAGATAGTTTGTTATATTTGTGTTATTTATAATACGGGAATTTACTGCTCTAAGGGCACTGATGTAAGAGCTCATATGGAATAGTAAAGTTGACTTTATATATTGGTTTTGTAGGATATATACGGAGGGTTGATTACCAGTACCAGTCAAACGTTGATGGGAAGTGTGTCCAACTTTTGACTTATGTGACTTAGTCTAGCTACCCATTCAACCGTTTTTTTTTATCAGCATTTTCGGCACTCAGCCCCAAAAAAACCCATATTGGTCGGGCTCTACAAACAATTACAGCACTTTCAGAACCTTATTGTGTCGCTGTTCATTTCCTATAAAATATGTTAAGTCTGACAGCATGGTAACTACCCAATACCCTACCGCCTACATATACCTATCTCATGTGGGTGGGGTGTGTGTGTGTGTGAGTGAGAGAGAGTC